>OX456523.1:211684913-211831209 GCA_949748255.1 Eustalomyia histrio | reverse complement strand
AAAATATACAACTTTTCATTTATTTTGTTTATTAACTGTAATTAAAAGAAATATAAAAAAATATAAAAACCATTTCTAATAAATCATTTGAAAAAAAGCAAATTAACTGCAACATAAAACCTGTGTTTATATAAAACTTATTCTTTAAATAAATATCAAAAAATGTTGAAAAATTATATGTATTTCAACTAACTTTTTAAATAAATTACACTCAGTTACTGTAAAAATATTTTAAGTGTACCCACAATGATTCAAGTGGATTGGTAGTAATTTTATGTATTCAAGGTATTTAGGAATCATTAATTTTTAAACACACCATGTGTGGTTGACAGAAATTATGTTCATAATAAATGAAAGGTAGTTATAGAGACTTAAATATGTTACACACACACATGGAAATAATTTTTTAACCGAATTTTAAAGTCTAATTTGGTTGCTAAACAAATAATTTCGGTTATCACCCCCCTTTACAATTATATAATGTTTCAACAAAAATTTAGTTTTATAAAGCGATTTAAGTTTAGTTACCAACATAAGTAGTGTACTACGTTTTCCAACTACAATTTTTTTACAGGTTTAGTTTTAAAAGGGAGAAGTAAAAACTCAAGAAAGTGTTGGCGTTAAAAATATTCAAGAGCGGGCCAAGTGAGAGATGTTGCGCATTATTATTTTTTCATGAAATATTTACAATAAAATTTAATGGTGTCTAACCGAAATGATAAACACAGAAAAAAATTATAGAATTTGGTTTGAACAATTTTAAAAACTTTTTGTTATTTTTTGGTATCTTCCGCTTTTAATTAAAAAAAAACTTGTGATATTTCATTTTTTCATGTGTACTGATAAAAAGCATTTACTAATTAGCAATTCTGTAGCATTCTATCTGTTGCTAAAATACTTAAAATAAGGCAGATAATTTAAATATCAATTTTTTTATCACTTCATGTAAAATTTTTTTTTCACCTCCCCGTTAAATCCGTCTAAGCAGTTAGATTATGGGCTAAATTTAGCGAACAGTTATTTAAAATTTGAACTGGGTTTGACCAGGCCGTCATGGGGGAGACGTTTTACCTTTTTGTCCATCTATGAAGAAATTTTTAAATATCCCTTCTATGCAGGAAGAGGAACAAATATGCAAAATTTCAACTTCCGAATTTTAGCGGTTACGGCAGACCGTCAAGGGGAGAGTTTTCATTTTTTATCCTCGCAATAGGATTTTCAAAAAATCCCATCTTAGCTAATATCTACACCGGAGGATTAACCTTCATATTAAATTTCAACTTCCTAGCTCAAGGGGATTGGGAAGGCCGTGTAAAGGCGTTTTCTTCTAATATTTTTTTTTATTTTTTGTTATTTCTATGCAAATTTTACATAAGCGAACGGAAATGATAAAAAAAAATTGATATGTTAATTATATGCCTTATTTTTAGGATTTTGGTATCAGTTAGAATGCTACAGAACTGCTAATTCGTAAATGCTTTTTTATCAGTACACAGGAAAAAATATCACAAATTTTTAAGCAATTGAAAGTATTTGTAAAAATCTTAATTCGATTTCTAACAATTTGTTTTGTTTGAAATTTTTGTAAACTATTATATCTTATTTAAAAGTATAAAATAACATTTCTTGTAGATGGAATTTTATGTTATTTTTGCAATTTTCGGTTGTGTTATTTTTGGAATTTTTGATTCAATAAAACTTTCAATGTTACAAATTTTTTTCTTCGAATCCAATTACGAGTTGTCGCACACATGGAAGAACTATATGATTCTTTTGTATCTGTCACTCGAATACATTCTAAATCAGCATCATTCGATCGCAACTGTTCGGTTAATCGATTGCATTGACAGTGTTTTCAAGTGCTTAAATTTTTTTTTTAAATTATACGATACAGTTTCAAACCTCATAGAAATTTATTAATCCGAATTTAGTTTAGATGTAGATTAAACTATTCGCATTTATACTTATTACTTAAACGATGGATTTTTTTTTCATTATTTTATACTCGTATCTTGAATAGTTTCAAAATCTATGTTAATCTTGTGGGATTTGTTATTATAGCAATGATATGCATAGCAAACATTCAGAGCTTAGTAGGAATTATATCATTAATTAATTTGTATTTTTCTCAATGTTATTTTTTCAAAAATTTATATATTTTAGAGACGCAATTAAGTAATTACTTATAATTAATTAATTATAATTTTTTATTGGTCATATTTTGTTTTTAATAATACATTTATTAATCTCTTAACAATTACTTTAAATTTTTAAATAAATTAAACGTCAAAATCTTAATTTCTCTATAAATTTTAATTTAAAAAACAATATCAATATTTCAAGAAAATTTGACTATACGAGTTTTTATAAAGAAGATAAATGACTGATCTTTAAAAGTATATTTGAAATTTAAATATTTTGCTGGCATTTTCAATACTATTACACCAAATTAAAAATGTTCATTAATTCGGAATTATTATAACAAAAAGTTCTAGTAAGCGATCTCTTGGTAATATTGAAAATATTTAAAAAATTTTTGGAACAAATATATTATTTATTTATTCATTTTATTTATAAATCATATAATTACAAATTATATGTTAATACCCTAACCGAGCACTAGCAACAAAGGCCTTCGGCTCGTTGTAGCGAAAACAGACCACAGCCTCTGGTGGGAATTGAACCCACGACCCCTGCACTGATAAGCTAGCGGAACAAATATAAACTTTGTCTTTTTATATAAAATTCCAATATTTAGTGTATATCTATATGCGTCTCAAAACCTTCAAATTTTTTATTCAGTGATACAGCTAATATAAATAAATTGTTCTTGAAGAAATTTATATTTTTTTATTTATTTTTCGTTAATTCAATTTTTCGTTAATTCAATTTTTATGCGATATTTTTCAAGTACTTAATATTTAGGAATTCATTCTTTAAATGTCACCATACAATATACAGTATTAGAGTTTATTGCTTTTTTCATCTCTTTACTTTTTAGTCTAATGTTACTATTGGGAAATATTTAAAAGATATCTGTGGCAAGAAGTGTATACATTAAAATGGTTTCTTGTGAATATTTTAGCGTCAATAAAATCTATGTGTATTTAATATTGAATTTTAATTATATAAAGTATAAGATTTCTTATTCAGTTGAAAAGTATTTCATGTGCCTTACACTAATTAATCTTTCTTTATTATTTATACACGATACAAAAGAAGTTTTGTTTTTTAAACCACATAGTAAAAAGTTTTTACATAGTGGTTGCGTACATGTTATGCATGTGAAGGTGGCGATAAAAATTACTCATACGCCTCGTGGGAAATTTGAAAATGTAAATTGTATTTCATTTATTAAAAAAAACACATGTAAAATGACAAAACTAATTTGCTTTAATCATACTTAGGGAATGGGGATTAAGGCATTATTTTGTTATATTAATGTCTATAAAATAGATTATGTATTAATATGATAAAAAATCAATGACTCATGCGTTATCCTTAAGTAGGGTTGCTTAGTTTTTTTTCCCTATAAATGTACAGTAGGATTTACAGGATAGAAAATACAATAACAAAATACCGATAGTAACGATAGTTTGTATATTGATAAGAGTTCGTTCACATGTTCGAATGTCACTGCTGGCGATTATTTCTTATTGTAATGAAAGACCAAATTTTTTATATTTAAATAAAAACAAATTTAAAAAAAAAAATAATTCAACAAAGATTGTAAATTTTGATCGAAATTAACAAGCCAGTCAAAATTATTGCTTGGGTATATCTACTGAAAAGGAATTGTGATTGGGAAATCGTATAATAATATTATTAAATTTTAAATTATTGCTAGTGAATTGTAAACCGAATTTTCTAAATTAATATAGCTAAGTATAATCTTGAACATGTCCAGTATACAATAAGTAAATTTTCGAAAAATAATCAGCTATATTAAAAATCAACATAATATCTAACACAATGCCTTTCTTCAGTTTTTGAAGCAAACATATGAAATATTTTATACGCAGAAAGTGTACAATAAAATATAACAGTATGCATTACTTGTTATTTAATTTTGTTTTTTTTTTCCTAAAATTTTCATTGTTTCACATCATAAACTTTTGATCCTTGTTATGCATCATAAATTTTTGTAAACATTTATAAATGTTTTGTTTAACCACAAAACAACAATAAATATTTGTTTATGGATATGTTTTCAACAAATTTATGCTACCCAACAAAAAATTTAATTACCCTATAAATACTTAAATTATTTATTACTTAAAATTCGGCAGTTCGAAGTGTTTTTATCCTAACAATGGAAAAACAAGCAAAGCATTTAGTATTTTCATATTTTTGATATGCTAAATTGTTCGAATAAAATATAATATTTGATATACATATTTAAAAAAATAAAATATCAGTAAAAAATACGCTTTTCTTGATCCCTTGTTAGCATATGCTGCACCCACGCAAAGAAAAAACATGGTTGGGCCAATCATATTCGAAGAGCATCATATATTTTTGGGTTTATGGTTGTACCAACCATAATCATACTATATTATTGTTATCATATTATGATAATAAAATAACAATATTTTTACCATATTATGGCCCCTAGAGTTATACTATGATTCAAAAATTACCATTTTATGGTCCTAAATAAACATGTTATATTGAATTTATCATTAAATTGATCGCACGTTATCATAGTATGCTCAAAATATTATAATATTACGGCCCCTCATAACTATATTATGATTCCTGGATAATCTTAAAGAAAAAGTTCTTAAAAACTATGAAAAAGCTTTTTAAACTTAAGAATATTTCCTTTAGAAATGTTTTTTCTATAAAAAATTTTTTATTGGGGACTTTTTGAAGAAAAATTGTTAGGGAAAAAATCACAGACTTTAAGAACTTTTCTTTCTTTGATTGTATAATTATTTATTGATTTTTGCCAACATTTTATCGTTGCATTATTATCATATTATTTTCATAGTCAGAATTTTTGTTACCACAGTATGGTTACAGCCAATCATGATATAATATAGAAGGTGCCAATCATAAAATAGTAAAATATTTACTAAATAATGATGAAAGCGACCATGTTGATGTTTCTAACCACCAATAACTTGGTTTTGACGACCATACCCGATTGCAGCAAGCACAATATAGTAGCAGTGATCATATTACAACCATGTTTTTTCTCTACGTGCCTGTATTACAGAAATCTTTTCGTCTGTAATTCTTGAAGTTAACTTTTCTGTTAACTTTTTTCTGTTTATACCGCCATCTTTGTGCTAGGCTAAGATATTTCGAACGGCTATCGTAGTAGTCACTTTTGGTAGACAAATAAAATCAATATCATATTGGTAGTTACTTACTTTAGATTTACTACTTAGTATATGAGTAAGCCTTGTTGTTTACAAACGGTAACGGTTAGAAGGTGAAAACATTTGGTGTGTTTTTCATGCAGCGAATTTGTACAACTAAGTATTGATACTTAATTAAATGCAGTATATCCAAAATTTTCCGATTATTCAGATATTAAATAGGAAATAGTATGCCTGTTGGCTCAACAACAAAATTTGTTAATTCAACTAAATTTGTTCCCGTTTTTGTTGGCTTAAAGTCAGACTTGTTATTTTAACGCATTGCTTTTTATAGCTGTTGGCAAAATCACCCAAAGAAAAATAGCAAAATATCTGAAATTAAATATTGCCATACTAAAAATACCCCTATCCTCCTAATAAATGACAATGGGCCCAAAAAAAATATATGAAAATTTAAACAAAAATTACAATAGGAAGAAGTTCCAGAAATAAAATAAAAATTTTTCAACATACAACAAACGAGTTTTTACCAACCGCAGATAAAAAATATATATAAAAATCCGATACTAAATATTTTTTTTTAATTGTTGTTGGCATTCATGGGGACCGAACCCGTCATCTTCTTTATAACAGTGCATCGCGTTAATCATTATCCCACTGTCTACTTTAGTATTCGACATATCAGTCGTTTTATTAAATGTAACTTTATAGTCTTAACGGCATGAGGCCTTCTCAAAGTTGATTTTTTATTTTTGAGGTATTACTATGGATAGTCGAAAATGTTCCCTCTTAGCTTTCAATTTTAAAAAATCGAACGCACGAAATATCATCTATGTATTTGTAGCAGATACATTACAGATGTTAATTGTAAAGCAAACAAAAAGTTTTCAGAGAATTATCTTTATATTTATATCTGACAAATGCTCACCACGGCTTCGGTGGAATACCTCTATCCAATGGTCCATTTTTTCAATGACTCTGAGATATAATTGGGGTTCAATGTTGTTAATATGCCGAATTATCTCATCCTTTAGCTCTTGAGTTATTCTTGGCTTACTGAGCTACACTTTTTCTTTTAAATATATCCAAAGAAAGAAGTCCAACGGTGTCAAAATACATGATCGTGGCGGACAATTAACATCGCCACGACGTGAGATAAAACGGCCATTTAATTTCTCGTAAGTGGCACCATCCTGTTTAAAACACATATCGTCCAGGTCCATATCCTTAATTTCTGGCCACAAGACATCCCTTATCTCGCTATAGCGATCACCATTTACAGTAACTTCTTGGCCGACCTCATAAAACCCACCACACAGTCACTCTTTGTGAATGCATCGGCTTTTCAACAATCACTCGTGGGTTCTTATTTGCGGTAATCCTGCTTGTTAACGAATACACTGAGGTGAAATTGTGCCTATTCGCTAAAGATGATTTTTTGTCACCATACACTTCTGTCTGTTAAAACAACCATTCGGCGTATTGACTACGCTTGAAATGGTCAGTAGGCTTCAGCTCTTGAGAAAATTGAATCTTGTAAGCGTGTAAATACAAATCTTTATTCAAAATTGCATTAGTGATTTTCATGAGATGTTCAATTGTTGGGAACGACGACGAGTCGAGGTTGACGGCTCTTCTGCCACACTATCGTGAACAACAGCAATGTTTTTCGCAGAACGAACTGGGCGAGCATGCACAGGTGTTTTCACATTTCCTACAGATCCGGTTTTCTGAAATTTCTCTTGATTGTGGACACATTTTGTCGATTATGCTGACCAAAAAAATCACAAAGTACACGAAATGCATTTTGATTTGAACGCCCATTTTCTTAAAAGGCTTCAACAATCTTAACGCGCTGTTCAATTGTCTACCTCACCATGATTAAATTTGTCAAACACTGAAACCAAAAAATGCTATATTTAGTTGGGCAAAAAACTTGACGTTAAAGTGTGATTCACAGTTAACATCGTGCATTATGGTTGGACCATCCTTTATTTAGAAATAATTTGTTTAATAAGTGAAAAATTAGTTATTAAAAAAAATTGTTGTTAATGGGTTAGGTTAGCTTGAAAAATAGGAATCAGAAGTTAAGATATTGTTCACACCAAATTATGTCCAAAAATAAGACATACTTTTAAACCCGAAAGTCGGGTTGTTATGTGCTCTCATCAACGTTCGGATTTTACGAAGGATCGCGCCACTCTTTTACCATAAAAACTCACCATTTTAACGGTTTTGCGGCAGGCTGACTTCAGTTAAGACAAAATTGTTTACCAAAATATTTGCCCTACCAGGCACGTTTTAGTAATAAATAACTCTAATGGGGTTATTTCGTAACTATATGAAAAGTTGTCACATTGAAAAATGCAACTCTACCATATTTAGGATACGTAGAGTCACATAATGTTAAATTTTCCTAAAGGTGTATACAAATATTTACCTAAATATAATTTTGATATTAGTGACTTTAACTGTATTTATATATTAGAGTTACATATATGATATATTAGCGTTACATATATGAGCGTAGCAAATTTTTAAAGAACAACACCATTTTATTGACGTATTATTTTAAGTGCAGTAATGTGCACCGATTGCTGATATTTTGCTGGGTAATTAAATAAATAATGGTAATAATACGTATTTAAATTCCTGCTTTATTAGCAAAATAATAAATATTTATTAATTTTAAAAGTTTTATATATATTTTTTGCATATAAAATAAAAATAACAATAATGCGAGTAATAACGACAAAATAAAAGTATCGATGTATTTGCAACTGAACACACTATTTACACATATAAGGCTTTAGCCAAAAAGTAAATTCACATACATATTTAATGAATACAACGAATGTAATTAAATTAAATTTTATTTATTGAAATCTATAAACACAACACCTTTATTAATGTTTTGACAAAAATATACCAAAAATGAACCAAGCAAAATGCCAATTTTTTTTATAATTTTCCGCAATATATTGTAATTTGAATAAATAATGAGCGTTTTTTTTTTTAATTTACGGATTTATTTTGCAAAAATTGTTTAAAAAAAAAATATATTATTTAAGGTATTGTTCATCGCACGCTACAACTTTTTCCCATCTTTCTGGCAATTTTGGAACACCAGCTCTGCAGAACTGGTTTTAAATCGAGATCGCTAAGACTGGTTAACCGGGTTGTATTACTCTATCCTAATTCTCATTTTTAGTACATAGTTTCAATAAAATTCATTTAAATTGTGGCAATTTTTCCATTATTAATAGGATAAAAGTAAAAAGTAACAAAAAAGTACCTTTATGTAGTAAACTAAATACTAAATACCTGGTAGACTGTAAAAAGTGGTCGGCCGGCTTAACCGGTCTTTTGGGCGACGAGGTAGACCGATCAACCGATTATGACTGTTAAACCCATATTCCAATCATCGACCCAGTTTTTGCATTGTTCACATAAATTGAACTTCTGCTGGGACAGGTCAAGTGTCATCGATCACAACAAGTAGTAGTTGGAAAAAGTAATGTCTGGAGAATACGGCGGCAGGAATTGAACGGTCTAGTTACATATTTCCAAGCGTTGTCACGCCGCAAGATCACTTTGTTGTGTCTTTCTTCTTATTCCTGCCACTTTCGCTTTAGTGCGCAGCTAAAATGCATGAGTTGAGTCCAATAGTAGTATATCACGCCGCGCTGGTCCCACCAAATACAGATCATAAGCTTCATGACATGAATATTCGGCTTTGCGAAGGATTTTATTACGGGAAATTTGAGCCCAGCGGTATTTTTTGCTAATGTGAGCAACACATATCTGTAAACGTGTAGTATAATTAAATTAGTAAAAAAAATTAGTACCCGCTACTAAATTTTAGTAAACCTTTTGTAAAGTGGAATTTTAAATCGGTTTGCTAAAATCATAAAAAAAAATACGAAATAATCTTAATATTAGTACACTCACAATATATTTTCCGTAACCGAATGTAGTTTATTTAAAAATTAATACGTAAAGTTTGTTTTTAAACGAGAATCAATTGAAATTCATAGAAATATATTTTTTAACTATTTGTCAGTTAAAAATTGATGATTATTTTAAACACCTTTCGATTGCTTTTACTACTTATGTCGATTATTAAACAATGATTGAAAATAAATAAGAAAATGGGCTGAATATAATGAAAAATCAGTAGTCCTCTTTTTGATTGTATTTTCGATTAATTTAATATATATTTTAGATTATTTTTAACGAAATAATATTGTGAGTGTACAATCAAGTTAGTATAAAAAATTATTAAGTGTTCTAAAATTTAGTAAATTGCTGTAAACTCAATGACTTGTTATAGCAAAATTTTAATTTATCAAAAAAAATTATTAAAATGCACAAATTATCTCAATTATATTTAAATACACTTGATACACTTTTAAGCTGCTGATTTCTTTTGAAATTGCATAACGAATTCAAATATATCGAACATTTTTTATTTATCAAACATTTTTTATTTATCGAACATTTTTTATTTATCGAACATTTATTATTTATTTTTTTCAAAAAATATTTTAGGCAAAATAAAAAACAAAATTCAAAAGCTTACAAAATAGTTAAAACAAATGAATTTCTCATTTTGTTTTAATTTGCTCATTTTTGATTTGAAAAATATTTTTAGTAAAGTTTTTGAATTTTAAGATCAAATTTAAGTTGTTTTAAGGGCTGAGTCTTTAAACTTAAAAAATTTTTTAATGCTATTTTAAGTGGATGTCATATTTTTGGACATGACTTGGTTGTAAAAAGTATTTTTACAACCTTTTTTAATCTATGTAACATTTTAAGGCAATTTAAGTTTGTAAGTAATAGTTTTAATTATTCAATTTAACATTTCCTTGAATATCCACTTTTTTTGCTAATATTAGCAAATTGGTTTTCAAAAATCTGTGAAATGATTTTTGAAGTTAGCAACAAAAATTTGTAAATATTCTGTAAAAGTTGTGTAACTTGCAAAAAGTAAATAGCAACAAAATATAATAAATAATATTTTTTTTTTACTAAAAATCATTACAAAAATAGTAAAAAGGGATTAAAAATCGTTTACAAAATATCCTACTAATTTTCTGGGTGGAGTTATAGTAATGGATTTATTTTTCATCATTAGTTACAATGCGATGCGAAAAACCTTCGTCTTTTGGCGTTCGAGGAGCTGTTCACAAGCAAAAAATCGCCTTTCGACGTCGCTCGACTTTGAACCGTATGACAACTAGTTTTTTTGATTTTAAATTAATCCCACAGCTTTTAGGCGCTTACTGACTGTAGACTCATCCACTCCCAATGATTCTGACAACACTTGAAGAGTCTGGTTTTCGTTCACATAGAGCAATAATTCCAATTCTACGTCATCACGCTTTTTGAGTTGAACCAGCCGTTCTTTGAATTCGCGCTCAAAATTACCACTTTTAAAGTGACCACGCTCAGAGAAAAAATATGGGTGGGGCAATCATATTCGAAGAGCATCATATATTTTTGCAACCAATAGTCGTTTTATAATATAGTTATCATACAATGATAATAAAATAACCATAACATTAACATTATATGGTCCCTGCAGTTATAATATGATTCAAAACTATGAAAAAGTTATTTTAATTAAAAAATATTTCATTAAGAAATGTTTTTTCTAAAAGAAACAAAATTCATATTAAGGACTATTTCAAGAAAACTTCTTTGATTCTGTAAACTTTTTTTTAAAGAAGTAAACTTCAAAAATAAATTTAAATTCTAATAACTTTTTTAATAAAAACGAATTTACTTTTTCTATTAATAGAAAAATTCTTAAGGGCACTTTTAAGATTTACGTAGATAGTCCTTAGAGTCTCAGAATTTTTCTTTTAAAAAATGTCCTTGGAATCGAAGAATATTCCTACTAGAAAAAGTCCTTCGAATCCTTAGAATCTCAATAGTAGGAGTTCTTTCATATACCCTTCTTATGGCGGCTCTAGCTCGCCCAAAAACTTTGAGTTCTGAAGAGATCTTTTGTCGGATTGAAAAACGTAACCAGCCTAGCTAAAAAGATTATTTTTGTTTGTTTTTGTAAATATACCGAGCTTGAAAGGTCGTTGTAAATTAACACTAATAATAATGAAAAAATTTCAATGCATATAAAAATAAGAAGTACTAATTCTAGGGGAAATTAGAGATGAAGCTAAAACAAATGTTAATAATTCGAACACCCTAATATCTACAACTACATATTTATGTAATTAATTAATTTCTTTTCCCTATTTTTTTTTATGTATATTAAATGCATGTTTTCAAAGAATCAAATTGCATTGCATTGAAGACTGAAAACAGAATTAAAAAATATACCTACATATATATTTTCTGTTTTAATTGCTGCAGTGTATATTGGCCAAGGTTGCCAAAAATTTCATTGTCTGTCTATATATTTTATTATAGTTTTCTGGTTTATTTAACTAATTTGGCATAAAGTCAAATTGCTACAACTTATTTATGGGGAGCATTTAAAAATAAATTTCCGTTTATGTTTTAAGGGCTTCGTATAGTTTGTTTGGTTTGTAGATTGTTTTTCTAAAACATACATATTTTTTGGAGTGTGAAAAAAGTATGACACAAATTTAAACAATTGTTTTCAACGTATGCGAAAAAAAATTATGAATTATAGGAAAAACATAAACTTAAATTAAAAATAAAATGCCTCTGGAAATATACATTTAGTTGAAGCACAAAGCAACAACTAGTAGTATTGATAAAAAATTATGAATTAAGTGGTTTACGGTTGAGTTTAAATAGGGTATCCCATTGAAAGAGGCAATTCCAATACGATGGATTTGTTTAAATGATTGTATTTAATTCAAATGCTGGTTAAGATCTTAAAGTACCATTCTAACAAATTTCTTGTTTTTCCATAATCTATGACTTTAAATGTGTTTTAACGGCACACCCTTTTATTTCTACGCAACGTAAAACATAAATTATTTTTGTTTTTTAGTTTTTTAGTTTTTATATATATAAAAGTTTTTTTTTTTATTTGTTATTATTGTTAGTTTATAACGAGCTTTCAACCTCCATAAATATATTTACAAAAACAAAGCAAACTAATGATTTTTAGCTCTTCTGATACATGTATTTCGATTAGGTAAAATATCTCTTTAAAACCTAAAGTTTTATACAAGTTAGATGCTTTAGAATAAGTCAGATCCTAGATAATAAAAGCATATTTGGCTACATTTCTGTGTTCTTACCAATCATACACCTGGTTAAGTTGATATCCTAACAGGCACAACGATGGTACCAAAAATTTTATATTTAGAGGTTCTTGAAGAGTTTCTAGATTCTCTAAAGCTTTGAAGAGATCTTTTTTCTGTATCGAAAAATCTATTTCGGAACATATTTTCATTTATTAATTTTAGTCTTTGTTGTGTTATTTCAATACGCGAAGTAGAATATGCGTGGATTTCCAAATATGCCTTGTACTTTAAAAGTGAAACAGTGGTTTTTATAATTCAGTACAATAACTTTATTACGTAACTTATTAATACAAAGATCAGAATGTTTTAGATCAAAGAAGCATTTAAAAGGAATGAACAACTACAGTAATATTATAAGTTACTCAATTTGACAATTCAAAAACATAGAATTTTACAGAGTTGTATGCATTTGGAATGAATGCAGAATTGTATAATATCAACAGTCTTTTATTTATAATGAAAAAAAAAAAAAAAATAAATAAAAATTATCTCCATGTAATTAAATACAAAATAACTGCAAAATTTTGCGATTTTTGAAAAAGAAAAAAAATTCGCAATCGATGTCAACTATACTCCATTTTTGCTGTCCATATTATGCACTTCCTGATGACTATAGTCAACACGTTGCAACAACAAACTAAATCTTTTCTAATAAAATAGACATATAATTTGGTGCAAAAATTGGGGTAATTTTTTACTTTCAAAAATTGTGGCTCATAATTCAAAATAAAATTTTTATACTTGAATTTCTGTGTAATTCTTCACATTTAAAAAAGTTTCTAAATAAAAATAACTTAAAATATCATTTAAAAGAAATGATATTTCATTTAAAAACCGGTCTACTTAATT
Organism: Eustalomyia histrio; assembly: GCA_949748255.1. NCBI lineage: Eukaryota > Metazoa > Arthropoda > Insecta > Diptera > Anthomyiidae > Eustalomyia > Eustalomyia histrio. The sequence continues at coordinate 211,817,786 of OX456523.1, read as the reverse complement.
TTCATTTAAATTAAATGCCATTTGTTATCTATTTTTAAATGTTGATTAATCAACTGACACATCCGTAAGAAACAAATGATATAATCAGTTAAAATAAATGTGAAAATTTTACCTACCAATCCTTAAAAAATAAAGGTTTTTTCATTTATTTGAAAACTATTTCCGTTTTTGATTTTTTTTTTTAATATACTCGTACAATACAAAATGTATGTATGCATATGAAGCTATAGAGACTTTTTGAAAAAATTTGTATATATACAACCAATTTAAATTAAATAACAAATTGAAATTTTTTGAATATTTTTTTTTAACAGACAGCAAACAAAATTTAAATTTGTAATAACTGTTACGGACACAAATAAACCACAAGTTTCCGTTTTGTGGGTAAATTTTTATTAAATTTCAAACAAATGAAAAAAATAAATGAAACCGAAAAAAATCGGTAAATGATAGTAAATTATTTCGAAAAAAATGTATAAAAAAGTTAATATAGATATTGCTTTGAAAAAATGTATCTTCCTTTATTTTTAAATGGAACGGAAAACTTTTTGATTAAACTACAAACAGTTAACTACATAATATTCTGAGTGCATTTTTATTTTTCTTTTCCAAAAATTAAACAAAGCCCGACATGATTAAAATATATCCCACATTTATACCTTCTTTTTGGGGCCATTTTTCATTTCTCACTTTAGGTCCTAATTTCAAAGTGACAGCATTGGATATAATTTGGTACTTTTTAGCAAAAGCCTTATTTTGCTACCGATTGCTTTTAGAATCGTTGATCGAGTTGCAAATATTAAACACAGATGAAATTTTCTATAGCAACTTTTTGTATACTTAAACTCTATTTTACACTTTAATACAAACACTATTAACACATATTGTTAATTTAATCACCAATAATATTTTCCAGAGTTGTTGCTTATCAACGTTCTTTCTCAAACTGAAATCATATATATTTGTGATGAGAATAACTAGAATAACTGGTACAAGTGTATGTAACAGAGTATGATAATACTCTATACAAATAACGTTGAGTGGGATTTAGTGTTTGCTACTAGAATTATCCACCTAAGACTAATGTAGTCAAATGCTAACATGATAGAAGAGTTGCCATTGATGGCAACTGATTTGCCATCAAATAATAATTATTTTAAACAAATCATTACAAATGTTCGTTATATTTGAAGCACATCTTGTAAAGTTTCTTTTGAGGACCACAGTAGTTCATAATTTGGATTTAAAAAAAATTACTTAGTAAATTTGTTCTTAAAATACAATTTTCTTCCCAAATTCTTTTCAGTTTTCAAAAATTACTTGAATTTTTATGTTGATGCAAAAATTTCACTAATCCAATGCAAATTGTACCAATAGTAACGACTCTGCACTCAAAATATTATGCAGAGTACCGTGTAATAAAAAGTTTTCCGTTCCAATTAAAAATAAAGAAATAATATTTATTTATTTTATAAATAAATATCTATTTTAACTTTTATAAATTTGTTCGATATGATTTACTGTCATTTACCTATTTTTTATCAGATTCATTTACTTATTTTTTTTCTATTTGTTTGAAATTTAATAAAAATTTACCCACAAAACGGAAATTTGTGGTGTACTTGTGTCTGTTACAGTTATTACAAATTTTAATTTTGTTTGCTATCTATTTAAATAAAAAACATATTTAAAAAATTCCATTTTTTTATTTAAACTGCTTGTTTATTTACAAAATTATTTCAATTCAAATTACAAGAACCTCATAAAAACACATTCATACAAATGTGTCTATAGACATACATACATTTTGAAGTTTAAAATCAAACAAAAATAAAAAACGGAAACAACTTCAAATAAGTGAATAAACGAGTTTGTTTTATTAATTAATTAATTGGCAGATAAAATTTTAACATTTGATGTGTTAGTTGTTTAAACAACATTTAAAAATAAATAAAAAAAATCCTTTCTTGAAAATGGCATTTTCTGTTATTTCAAATTACAAACTATTTTAAATTTGTAAATTTTAGCGACAATTTTTTTTTTTTACACAGTGGATGGATACGAATGGGTTGGAAATTAATCCTGGCAAAACAAAGGCAATGTGTTTTGGGTTTGACTCCGGTAATTTAAATGTATCATTGGGAGGTGTTAGGATAAATTTCGTCAGTGAAATTAAGTGTTTAGGTGTTTTTGCGGATGATCAATTACGTTTTTCCAAGCACATTTATTACGTGTGTGCTACCTTAATTCGATTGTGGTCTTTGGACTTATGTTTGCCTCTACATGTGAGGAAATGTATTGCTAGTGGTCTTCTAATGTCACAATTATTATACGCCTTAGAGGTGTTCACGGGTACTAATAGTGTTTTACTTAGACGCCTTCATCTTACATCCCAGCAAAAACATGGCATCAAATACTTACCAGGCTATTAACTCGCTTAATTACTTTTGTTCGCAATGTCCCAAAAGTAATGAGTGGTCATTATCTACTTGCTTACAAAAAAAAAACACAAAGTAATGGGTGGTCATTATCCTCTCGCTTACGAACAGCCAAAAAATAATGAGTACCCATTACTTTTTCGACATCTCGAATAGAGTATTCAAAAACCGAAACCGAAAACCGGTCAACCGGTTTTTTTTTTTAAAAACCGATCGGTTTCGAATATTTTGTAAATTCGAAGAAACCCGAAAACCTGTCTTTTTTGTTCGGTTAACCGGTTTTTTTAATTACATCACCAACTGGGTTACTTGGTCTCTTTTATTTTTTCCGAACACTTTTATAATCGTTTGTTTGGTTATGAAGATTTAGATGTAAGTCTGATAGATTCCGATGAATTCAAATTGTTTAATTTCTGATCTAAATAACACAATAAGCAGTATTAAAAATCCTAAAAAAGAGACTGTATTAAATCATTCATCATTATATGTGACCTTCTCCGAGAAAAGGGACCTAGTGTGTTAAAATCAAGTTTTGAGAAAAACGCATTTAAAGTTTCATAACGCATTATCACTATGAACACACCTTCAGTTGGGAGATGCGATTTGGTATGGTTAGTTATGATTGGGTGCCGACTTTGGTGACGTCATGCCTATGTGATGACGTATTTTTTTACGCTTTTAGAGTGACAATTTAAACACAATTTAAAACCAAAAAGTTAAAAAAGTAAATTTTAACGTTTTTCTCATTTTTTATCGATTTTCCCAAGTTCGTTTTGTACTTTTTAATGGGGTAAATAAATTTTTATCAGAAATCTAATTCATTTCATCATATTCTACACCCAATTAGGTACCAGAATCCACTCTTAAGTCCAAACCCGTTTTTTGACACACTAGGTCCCTTTTCTCGGAGAAGGTCACATATGATGATTTCATATATCTTGATAAATGCGACGAAAGAACTGAAAAGTTGGACAATTTATATAATTGTCTTTTGACTATTTGTCCAACATCTACTATTAGTGAAAGAGTATTTTCCATTTCTAGCTTTATCAAAAGCAAGCAAAAAAATCGTTTAAAACGAAACATTTAAATTGCATATTATTTCTAAAATATTATTTTAGAAGTAAAAAATAGATTTTCTTTTTACATATTTAAAATGTAATATTAAAAGAACTTATTTAATACCAAACGTTCAAATTACTACCGTACCTAGTTTTACCCAATTTACCAACCTAATGATCTCTATTCATTTGATATGAATATAGTTTTATAATATTAATTTTAAAAATATTATATTAAAAAAATATTAAAACCAATAAATAAAATGTTGAAATGAAATACAATAAAAAAAATATTATAAAATATTTTTTTTTTCAAAGAATGTATTTTTTTATTTTTATTACTTTATTTATTAAATTTCTTTTTTTTTGTTTGTAATTAAAACAACGAATTATATAAGCTTTTTATTAAAATTTAAAAAAAACCGAAAAAAAGCGGTTGACCGGTTTTTTCTGCAAAAACCGAAACCGAAACCGTTTTTTTTTAAATTCGATTTTTCGAAGAAAACCGAAACCGGTTTTTCCAAAAGGCCGGTTTTTTGAATACTCTAATCTCAAACAAAATTAATTAAGCGAGTAAATAGCCTGGTAAGTAGTTGATAGCATGTTTTTGCTGGGATTTAATCGTATCATAAGATATGTTTATAGATTAAGAATGAGAGAACACGTCACTCCTTTTGTATTAGATTTTATTGGTATTTCTTTTGAAAATTGAATAAAATTTAGAATTTTGGTACTGTTTCACAAGGTGATTTAGTCAAATTGTCCTAGTTATATTGTTGAGAACTTTAATTTCACAAAATCGAGTAGAAACCCACAAATAGTTTTTCATCGTATAACTTCATCCATTTATGAAAAATCCTTTAATGTGAGGATAACTAGAAATTGGAATTCGCTACCTGGGACCTTAAAAGTTTCGTTTTTTCAAAGGCTACGTTTAAATTCAAATTAGTGCAGTGTTTCGGAAGGTTACACCCTCTCTAATTTCTGATATAGATATATTTTTTTATATTTTTTTTATAGTAAATTGTTTCTTTTTGTAGTATACAAACCATATTTGGCCCAGAGGGCTTGGTTCTTGAATATTTGAATAAATAAATATAAAGTTTTGTAGTTGCATTGTCAAAATTCAATAACTATTAACGAAATTCGGTTAAAATTATTCTCGAACTTTTTTCTACCAACTCTTGTATATAAAAAATATTTAACGTTATAGAAATTTTTTTTTTTGAAGTTTAAGTTATCGATTGACGTCATTACTTTATAAAATTTCAAATTTATATATTTTCAAATTCAAATTAACAAATTTTTGTCGGTTTTTTTTTTGTTAAAAAATTCGAATTGACAAAAAAAAACTGCGGTTGCAATAGTGACATGTGTCTTAAAATATCAATAGTGTCATGTGTCTTCAAATTTTCTTATATTTGCAAAATACCGTTATAAATCAATGTTTCGGTAGTTTAGCGTTAAGGGTGGTTTAAAATATTTCAAAAGTGACTGGTAAAATAGCGCAATAAACCCGGTTATACTAAAAGACACTTGCCTTTAATGGAGTGGCTATTTTAAATTTTCATATCGGTCTTAAAGTAGCTGTGGTAGCCAAATACTGTTATTATGAAAAGATATTGAATGTCAACCATGCTCATAATATATGAATTTAGCTCCGTAGCTTTGTGGTTTTTTGGCACAATTCGAGTTTCTCATCTCGCCTCTCTGAACTTGTCATGGTGTCTTTATGATTGGCTTTTGGTTTTTAACTCTGCAAACCCTATTGTTATATAGTCCTTGGTTTCTGCAAGGTTGCACTTATTTTTACATTCCTCAAAGTAGCATTAGAATGCAATCTCTTAGGAAGCAAACTTGACTTTTGTTGGACTTTAGTTCACCGAATTTCCAACAGCTTCAGCTTGCGTATTTCTGTAACTCTACGAGACAGATAACACGTAAAACGATCACGAAACTTAAACATACCCATATGTACTGATAACCTTCTGTGTTTCGAAAATTATTAAATTGTCCTTAATTTCTGCTTGACTACTCATATGTTACTTAAACACATTTAACTAGTCCAAAAATAAATATATGCATATTATATATATATATAAAATTTTTTTTATTTTATGTCAAGTATTTTTTTGTTTTAACTGCAATATCTTGTCGTCTTGTACGTGCCTTAATTGCATCTCAAAAGCAAAATTTCCTCTATTCTTTTGCATACCAGCTGTAGTCAGTAGGGTATGCAAATAAAATCCTTTAAAATGTGAATAATTCAAGTTTCTCAGTAAATCTCTTTTTGCAGTTGACACATAAAATTTAACCAAAAACTAAGTAACAGACAGAAACAAAAAACGACAACTATGAGAAAATAAAGTCTAACCAAAATCTGCGTGACTGTGACAGCGTAGAAAGCGAATCGAACTGTAAAATTGGGACATCAAGTGAGTTTGTTTTTAAATCGTGATGACACTTTATCACAAAATACAGTTTATTTTTGTCTTATATGGCTTAAAGGAGTACTGTAATCCTAGTATAAATTTTTCATACTTTGTTGAAAGTAGATGGAAAATTCATATATATAATCTAGTTTAAAAAATAGTGAAATTCAAACTTTAGTTCTTAGAAACTGTTTTATATATTTCACAGTGACTTGGATGTAAATCGAAATTAATGAAAACATTTTTTAGATTAAAGGGTTATATGCAGATAAGATTTTCAAAAAATTGTTTTATTTTATTTTTTTCGATATGTACATAAGATTTATGACTCTTTTTTTGACTACGCTATGGAGAATATTGTACTAATAATAAAACCGATATCATAAGTCAGTTTGAAACAAAAACCTTCCTCACCTTCCAAGATTTTTTTTTAAGTTTAGCCTTTTAAGAATAAATAAAATCTGAAAAATGATTTAAAAAGTGTTATTTTTTAACGGTCGCGTAATAGTCAAAACACAATTGTTCATATTTTTCAATGGACTATTCAGCCTGGTCAGGTAAGTTTTGATTTTTGCTTCAAATTTCTTGTCGATTCAGTGAATAACTGCCAAGTTACAAAAATGTGTTTTTAAATCCGGTAAGCAAGATTTTTCGAAAACGGGTTATCCGATCAGACTAAAATTTTAACACAAGTGCTATGTTCGTAAATGCAGATAATTTGTTCATCGCTGCTTCAGTTATGCAAATTTTCGTTGCAGATACGTGATCATCTGTTGCAGATACATGATGCTTTGCTACTGTTCAACAACTGCACAGTTTGCTTTTTATTCAGATTCATATTTCACATTCTTGCTTACTGCACCACAACTAATTTTAATTTTCTTTGATATATTTGCCATTTAAACATTTGATTGTTTTATTTTACTTAAAAAAATAGATTTTTAATTGCTTGCCTTTTCTCGGATTTGAACTCGGGGATTCGAAGTACTGAGCTACCTTTCTGTAATTTAAACAAACTGTTAGGAAAAGAATTATTAATATAAAATTTGTTTATCAATACCAATCTTTAGTGACGTCTATTATAAATACAATTCACAATTCCAGTGCTTCTCCTGAAACCCTAATTAAATGATATATTTAAACAGAATAACCGTATTTATAGTTATCACTATTGAATATCGACAATTTTTTAATAAATTTGGGAGGTTGTATCAATTTTTTAATATATTCACTAAATAAATGGTTGCCTCTACTGTACGCAGTTACTGACTGAATTTTTGAAATTGATTGGAAATACTATTAATTGGATAATGTTATTGTTTTTTAGTTTCTTTTCCCTATTTATTTTTCCTAATAAAATATTTTTGCTTTATTCATGGAGTATAGGTAAATCCAAAAAAAACGTGGTAACAAATAAATTTTAATGGATTTGATCGAATTTCAACCAATATTTTCTCTAGGTGTAAAATCATTTTCACCACAACAACATTAGCAAATGTTATTGCAACAACTTTTTGTTAAATTATAATAAAAAATAATTTAAAACAATTAAAAAAGGCCTAAATTCGTCTGTGCCGAATCTTTGAATACCCTCCACTAATATCTTAAATTTTTTGAGGTGAAAAACTTTTTTGGATGAGATAAGAAATTTTGCGGTGGAAAAAAAATTATGAGGTGTAAAAAAAATGTTTGATGGTGAAACAATTTTTGTCTAAAATTGATTTTATTTTTTTGTGAAATCCTTCATTTTGTTAAAAATTATTATTTTGCTTGTTTTTTTCAAACATTTAGATGATAATATAACTTATTGAGCGCCCCGGATGGCTTATTAGTAGCGTTCTAGCCTATCAGTGCGGGGGTCGTAGGTTCAATGCCCACCAGAGGCTCTGGTCTTTTTTCGCTTCAACGCGCCGATGGCCTTTGTTGCTAGTGCTCGGTTTGGGTATTAGGATATAATTTGTAATTATAAGATTATCATAAATACAATAAATATATTTTATAAACAAAATATTTATTTTTTTGTTTTATTTTAGTTTATTCAGTACAGTGATATTGTGTTCACTACAAGAAACTTATTTTAGAGATGCTTTCAAACATCAGCTATAGCGGCTTTTTTAAATAATTATTTTTACAAATTAACAATTTTTAAAATATAGGTAAAAGTTACCAAGGGTGGTTTTTTTAGTGGTTGAGAATATTTACTTAAAATAAAACACAAACTTACGAAATTAAAAAAAGAACTTTTTTACCACATACAAGTATATTTAATGGCAATTAATTATTTGAATACTAAGGTCTTATCATTAAACTAATTTTCTCTTATGGACCAATTTTTAAGCAAAATTGGTAAAAATTTTTGTGTAAATGGTGTAAGTTTTCTACTACCCTTCATTTTCAATATGAAGAACCTTAGAAATGGCAGTGGTTTTTTTTATTAAGTTTTTTTTTTGTTTAAGATTATCTTAAAAATCATTAGCAAAAGTTAATTTTATCATGACGGAAAACTTAAATTTTTGGCTGTCACTTTTAGCCGAACAAAAAATTAAAATTTGGTCCTTCCTTGGTGATTACGGTCCAAAATTCTTTTGAATTCAAAAATATGATATTAAAATTAAAAAAAAAACATTTCGTAATTTTTGTTTGTGTTATATTCCAAATAAAAGTTTTTAGCATCTAGAAAAATACTCTTTATATTTTTCCAAAAAGAAAAAATCGGCCAAATATATTTGTCGGTTTGTCCTAGGAGGGGGTGAATTGCCCTATGTGACATGTCACAGGGCTTGTCTAAATGAAAATATCACACAACTAACCCCAAAGGAAATATCATAAGACTCATACTTTCAAACTCATCACATGAAATTGTGCATTTGATAAGTTTTTTGCGAACCGGTACTGTTTTAACCTGACACGGGACTAGTACTTTCAGACCCAATACGTAATACAGACTTTTTTATAACGTAATAGGTTCTTAAGAAACCGATCCAGTTTTCACTTACCACAGGACTGGTACTTTAGAAACCGGTCCTCTTTTCACCTATCTCGTGTCATGCATTTTCGGTCCCTTTTTCCCCGCAGTTCTTTTTACTGAAACTTTATATAAACACACTCAGTTTAATTAAAATTGAAAAAAAATTATTTTAACTTTTTATAAATTTACTGTCATTTACCGATTTTTTCCAGTTTCATTTTTTTTTCTTATTTGTTTGAAACTTTAAAGAATTTTACCCACAAAACGGAAAATTGTGGTTTATTTGTTTCCTTACAATTATTACAAATTAAAATTTTGTTTGCTGTCTGTTTCAAAAAAAAAATCCAATTTTTGTTTTTTTTTAATTGTTTATTTATATACAAAATTTTTGCAAATCGAATTACAAGAACTTCATAAACACACACATAAGGCCATTCACATCAAATGTGTTTATATACTGCGTGTATACTCAGTTTAAAAACTAACAAAATTACAAAAAACCGAAACAATTTCAAATAAAAGAATAATCACTTATTTTTAAGGAATTCGTAAGTAAAATTTATTTTAAACTGATTAATCTTTTGTTTCTGACTGATGTATTGGTTGTTTAAACAACATTCAAAAATAAATAATTATTAAATAAAAAGTAAATAGACCGGTTTTAAAAGGAAATATCATTTGTTTTTAATGATATTGTCTGTTATTTTAACTTACAAACTATTTTAAGTGCTTGCTTTTGAATTTGCTAATCTCGAAAATGGTACAATTTTTTTGAAATTCAGAACCATTTCTTAAATAACTAAAATTTTTTTATTTTAAAAATGCTTCCATGGAGCCAACAAAAAAATTATTTTAAGTATAGCCACCTAAAAGTTCGTTGAATAATTTATTCTTTGCCTATAATTACCATTCGCGTCATCAAGGGTTAAAATTATAAAGTTCCATTTTATAAACACTTAAATAAGTCTCTACATATGAACACGTTTCACCCGTTGCACACATATTCAAATGTAAAATTTGACAATTAGTGCAACCTCAACATCTCCTTTCTAAAATCTACTTTTCAACAACATTCCTGCTAGAATGTGTTCCGTTAGCATTGTAAAGTGTCATTTACTATCACTCGTATATAAACTGGTATTTACGTTTTCATTATTACTTTTCTAAATGGCTTTTAAAGTTTAGTGGTCAGTTGTGGATGTTCTTTAAAACGGAAGAGTCATTTACTAAATATTATTCGGTTAAGGTTTTAGTAAGAAAACTGAAATGTATATTGTCATTAAGGGGTATCTCCTATGTTCTTTGCATGAAAAACAAATTTATTTTTATATTTTTATTATTTATATTGAGGTAAAAAAGAAATTGTTTAACATATAAAAGAGTTTAATATATTATAATTTTGCAAAATTTTATACAATAGTTAATTCATAAAAATTTGTCATAAAATTTATTGTTAAAAAGTGGTTTTATATGCTTTTATATATAGGTATAAAAAGTGCTGAAAGATGAAGTTTCTTCTTTAGCCAATTACATACTTTTATGGATTTAGAAACCTATAATTTTTAACTTATCACATTTTGATTTTTTTTATATAACACGAGCTTACACAACGTACATACGAGTATATACACATAAGCAAATGAATTATTTTTACAGAAATTATAATCAGAAACCTAAATTTTAGAAAAGCTATCGAAAAATATTTTCGCATCAATTATTATCTTCTTAGCAATTAAACACGTAGGAATTTTTAAAATATTATATGATGTTACTAAAATAAAAAGTGCAAAAATAATTGTAACGGGGGTTTTGTAATGGCTGAGGTAGATCAGTCGTGTCCAGGGTGTACTTGAGGACCCTCAAAACCTTAAGTAGTAAAAACACAGTTATTTTACCCTTTTAGGGGGTGAAACAAATATATGCAGATTTTTATTATTTTCAAAATATATGCTACAATAATTTCTTCTAGATGTGCTTGGCAATACGCCCTCTTCTTTACTCGGATTCGTTCGGATTTTCTTTTTCTCGCTGGCTATACGAAACAGGACGGCAATCGCACGACTTTTCGGCAGGGAACAGACAGCCCGAAGACCGCTGTGTGGAGCAGAAAGCCGATGTCGCTGTGTGAAACAGACAGCCGAAGCTGCTGTGTGGAACAGACAGCCGAAGCCGCTGTGTGGAACAGACAGCCGAAGCCGCTGTGTGAAACAAACATCCGAAACCGCTGTGTGGAACAGAAAGTCCAACACCGCTATGTGGAAAAGACAGCCCGAAGACCGCTGTGTGGAGCAGACCGCCGATGCCGGTGTGTGGAACAGACAGCCGAAGCCGCTGTGTGGAACAGACAGCCGAAGCCGCTGTGTGGAACATACAGCCGAAACCGCAGTGTGGAACAGACAGTCCGAAGACCGCTGTGTGGAACAGACAGCCGAAGCAGCTGGGCGGAATAGACAGCCGAGCCGCTGTGTGGAACAGACAGCCCGAAGCCGCTGTGTGGAACAGACAGTCCGAAGACCGCTGTGTGTTTATGAGTTATGAACAACCGGAGTCGATCGCTCTAAAATATATGTTCCCTGAGGCAAGGAAAAAATAAAACTCACCAAAATATGTGTGTATGAAGCCCCCTACTAAGCTTGCTTTTGGTTCTTACATTGAACATTAAGTATAATTTGAATTACCAACTAAATGAGAATTGCATTCTTGGTTATGCAGTAGTAAAAGGAATTCAAAATATTTGTGGGTATCACAAGCACACTTACCATTGCTACTGTATTGAGCCAGCAAGTGTACCACAGCCACACAAACTAATACTCTATTATAGAATATGAAAATATAAAATATGTTCGTAACAGCTAGGGGTAGTTTGCTACGTTACATAATATATTTATATATAAAAAATTTTGTTAAATTTTTACCATTATATCTCATATGACCGCTTTATTTGTTTTTGTTTCAAAAATTCTTTGATTGTAACCAAAATATGTAAAAATTTCCCCATTAAAAAAAATTATCTCGTGCAATATTTAATAAAATCCTTTTGGATAATCTCTAATATCTGCTGTAATATTTAGCTGATCATATTTGATCCAAAATATATTGGACCGGACTAGATCGGACAGTGCGAGAGCCGTTCGAAATATTCTTAGCCCAATAGCAGTATAAACGGCAAAAAGTTAGTTGTACTCGTATGTATAAGAACACATGTTAAATTTCATTTCATCTGGCCACTTCATATAGCCACAGCTGTTTAAAAAAGACGCTTTTGTAATTAAGTGGTGTAATTGAATATTTACCCATGAAGGGCTTATCGGTACAAGAAATTAATGTGATATATATTTGATGAAGGTGCTCCTTCATATTCACTAGCAACAAATTGAGTTGCTAAATTTAAACGTGTTCGTACATATATTGAAGATGAACCACGAAACAAATCAATCGGCTGGTAAGGTTATGGTAATAGTATTGTATTACAAAGGTATTTTTTTATCGTCTATCTTCAAAAAGGCAAACAAAAATACAGAATTATTAAAATTCTAAAAAAACTACCTGGATTGCAGCACAAAAAAAATTTAATTAAAAAAAGCACCAGTACACAATGATGTTTTAACAATTGAATCTCCTGATTTAGCTCCCTGGGACTTCTACATGTTGCCAATGTAACATCAGTATACATCTCAATATAAAGTACCAACAATTTTTTGTTATTATTTTAACTAAAAAATCAAAATGTACCAACAAAGGTGTCAGTCGAGAGCTCTCAGAAAATTCTTTCCAAAAACATTAATTTATTGTTCTATTTCTAGTTAAAATTTCATCACAACCAGAGTGTCCTTGTAAGTATATTTTTAATATTTGCTATATCATGGTTTACAAATTCATGCTTTAGTATTTTAATTTAAGAAAATATTGTGGTGCCTGTTTTTTTTATTTTTCCAACTGCTCTTATTTTATACAGTTTTTCCAATGATTTTTTAAAAGATAAAGGTGTAAATATTTTTATTTTCTTGAGTACTATTGTGAGGTACATAAAAAAATTAAATTTCTTAAAAAAAAATCTGAGTAGTTTTTAACCTCATTTCTTAATACTTAAATGTGAAGTTAGATAACTAAAAAACACGCATTTGATTTTGTAAAATATTTCCTGCTAAGGCGAAAATGTGTTTTATTTCAAACTACTCTAAAAAAAAGGATAACCCAAACAATCTTATATCACATAAATCCATCAAAATTTTAGTAAGTGTTTTGTTGGTATTTTATTTTTTAGAAAATATAATTCTAGTTAAAAAACGCAAAACTAATTTCTACGAAATTTAAAAATTCTCTTTATGCACACATTTATTTTAATTTTGTAAATTCTTATATGCTTTAATGTCTTTATAGTTCCATTTCAAGTTCGGTGCAAGAAAAGTTTTTTATTAAAACTTCAACACACAAGTACTTTAACAAGAACTATTTGAAAATCTAAGTAACTTATGTTGTAACAATAATGCAAATGTCACTTTTATCTCCTTATGTCACCTAAAACAAAAAGCTACACAAGAATGCAATTACATACTATTATCAACTTTCTTTTATTTTAGAATGTTTTTTAATATACCGCAAATAAAAAGAAAATTTATTTACGAGTTTTCTTTGTGTGAAATTTATGTCAACGGAAAAAAAAATTATTTGCAAGTTGCTATTTGCTGTATTTTGCGTAAAATTATTATTTTTAAAAATATATAAATAGTATTCACTTGGAAATTTATACAGAGTTGCTTACATGAGTTATACAGGGTTTGTTTACTTCACAAAATATGGGTTAATATGAGTTAAACAGAGAAATGTATAAATTTGGCTCTTAATACATATAAAGGATATATTTTATTGATAAGTTTTTCTGTATTAGTTACACTGTAAAATTTTAACTTTTAAAATAACATATATAAACTTATTAGATCGTGGAATCCAGTGGTGTGCCACGTTTTGAAAAGTTATGTCATTTTTAAAACATATTAATATTTTAAATTTGTATTGACTCAAATAATTTTTTGATTATCTTTTAATAAAAAGACTTTTAAATGTTCGTATTGAGCGAATTCAGAGAAAATTTATCAAGTATGCTTTGTCTTCTTTAGTATTTTCCGAAGAAACTCTATCATATGAATCTTAATGCAATTTAATTGGATTAGAAACGTTAGAAAAAAGGAGATCAAATCAAGCTGTTATGTTCTTATATGATATTGTCAACTATAATGTTGACTGTTAATTTTTACTGTCCATTATAAATTGGAACATACCAGTAATACATTTACGGCAACGTACGTTGCCGTATTATGTCTTCAAATAAATTGGCCACATACAAAACACTTTATGTAAAATTAATTTTAAGATAAGTTGTTTAACTCATGAAACATTTTTATGGTTTAGGTTTTGTGATAATACATATTCATAATCTAATACCTATATCAGATAATATAAATAACATGGGAGCACCTATACACTTCAAATTGTTTGTATGTTAAAATAACAGAAAATACCTTTTACAAGTAATTGTATTTTATATAAAACCAAATCAACTAACTTTTCATTTAAATCAAATGATTATTCAGTTAAAATAAATGTCAACATTTTAGCTTTCAATTCCGTAATAAATAACTGATCTATTAATTTATTTGAAATTGTTTCTGTTTTTGTATTTTGGTTTGTTTTATCTACAAAATGTTTGTATGTATGTATAGAGACAAATTTTGTGTGAATGTAAATGTATGTTTATGAAGTTCTTGTAATTTAAATTGAAACAATTTTATATATCAACAAACAATTTAAACAATAAACATATTGGAATTTTTTAAATTTTGTTTGAAACAGACAGCAAACAAAATTTAAATTTTTAATATCTGTGACGGACACAAATAAACCTCAAATTTCGGTTTTGTGGATAAATTTTTATTATTAAATTTCAAACAAATAAAAATAATAAATGAAACTTAAAAAAAATCGGTTAATAATAGTTAAAATAGATATTTCTTTGAAAAATAAAAGTATATTCCTTTATTTTTTTATAAAATCTATCACCTTATCTGTCGCCTACCAATCCCATTTTCCAAATACAAAAAAACCAGCATGTTTTTAAAACATGCATTAGTATATCTTCTCAATAAGAGCAACAAATATTTTCTTAGGAAACCTTTACCAATAGTGGGTTTGTTTTTTGTTTTGTAAATATTTATGGATTTCGAATAACATCTGGCCATCCTAAAAATGTTTCTTTAATACACAATTGAAATATTATGGCAGTGAAAGAAATTTTTAGTAAAAAATATACGAAATACAAATGTGGTGATATAAATTTGAAAGGCAATATTTTTAAGGAAACTAACAATTTTCACGACTATCTAATCTCATCAAAGTAAATAGAAATATGTATGTTATGTAAAAATTTAAATAGGTACGCAAAAAAAATTATTGTCAAAAAAATTTCAATAATTTTTTTTTTTTTTGTTTTCTAGATTTTTCATATACCACGAGGTTTTTTTATTGTTTGTAACAAGCTTTTAACCTCCTAACCAAAGCAAATTCACGATTTTTAGCTAGGTTGATACATGCATTTCGATCCGGCAAAAGATCTCTTCAGCAAGCACCCGTTATGATAAAGTTGGTACTATAAAATTTTTGTGGTGCTGTTGGAACCTCAAAAGTACTATGGTACTCCTATGAACTATTTGCTGCAAAGTAAAAGGTGGTTAAATTTTAAGAGCCGATGTAGAATGTAAACCACACCTCAAAGTCAAGTCTTTTTCTACATTTCATTTGACATTTCTCAATTTCAGACTTACTCAATTTGAACCATGGAAAGACACACAATCGGGCAACGTGTTAAAGTTATTCAGGCTTATTATGAAAATGGGCGTTCAAATCAAAATGCACCATTGCTGTTGTTTGCTATATTGCGCCAGAATAGCCGTCAAGCTCGACTTGCCCTTGGTGTTCGCTATCGCGAGATCATGACGGAATTCTTGAAGCCAAATATTGAGGATATGGATGTGGATGATATGTGGTTTCAAAAGGTGCCAGCTGCCACACTGCTAAGCAAACAATGGTCTTTTGCTTTCTAAATTTGATAACAAAAAATATTGAAAATTTGATTAACATTTTAATTGATATGAATCTGGAATTTCAATCAAAACTTCAAATTAAATTTCAGTTCATTTTGATTAGAATTTGATTAGAAATTTGATTAGAATTTAAATTGATTTTTGGTAAGAACTTTAATTAAAGTTTTAATTAATATAATTGAAACTTTAATTGAAAATGTTGGAAGTTTTTGACTAAACATTTAATAGATATGATTAAAAAAATAATTTAAATATTTCAATTAATTTTAACAAAAAAAAAAAAAATAACTAATATAACAAATTCTTTTGCTGGTCCAAATTTAAAAAAATTTTTAATTGTATTTACAAATATTTTTATTGAAACTCAATTTTAGTTTTTTCTGTGTATACATATGATGGAAGTTAAATGCATTCTTACAACATTTTATAGTGGATAAATTGTTACTTCTCTTTTACATAAATAATTATAATACAAGATTTAAAAATTATATTTATTACGAAAATATATACAAACATATTATTGAATTTTTTTCTCAAAAACACATATCTTGATATGCTTAAAACTTATTTAATGTTGTGTGGTAGTGTTTCTGCAAAAATGTTTCATTTCTATTTAAATTACTGCAGTAAAACTGTGATAAATTACAGGTTGGTTGAAAAGTTCCTGCGCTCGAAATGAAAGAAAACTGTTTTTGTTACGAAATATATTCTTTTATTCAATATAGTCTCCTAGAAGCTCAATACACTTGTTCCAATGATCGCCCAATAATTTTATCCCATCCTTATAATGGTTTTGCGGAAGCTCTGCAAAATAACCGTCTACGGCTGCTATGGCCTCTTCATTTGACGAAAAATGCTTTCCACGAAGGAATTGTTTGAGATTTCTGAAGAGATAGTAGTCACTGGAAGCCAAATCTGGTGAATACGGTGGATGTTCAAGCAATACGTACTTTAATTCTTTGAATTTAGCCATCGTCAAAACACTTTTGTGAGCAGGTGCATTGCCTTGATGAAAAATGATTTTTTTCTTCTTTAAACCAGGTCTTTTCTCACGAGCTCATCCAGCTGATCCAAAAGCTGCAATAATATTCAGAGTTGATTGTTTTACCTTTCCGAAGATAATCAATCAACAAAATTCCTTTTTCTTCCCAAAAAACTGATGCAATAACCTTCTTTGCTGATCGTTGTGACTTCACCTGCTTTGGAGCTGAACAACCAGCTTTAGTCCACTGTAAACGTTCTTGTTTCAATTTAGGATCATGATGGTAGATCTAAGTTTCACCCATAGTTATAAAACGACGAAAGAAGTCGAATTTATTCGGCTTAAAACGCTCCAAATAACGGTGAGAAATTTGTTTTCGATCCAGTTTTTGTTGAATTGTTGATGTGTGCGGCACTAACTTTTCAAAACAGTTTTTTCATACGTTATTCTTCATGTAAAATATGGAGTACTCATTCGTCTGAGATGCCTATGACATAAGCAATTTCACGCTAAGTCAAACTTGGATCTTCACTAACCATATTATGCACCTGCTCAATGATTTCTGCTGTGGTTGCAGTTTTTGGTCGTCTTTAAGGCTGGTACGACCACGTTTAAATTCACCAGCCCAAAATTCAACGGTGCGTTTTGAAGGTTAGGAATTCTTATACACTTCTAACAATTGTTCATAAATTTCCTTTGTTTTTAAACCCTTCAAAACAAAGAATCTAATGACTGCACGATATTAAATTTTTTCCTTATTAAAAAAAATCAATGACACGTCAACTTCAAATGGCTTGTAAACAAAGAAAGAACTGACAGAATGACTTGCAACTTTGCATGTGTTCTCAGGACAGTTATACCAACTTGAGAAAAAAAAGTTTGGAGCTAGCAGTGCCATCTCTTGGTGAGCGCAGGAACTTTTCAACCAACCTGTAGCTGTGTTAGAATACTCATATTTTTTTTAAGTACGAAAGAAAATTTAAATTGTAAGGAGGGAAGATTTGGGTGTTCCATTACTATTTTAGAGAATTAAACAATCCGTTGAGATTAGTGATATTGGTAACGAGAATAATTCAAATTGTGGTAAGAAGAGTAGTGATAAATTTGTTTGTAAAATAATATTAATATTTCTCTATTTTGTATGGAAATAGATAAGTGGCAATGATAACACAGTGCAACACGAAAAAATAAAATCATATACGGATACCACTATGTGATAAAAGATCAAAAAAGTCATGTACTTTTTTATGGGCCCCCAAAGATTTAGGGCCTCGGTGTCATTTTTGCAAAAAAGTTATAATTTTCTCAGGCACATATCTTGCAAGCCGTTCGGAATTTTAATTTTCTTTCTGAGTCAAAGTTGTAGCTCTTGTAAACGAAAGAACGAATTGTGAACATATAAAATCAAAAAACTTCACCTTCAAGATTAAAATCGCAAAAAAAATATAAAAAATTCCATTTTTGTTTACCTTTTTCCCATGTTCTGGTCCATAGGTAGCAAACCGTTCAAAATTCAAGGAAAAAATCAACTAACAGAATATACCTAAGATATCAATAAACAAATTTCTACACTCAGAATATATTGTAGTTAACGGTTTGTAGATTAATAAAAAAGTTTTCCGTTCCATTTAAAAATAAAGGAACATACTTTTATTTTTCAAAGAAATATCTATATTAACTTTTTTATACATTTATTTGAAATAATTTACTATCATTTACCATTTTTTTTCAGTTTCATTTATTTTTTTCATTTGTTTGAAATTTAATAAAAATGTACCCACAAAACGGAAACTTGTGGTTTATTTGTGTTCGTAACAGTTATTACAAATATAAATTTTGTTTGCTGTCTGTTTCAAAAAAAAATATTCAAAAAATTTCAATTTGTTTTTTTATTTAAATTGGTTGTATATATACAAAATTTTTCAAGAACTTCATAAGCACACATACATATACAAACACATTCATACAAAAAGTGTTTATAGCTTCATATGCATACATACATTTTGTATTGAACGAGTATATTAAAAAAACAAAAAATACAAAAACGGAAATAATTTAAAATAAATGAAAAAAACATTTATTTTTTAAGGATTGGTAGGTAAAATTTTGACATTTATTTTAACTGATTATATCATTTGTTTCTTACGGATGTGTCAGATGATTAATCAACATTTAAAAATAAATAACAAATGGTATTTAATTTAAATGAAAATTAAGTAGACCGTTTTTTAAATGAAATATCATTTCTTTTAAATGATATTTTCAGTTATTTTAACTTACAAACTTTTTTAAGTGTATAGAAATAAGAGGGCTATAAAGAAATATACATATTTAAAAATTCTTTTCACTACGCGCTTTTGCCCAAAGTGCACAGTTAGAATTTTTATTTTAATAAACAGAATTAAACTTTTCTATAAAAAGTGCTTACAAAGCATTTTACAAATGGTATTTTTTAAACCTTTTCAGAAAGCTTTGTTTTTGGTAAATATATGTATTGTACGCTTTGAAAACATAGTACTTAGTCAAAAAAATTTTAAATCTAAATATCTTTTTAAAACGCCCCTAAATTTTACAACTTAAAATTAAGTTAAAGTATCTCGGAGTTTTCCAATGTCATTTTAACGTACTTATTGTGTTATTAATACATTAATTAGATTTTTTAAAATCTGGTTTTTAGCGGATTATGTAAAACAAAAAAATCTTTTTTTTTTGGGTTTAATTAAAAGTTAGATGTCTATATTATGTATGGATTTACATTTAGCAAATATTACAAACATACTTATTTAATTCCCTCAGTGTACTACTTATCTAATTTGATCTAAATATATTTTTTCTATTGTCTATTAAAAATGTCATGCCATTGTGCTTGTCGAAAATGTGTTGTTATATTAACTAACATGGTGGCATGACTATGTTGTACCATCATGACATATGGCCTATAATATAAATAATATTTTCTAAAATATACATAAATGCTGGCTCCCTAAATTATAAGACTTTTCATCAGGCTTCATTCATTTTAACATTTACCATAATATTATATTAAGCATTTTCAGTATACAATGTTATGGCGCCTATTGAATATATGAAAATAAATATCAACATCAGACAAATGTTTTATATGAATTCAAACTTTGAAAACAATAGAATAAATATTGACATTAGATACTTAATATTTATATACCCAGAGGAACTATAATTTGCTAAAGAAATTGTTGTATAAAGTAAGTAGCTAACTAACATTTTGGTAATTTGCTGAAATAAAATTATTGAATTAATTAATTTTAATTTTCACATTACAATAATTATCCAAATCACTGAATCTATTATATTGCTTTAATTTTATTTTAAGGTACAAAAGTTATAGACATATCTATTAGAGTGGACGGAATATAAAAAAATTGCTGTAAGGCCTTTACCCCCACGGTAATTATTTCAATATCCGGTTTTGAAATAATATCTGTAACACTTTCTATCATTATCCTAACAATGAAAATGAGTATTATAACCATGCAGCGAACAAGCTGGAGTGGAACATAAACCAGAAAACAAAACACAGAAAATTTGTCTGTACTGAATATACCCCAAAGGAGAAAACTCCTAAGTCCACCCTCAAATACACAATTCGAAATTATGATGAAGATTATTAATTATTTATTAATTCTGAGATTTATGTACATTTTTAATGAGGATGGAGTTACAAGATCACCCTGTATGATGTAAATGAAGTATTTGAAGAAGAAAAAGCTGATGATCGTGGGCAGTCTGTAAGCAACGTGCCAGTGGACATTATAAGCTCAGAATCAGAGTCAGATTCGGACGATTCGGACGACGATTTGGATCCACAACTTAACTTTACTTAGTGCGATTTGCAAGTCCAGGGCCATCAAAATTATAAACATATTAAGAACATTTGTTTTATTATATAGTATTTCAATGTTGAAGTGAAAAAAAAAACAAATGAAATTAAAAAGTTTTCGGGAAATTTTTCACTTTTGCGGCTACCTAAACGGTGTTAAGAATCATTCCAAGGAAATTAATATGTTCTACACTTAAAAAAGTTTGTAAGTTAAAATAACTGAAAATATCATTTAAAAGAAATGATATTTCATTTAAAAACCGGTCTATTTAATTTTCATTTAAACTAAATGCCATTTGTTATTTATTTGTAAATGTTGATTAATCAACTGACACATCCGTAAGAAACAAATGATATAATCAGTTAAAATAAATGTCAAAATTTTACCTACCAAATTATTTCCGTTTTTGTATTTTTTGTTTTTTTTTTTAATATACTCGTACAATACAAAATGTATGTATGCATATGAAGCTGTAAACACTTTGAATGTGAATGTTTTGTATATGTGTGTGTGTTTATGAATTTCTTCTAATTTGTATTGAAAAATTTTGTATATATACAACCAATTTAATGTGAATATGTTTGTGTATGTATGTGTGTTTATAAATTTCTTGTAAATTGTATTGAAAAATTTTGTATGTATACAACTAATTTAAATAAAAAAACAAATTGAAATTTTTTGAATATTTGTTTTTTGAAACAGACAGCAAACAAAAATCAAATTTGTAGTAACTGTTACGGACACAAATAAACCACAAGTTTCCGTTTTGTGGGTACATTTTTATTAAATTTCAAACAAATGAAAAAAATAAATGAAACTGAAAAAAAAATGGTAAATGATAGTAAATTATTTCGAATAAATGTATAAAAAAGTTAAAATAGATATTTTTTTTTTTAAATAAATGTAACTTTCTTTTTTTTTAAATGGAACGGAAAACTTTTTTATTAATCTACAAACCGTTAACTACAATATATTCTGAGTGTAGAAATTTGTTTATTGATATCTTAGGTATATTCTGTTAGTTGATTTTTTCCTTGAATTTTGAACGGTTTGCTACCTATGGACCAGAACATGGGAAAAAGGTAAACAAAAATGGAATTTTTTATATTTTTTTTGCGATTTTAATCTTGAAGGTGAAGTTTTTTGATTTTATATGTTCACAATTCGTTCTTTATGACAAGAGCTACAACTTTGCCTCTGAAAGAAAATTAAAATTCCGAACGGCTTGCAAGATATGTGCCTGAGAAAATTATCACTTTTTTGCAAAAATGACACCGAGGCCCTAAACCTTTGGGGGCCCATAAAAAAGTACATGACTTTTTTGATCTTTTATCACGTAGTGATATCCGTATATGATTTTATTTTTTCGTGTTGCACTGTGTTATCATTGCCACTTATCTATTTCCATACAAAATAGAGAAATTTTAATATTAATTTTACAAACAAATTTATCACTACTCTTCTTACCACAATTTGAATTATTCTCGTTACCAATATCACTAATCTCAACAGATTGTTTAATTCTCTAAAATAGTAATGAAACACCCAAATCTACAATTTAAATTTTCTTTCGTACTTAAAAAAAATATGAGTATTCTAACACAGCTACAGGTTGGTTGAAAAGTTCCTGCGCCCACCAAGAGATGGCACTGCTAGCTCCAAACTTTTTTTTTCTTCAAGTTGGTATAACTGTCCAAAGTTGCAAGTCATTCTGTCAGTTCTTTCTTTGTTTACAAGCCATTTGAAGTTGACGTGTCATTGATTTTTTTTAATAAGGAAAAAATTTAATATCGTGCAGTCATTAGATTCTTTGTTTTGAAGGGTTTAATAGCAAAGGAAATTTATGAACAATTGTTAGAAGTGTATAAGGAGTCCTCCCATTTTGGGCTGGTGAATTTAAACGTGGTCGTTCCAGCCTTGAAGACGATCCACGCGAAGGACGACCAAAAACTGCAACCACAGCAGAAATCATGTACATAATATGGTTAGTGAAGATACAAGTTTGGCTAAGCGTGAAGTTGCTAATGCCATAGGCATCTCAGACGAACGAGTACTCCATATTTTACATGAAGAATTACGTATGAAAAAACTGTTTGGAGAGTTAGTGCCGCACACATTAACAATTCAACAAAAACTGGATCGAGAACAAATTTCTCAGCGTAATTTGGAGCGTTTTAAGCCGAATAAAACCGACTTCTTGCGTCGTTTTATAACTATGGGTGAGACTTGGATCCACCACCATGATCCTAAATTGAAACAAGAACGTTTACAGTGGACTGAAGCCGGTTGTTCAGCTCCAAAGCAGGTGAAGTCAAAACGATCATTAAAGAAGGTTATGGCATCAGTTTTTTTGGATGCAAAAGGAATTTTGTTGATTGATTATCTTCAAAAAGGTAAAACAATCAACTCTGAATATTATTGCAGCCTTTTGGATCAGCTGGATGAAAAAATTCGTGAGAAAAGACCTGGTTTAAAGAAGAAAAAAATCATTTTTCATCAAGACAATGCACCTGCTCACAAAAGTGTTTTGACGATGGCTAAATTCTAAGAATTAAAGTACGAATTGCTTGAACATCCACCGTATTCACCAGATTTGGCTCCCAGTGACTACTATCTCTTGAGAAATCTCAAACAATTCCTTCGTGGAAAGCATTTTTCGTCGAATGAAGAGGCCATAGCAGCTGTAGACGGTTATTTTGCAGAGCTTCCGGAAAACCATTATAAGGATGTGATAAAATTATTGGAAGATCATTGGAACAAGTGTATTGAGCTTCTTGGAGATTATATTGAATAAAAAAATATATTTCGTAACAAAAACAGTATTCTTTCATTTCGAGCGCATTAACTTTTCAACCAACCTGTACTTCGACCCAAATTCAAAAATTTTAATTAATCAAAAAAATTTTGTATAACAGTTACCCAATTAGACTAATAGAAAAATGATAATGAAATACTCAAACAATTTATATTATATCCTCAAAAAAACAAATAAAATTTTGTTAGTATAAAGAAACGCCCCCACATCGCTTTAATGAATGTTGTCTTATGTTCCACTAGATATATTAATACACTCAGAATATTATGTAGTTAACTGTTTGTAGTTTAATAAAAAAGTTTTCCGTTCCATTTAAAAATAAAGGAAGATACATTTATTTTCAAAGAAACATCTATATTAACTTTTTTATACATTTATTCGAAATAATTTACTATCATTTACCGATTTTTTTCAGTTTCATTTATTTTTTTCATTTGTTTGAAATTTAATACAAATTTACCCACAAAACGTAAACTTGTGGTTTATTTGTGTCCGTAACAGTTATTACAAATTTAAATTTTGTTTGCTGTCTGTTTCAAAAAAAAAATATTCAAAAAATTTCAATTTGTTTTTTTTGTTTAAATTGGTTGTATATATACAAAATTTGTCAATACAAATTACAAGAACTTCATAAACACACATACATATACAAATAAATTCACACAAAAAGTGTTTATAGCTTCATATGCATACATACATTTTGTCTTGTACGAGTATATTAAAAAAAACAAAAAATACAAAAACGGAAATAATTTCAAATAAATGAAAAAAACATTTATTTTTTAAGGATTGGTGGGTCAAATTTTGACATTTATTTTAACTGATTATATCATTTGTTTCTTACGGATGTGTCAGATGATTAATCAACATTTAAAAATAAATAACAATTGGTATTTAATTTAAATGAAAATTAAGTAGACCGAGTTTTAAATGAAATATCATTTCTTTTAAATGATATTTTCAGTTATTTTAACTTACAAACTTTTTTAAGTGTTTATTTAATATTAGAACTCATTGTACTAACTTTGCTCTTAATAGTACCATAACTAGAACTTTTATTCATTTAAATGCCAGTAACATAGCTTTACAGAAAAGGATAATACCACATATAGAATTTTGCACATCAGAGAATAACTTCCATTAGTCTTTAAATAATCGACAATTTTGTATTAATACCATATAAGAATATTTGAATGATTAATATTTTATTTTATAGTTTTAATCATAGTCATAGTAAAATGAATCTTTGTTTCCATACACAGAGAAAATAGATTCGTTCTGACAACCGAATTTGTAGCCAATCGAATAGTTTGATTGTGGCTACCTAATTTGTTGGTCGCGACAACTGAAAACCATTTTAGACATAAGAAATTTTACTGTGACAACAGTATTTCGGTTGCCTCAATAACAATTCGGTAGTTACAACCAAAAAATTTGGTTACTGCAACTGAACCATTCGATTGGCAACAAATTCGTTTGTCAGCACGAATCTGTTTTTTGGGTGTAGAAATAAATAAAAATAAAATTATGTTGTATTAGCCGAATTTCCGTCGCCTCATATAAACGTATCGGTGGCTCCAGTCAAACTATTCGCTTGGCAAGAAATTTAAAAATTGTGCAAATTTTTTTTAAATCCATATCAGTGTATAGTTTATCATTTTGCGTGATGATATTTAGATATATTTCTATTATGTTTATAAAACCTATTGTTGGTTTTGTTTATCCACTTGTATTACAACGAATGACATTGCTATAATAGTTTACATACATGATATATATTTTGTTCAGTTACATGTTTTTGGTTGACAGTGATAAATCATCGTTAGATTATTTCATTATTTAACGAAAATTTAAATCAAAAGACGCCTTTTTGAATTTAAACATTTTAAATTTAAAAATATTTATTGCATAACAAACCATAATATAATATTAAACTGGGACTAACAGATATCCGATTAAATATCCGATTAATCCAAGACTCGTAACAATCTATGCATAATTATAGGAAATTAATGCAACAAGAACAAAATTTTTTGTAAAATAAACTAATTTTTATTTATATTGCGAAATATTTTTTTTATTTTTTTATTAGTGTAATAATCGGCTCTACATTTTAATATTATTTTAAAAATCAAAAAAATTATTTAATGCTAGGATATTAACGATTTCAAAAATATTTTTGCATCAACAAGAAAAAAATTGTTTTTCAGCAGCTAAAATATTTGTCTAACATAGCTAAAAGAGCAGGATTTACATCCGAATCCAATTTCACATAGAATGCATAAAGATCACTATGACAATCTTTTAAATATAAAATGATCTTTAAAAATATTAACCAAAAATTTCCTTTTTAAGTCTATAAAAATTAAATATTTTTAATCAAATAGGTAATGTTTAAAAAAACAACAAAATTTTTCTCAGAAAATAACACAACGAATGATCAAAAATAACAAAATGGAAATTTAGGATGAGCCATAGAAAAGAAAAGTATCAAATGGCACCAACACCCTCTAATGTCAATTTTCCACATACAAATTTGCCATCTGATAGCTAGTTGTCACCAAACTGTATGTGGACATGAACAACTGTGTTATTAATTTCAACGTCAAAATGACAGACGAAATACCTGTGATACGAAAACTTAATTTTGGGTCGTAGAATTCAGTGGCGAACTCCGTTGTGAAGATATTCAGATTTTAAGTTTGTATTGACCCAAAAAACTTTTGATTAAATTTTAACGAAAAGACTTTGAAAATTGTTGTCCAATGAGAAGAACTATTGTTTTTTTACTTTATTTTTATTATTTTTAAATTAATATGGAAACTAGGGTGTTGTAATTATTTGTAGTTCAAAAATAATGATACCCCAATAATAATTCTACACTGGAATGGGTTTAATTCGAGTTAAAGTACACCAGTACGTATACGTAATATTATTGTAACAGATTTTAATGACTCTAGTGCAGTGATCGGCACTCATAGCACTCAGGGGCCGAACACAATTAGTAATTTACACGTACACTTCAGGAATGTCAAAAAATCTCATAGCGAAAGCACAAATAATACAATTTTTTCATTCCGTAGCACGCTAACTTTCAACAGAGCAAGTATATGCTGCTTTGTTGAAGAAATAAAGTACACTCTAAAAGTTTGTTTTTTTGTTATAGGTATTTTCTTTATTGTAGGTATTTATTTTGTTTTTCGTTTACATTTTAAGTTAAAAATGTGGATCGTTGAGGGGGAAGAATTTTTTTTTATTTTCTTGAAATATTTTAAATGAGTCAGAGTGCCTTGTATGCAATCAAAAAATTATTATTATCATTATTATGAATTATTTTTATTTTTTTTAATAGAAAAAAAACAAAAACATGAACTATTTTAATTCAATGAATACGGATATTCTCTTGACGATTAATTCAATTATTAGTTTATTCATTCATTCATTTATATAGAAAGATAAAATTATTTCTTACGGTGTAAAACAACAATACATTAATATTCTCTCTTTCTGACGACCGCTGCTCTAATGCCGTTTTATTTTCTGAACAAAATTTTGATTTTTTGGTTTTGATTGCAAACGAAAAAAAAATATTAATAAATAGTAAATAACTAAACAAATCAATAAAAAAAAGTCATTGCAAAGCATTTTTAAGACTTTTTGTTAAAATATAATCAAAAAATTTTTTGACTCAATACAAAATTTAAATTTAAATATATTTTCAAAATTACTTTACTCTTCAAAACGGCGTTCGCCACTGAATTCCACAACACAAAATTAAGTTTTCGTGTCTCGGAGTTTTCGTGTGTCATTTCAAAAGTTAAAATTTTACTTAAAGTGTAATGAGCGTTTTTTTCAAAATTAACGGACTTATTGCGCAGAAATTGTTATAAATATATTATTCAAAGTATTGTCTATGCTGGCCACAACTTTTTCCCATCGCAATTTTCGGACTCGGTTTTATCGACCCATTTATTGCATTGTTCATATGAAGTGAACATTTTTTGGGTCAAGGTATATATTATGTCATTGAAGAAGTAGTAGTCGAAAGAAGTGTCACCTGGAGAATTTGACTTGTGTGGTAAGACTCCTATTTCAGCCTTTTCATGTTGGCTTTTACCAGTCTTGCAACATGTGGTCGAGCTATGTAATCTTTCGTATCTTTCTTAGCATTCCGGCCTTCAGGGCATAAGCTTTATGCCATGAATAAGCTTTATGCCATGAATATTCGGCTTTGCAAAGGATGTTGATGGCTGTATAGGCAAAAACCATGACTTGGATCCACTTTTCATCACCAGTCACAATGCGATGGAAAAAACTCTTTATATTTGGCATTCGGGGAGCTTTTCACAAGCAAAAAATCGCCATTCGATTTTTCGGCTTTTGCCGACTCAGCTACTCCTGAAGATTCTGATAACCCCTGAAAGTTTAGCATTTATCCACACAGAGCAATGATTCCAATTCTTCATCTTCAAAGTTTTTGCGTTGACCCACCAAGCCGTTCCTTGCCTTCAAGCTCAAAATCACTGCTTTTAAAGCAACTAAGACCTCTCCGACACGACAGATTTAAATATATATTGTTCGTCGTTAATTTAGGGTAAAGTTCGATTACTCTCGGTCGCACTTTTTTATATTAAAGTAATGAAGAAGAACTCCCCGCAAAAGCACTCTGATATGAAAAGACGCTAATTCACAATTGGTTTTCGGGACAAGACAGTGGAAGCTGGAATATTGGTTCATATACAAGAGGTAGTCTCTTGTGTGAAACGCTCATTATTAATTGAAGGTCGAATATCAAATAGTGCATTCAAAAATTTAATTTGATACCAGACCTGGGCGATTTCAATTACATTTTACACTTATTCATTTCTGTAATTTGCTGGTATTAGATCTACATTCACATATGTGGGCTGTATTCGATAGGAGAAATAAGTTAATTTAGATCACCAACGTCTATATGATACAGTAAATTTAAAATTAGGACGCAATCATCAAATCAACAAAGCCAGCATATCATTGATTTTACTAAAACCAAAATCCAAATCGAATGGTAAAGTCAGATTTTCTTTATATGCAGCTGTTTTTGCTTAAAAGGAAAAGGGTCTCCAAATCACATTTTTTGAGGGTCGTGCGCATTAGAAAAGAGTTGAAATAAAAAAAACTCAATTCTTTTATTTATGCAAAAACTTAAAAAAAGTTGCGATATGGAAAAATCAAAGATATTTTATATATTTATGCAAACTCTTATATATACAAATATAACTAATACACTTAATATTTTGATCGAAGAACCATATTGCTGTATTTTGGTTTCTCTTTAAACGCCTGTAAATGCAAGAGGAGCAGAAATAACAAAACGGCCTTTGAAGTGTTCTAAAGTTAGAGGTAAAGATTAAGTTTTCTGTAAATTTCAAATTTGTAGCTCATAAGAAACATGTCCAAATTGTAGCATGAAATATGCAAATTTTTAAAATTTCAAAATTGCAAGAAACGATTTTTTAATAACGAGTTTTATATTTTTCTACGACATGTGTATTTTGTATCTGAAAATTATTAAACTTTTATATTCATCACCGCAAACATTTGAGTTTATTGAAAAACTTAAAAAACAGTAAAATAATCTTATTTTCAATACCATGTTATTTTTTAGGTATATGAACAAAGCATTTTTTTATTTGTTTTAGAAACTATCATCTTTTAGCTTCAAAATGATAAGTACCTTGGGTAGATATCTCTAACAGTAAAATTTTAACAGCTAAAATCGCTAGGCACAAAAACAGGAATTTTAAGTTGCTTTATTTTGCGTGACCAGGAAGTGGTTTCTTTTTGGAACCCTTAGGGAAGATTTCCACAAAATTTTAACAAAATCCAAAATGGTCCAGCAACAGTTTTTTTTCGATAGCTTCATATAGAATGACTTATTAGAGAACAAAAATTTAGTAGATTTTGTATATTTTGTATATTTTAAGAAAGATTTTCTTGGTGCGAAATAACAAAATATTTCGTTCAATTTAAAAAATTTTGGTTTTGTTGATTTTTGGAATGGTTCATGGGTACTTCGGTTTTTTTATCCTTTCTGAATAGTTTAAATTTGATGGATGACGAGATGCATTCTTAACAGTTATATACATTATAAAAAAAAAGTCCTCTATGGAAAATGTTAAATGTATTATGCACATTTGGAATATATATTAAATTTTCTGTTAACCTACTCTGTTTATAAATCAATTATTTATTAAGTCTGTGTTTATTTATAAAATTATCAATGTATGTAAGTTGTTGATATTACACAAGTATAAATAATTACTTTTGTATGAGTATTTTGATGAAAATCAAAATGTTCTCATCACAACCTTTTCATAATTATAGCTGGGTTTAACAACGCTGTAGTTTCGAGTGTCCTTTAAAAAAGCAAAACTGAAGTACGTAGTAGTATAATATAATTAGAAAAAATAGAAAAAATTTTTAAGAAATCATATTTCTTTTGAAAAATTGGAAAAAACTATTACTTAAAATATAATGCGAAAATATAAAGATGATTGGTTTATGGAATTTTCTTAAATACAGTTCTGCTAGGGAGCACTGGGAATGCAACAATTTTCGAACTCTTTTTATTTGTTAAAATAGTTTTTGTTGTATAACATTAAATTCTCTGGGATTTGGTTGATGTTTTGGAAAATATTGTTTAATAAATTTGACAATTTTTAGATTAGTTTTCTAAATAACCCATATATTTGCACTTTTTTCCGCCAAATATCATTACAAACATTTTATATTAAGTGTTGTTATTTTATGAACATACACGCATGTACCATTTATTTACTATATCTATATCGATGTGTTATATACAAATTAAGCTATCTTTTAGTTTGAATCCAAAATATCTTAAGATATCTCTTAGTTGTAGAGAAAAATTTCAACAGAAAAAATTAATTTAATCACACATCCCCAAATAAGGTAAAGCTGTCTATAACAATATTAAATTTGGTTGAAAAAATAAGCTTTGTAACTATAGTATATTTAGCTAACATCAGTGTGTAGTCGGCATCGCACTTAGTCCTTATAGTATAACAATCGACTCAGATTCACATTATATGTGGAAGAAGAAAGAAATCTAAGAACAACTTGAATCACTTTGCCGGCCACCTTGGGTCACCACCTAGTGAAATAAAGACTCCGATATGTGTTATGAGTGTTCGTTATGTTATTCGCAAGCGTTCGAAATTCTATATAAAACCAACATTTAAATAGTATATACTATCGTCAAATAAGAAAGTTTAATATAAATAATATCTATGTTTTAGCAGAGAGTTGTCATATTGTTTCAAAAATAGCAAAAAATATATTAGGAAAAATTTAGAAAAAATTAAAAAAAGAAAAATAAGTTTATGTTAGTGTCTGACTTCTTCACATAAATTACCATATTGCATGAAACTTTTACACCAGCATTATCAAAAAAGCACCAAAATAAGGTTACACTGAAAAGTCTGAAAAAAATCTCTTTACCCCCGATAACACATTTGCATATGATTCCTGGTTTTAATAAATAAATAAATTTAAAAGCAAAAAAAAACGCAAATTTTTTAAATCCTCCCAAGAAACATTTTTACGGACCCTCCGACACGTACCGACTCAGAAATCCGGCTTCTGCTGTACGTAAAATATGCTTTACCGTCAAATATAGACTTCCTCGATTTTCATTAGTATTTATTTAGTTTTAGAATTAGTTTTGGTGTCAAAAACGAATAACTAAAACATGTTCGTGATTATAATACGGGTCGTGCGCTAAAGTTTGGAAAAACAGATGCTTATTTTGAGTAAGCTCTCTTACATTTTACACCGAAAATAAATTTAAGTGATATATATAAAGTAAGTATTGAAACGTGTCCGGCATGGTGATATTTGTTTTATCACCATGTTAGTACACTTGAATATTTTCAATTATGGGCTTAAAAAGTTTGTTATATTTTAAAATTAGAAAAATATCGCCAAAATTTTTTCAAATGAATTAATGTTTGGAACTGTTAAAAAAAGATGTCAATTAAAATGTAATCCAATAAATTAATAATTGCTCAAAATCACAATATGTTTGACATTTCTTTTTTTATTCAATTCCTCAAAAGCAATTCATGAAAACAAACAAAAATAACTTCAACATATGTTGTATTTTATATTATACATTTATTTTGCTTTTTAAACAACACACGTGTTTCGTGATCTCAAAAATCCATTTTTAACTCATTTTTTTTTTTAATTGTCTGTAGAGTCCAAGGTCCGAATATTGCTTATTTTCACTGTAAAACCGTGACAACTACAAATTATATAAAAAATTTCATATATGGATTTTTTAAATAATGTTGCAGAATGTCAATTGATTAATAATTTTAAAATAAGAAAAATCATGGGTTTTCGTTTTACTGAAAAGTTGTATTTTTATAGATAGCTCATATTGAATATACGGCAATGATATACACTGAGAACGCACAGTGCCGGCCAAAAGGTATTGTACAAAAATATGTTAAATATTTTATCTATAATTGTGGAACTAATTTTTGAAAAATCTCCCTTTTTAATATTAATACATTAAAAACCATACGACTAAATGAGTTTAAAAGAATAAAGATGAAATAAGACGAATATAGACCACTAGCGCAAAACCGTGGTATTCGGTTAGACTTACTTCATATCCCAGCAAAACCACACATTACTAAATAATGGGTAAAGTAATGTTAAGCCATAGGGGCCGATGGATTACTTACGCCTTACAGGCGATAATGTAAGGAGTTACTTATATGGTTACGAGAATGGAAAAAGTATTGTGTCTAAAAATAGATTTATAAAAAAGAGGAATTTTTATTAAAAAAAAAAATTATTACAAATATTATATTTAAAATATTTGCATATAGTATTTGATTGCTTTTAACTTTCATGAATTATTGCGCTTCGTTTTTTCGCTAGTGTTATCAAAACAAACATACATTACCCTTTTGCTTACAAAAAAACACAAAGTAATGTATCTCAAAATAGATTTTCAAAAATATTTCAATTATTACTTTAAATATAAGTCATATATTACGAAATCAATAATAAGTAAGTCTTATTACTTTATGCTTGCAAATAATTAAAAAGGTAACGAGCTATCATAACAAGGTAACGCATGAAAATATCACACCCATTACCAAAGTTTTGCTGGGATATTAAATATTGTATTATCTGGTGATACTGTTTGGTTATGAAATTTCCTACAAAAAATATGTAAATTATATTTATATCTTATATGTTTTAGCCGACAGTGTATGTACGTGTAAACAACGGTAATCTTTGGTTATATATAACAGGAAATATTGTTTGTTTACTGTTTTGGCAAACAAATACATAATATTATAGTTATGGAATATTACCGCAATATAACCTACACTTATCACAATTACTTAGTTAAAAAATTAATAAAATGTTTATTAATTTAATTCCACTTATTCGACACATAAATATTTTTAGATTTTTTAAAATACCCTTTATATTGAAATTTAGGGAGATGAAACGAAATGCACTAAAATTTGGACTCTCTCTAATTAAATATAGGTTTTTTCTTAAGTGACATGTTTAATTTTTTCTCGAAAACTAAGTGGGATAGAGCAATATATTTGTAATTCGAATTATCAATATATGTCCTATGTTTATATGAATCATGTCTAAAAAAGATACCCATGATCCTAAATTTGAATAATCTGAATAAGTTTAATAAATTTGTACAAACACATTTTTAGCGGAGATCCAAAAATGTTAGATAGGAAGTTTTTCAAGCTTTGCAAATCTTTGCTACTTATTTTGACTAAGAAAAAAAATTGTTTTTCCCAATTCGAATACAATATTTTTTTGTGGATTAATTACGGAATTTTTTTTTAATTCCTTAATTCATCTGCTTCGAACGTATAGAAATTTTCATTTAAATAACAAGTGTCAACTTTTGGGTTTTTCTTTTGTTTTTGGTTCAGTTATAATAAAATAAAATTGTCAAAATTAGAATATAAAAATATTATTTAATTTTTAATAAAATAATGAACAACAAGCAGAATTATTTATTACTTAGTTCTTAAACGGTTTCGTCCTTTAAAGTTGTAAGTTAAAAAAGAGATATTTATAATTAAAAATATAAGTACTTAATATGTAGTTATCACTGGTCTTATGTAGTTTTTCTGTGGGTGTTATAAATATTAGCACTTACTGAAACTATCACTTCCCTGCAAACATTGCAATACGAAAATATTTTGAAATCATATCGCGTAGAGGAAAAGTTTTATTGCTGCAGTAATCATATTCTTATTGCGGAAGTTTCTACCTACGGGAATAAATGCCCTCTATAGAGCAATACTTGTACGAAATACGAAAATACTACTTCTGGATAGTCACTCGGCGATAGCGCCATTTATTTTCTTTATGATTTAATTGAATTCTGCTATTGAATATCTGCATACATAATCCATGGACCAACATATAAATTCTGTATATACCTTTCCGATCCGATACCAGACATTTCTTGTTGCCTGTTTTAGTTTTTTCTACAATTTTTACCCAAATGACAAACAATATTTCCCTATATTCCAGTTGTGATGTTCTCCGAGCTAAAAAAAAGGTGCAATGACATATCATTAGTTTATACATTACTTTGTAAGGAGTACCTGTAATATTATAATATGTTATATTAATTAGTATTGTTATTATTATTTAATTTAAAATACTAATATGTTACCTGTAATAGCTAACATTTTATATTATTTCAATATAAATGATAATGAATCATTGTTAATAGTTTGAATAACTTTATTTATTTTCGACGAATTTTTTTTTTTAATTCTTTTCCTTTTTTGAATCTATTAACCTTATTGAAAAAGATGTGTCATAACACAAGACACATATTTTTTAATGAGTTTAGGTTGGGTTAGGTTGAGAACAGGAAGAACAATTCGTCCTCAATGATCATCAAAAAAAGGGTAACATACACCTTTCCTATACTATTAGTAAGTTGTGTGCTCTTCAAAACTACGCAATTAAACATTCCAGTCTACCTGACATATTCAGTAGCCCTTTAGTTTCCTCAAATCAATCACAACAAGCACTTTAATGACGGTAAAATGTCCCTGTGCCTATGCCTTACCCAACTCCTTGCGAAAGCTAATCAAATATAAAGGAAGTACTCCGGAATCTCATCATCTTCCCCTCAGGCCCTAACCACAGAGTCATTTCTTTTCAAAGGTGTCGGATTTTGAAGATTAACAGAGACCACATTCCATATCCGAAATCTGATAGCCTGATATCTGGGTATGCTGGCCTCCAAGAGATCACTCCCCGTGGACCATCAGTCTATAAGTAGTAAGTACAGCTTCATACTTAACTTGAAGATCAACGGGCTATTTCTGCGTTCAATCTCCATTTAGAGTTCACTTTTCTATATAACGTATTGCACACCCACGGTTAGCTTAGTGATTATACTCCTGATATGTTCGCCTCAGAGTTTATCCAGTTTCAGAATTTATCAAAAACAACTCCCACACTAGTCACATTCACTGCCCTAGATGTTGCCCAGTCAAAACAAAATTTGGGTGCCCTTGAGGCTGTATTACATAAATCATTTGGTATTCAGATCACGAATATGACAAAAATTTTAAAATAACTTCTAGCAAAAACTGAGTTTTGATTGTAATGCCGAAATATATTTCATATACAATAATAATATTGTAACGTTATGAAAAGAAAAAAATATTTGAAGATCAGCTTTGGAAAATCTATAAAAATCACATTTAAAAATTAAATCGAATAAAAATAACTTAAATTATAACGCGAACAAAAAATACATTGATCCCCTGTGTCCAATAGGATTCAAGAAATTTTCAAATCGATATATTAGTGCTCACCTTACTTTATACATCAATTGTTTCGATCCATTCAGAACGCTCTCACTGGAATAAGCTTCTCTTCACAATATGGTATCGAAAATTGGCTTAATTCGTTCTTGTCCACAAAAAATGAACAGTATGCGGAACCATATCTTATAAGGAAGATGGGACAAGGTCATAGCTAACGATGGAAAATACTTTGAATGAATTTATATTGTACTAATGTTTCACAATAAACCCTCAAAATCTGACAAAAATTTAACATATTGAAGTTATAAACCAAATTAATAGTTTTTCATATTTTTTAATACACATTTTCTTGCATACAGAAACGGGGTGCAGAATAAGGTTCGGTGAATAATCTATATGCTTCAGCTGCAATTTTTTTTTTTCAAATTGAGGAAGCAAAGCAAAACTTTCCGCAAATTATGCTTTGTTGACGGAAAACTCTGCATTTTTCGAAACCTAAAAAACTGTGTGTTTTTACACTATTCCATTCACTGACTAAGTGAGAACAAATAACAGATGCTAACCTTAAAATTCCATATAAGTTGTTAAAGACACAAATCATGTGTAAAAGATACGCCCTTTGTTTTAAATCCCGCACTTGTAAATTATACACCCAATAATTTAGTATGATCTTACTTGGCTCTCAGACCTATTAATCCAAGTAGTATTGTCTGAAAGCTACAACTATCTTCTGTCGACACAAGCCCCATTTAAAGAAAATAAAGATTAGAAAATGGGCCCAATATAACAAAAGGTTAATTTATAAATTCCGAAAAAAGAAAAACCTTTTAGAAATTTTAACTCACAATACTTCATGACATTACCTTGTCGATTACTCAAACTTAAATTATAATTGGTTACCAGTAGATAAACTTTAATGTGCTACTAAATGTATTTCTTACGGGAAGCTAAATAATAACTGGTTATAACCAATTATTCATAAACATACGAGTAGCCCTTTATTCTTCATATTTTCGTAAGAAATATATTTTAAATGGTAATATGAGCAAACCTTTAGGGTGTTTTTGCTGATGTTTTTGCTAGGCTATAACGATGTAAGAAATTTTCTTACAGAAAAATGCAACTCTACTATATTTAGAGCAAATATCAATATCAAATTTATGCACACGTACATCTTTTTGCATACCACTGGGCAAATATGATATCATGTGGCCCACCCTGTTCAAAACTTGGTGATATTTCTGCAAAATTTTCACAAAAAATTATGACAAACAATATGAATTTTGAATTCTGTTTTCCAAATATCGCTTTAATATATTTTTTTAAATGTTTGCAGGGTTATGCTGGCCTAGAGATGTGTAAAACAGAAGTGGAAAGACTTTT
The DNA here is from genome assembly GCA_949748255.1 of Eustalomyia histrio. Lineage (NCBI taxonomy): Eukaryota > Metazoa > Arthropoda > Insecta > Diptera > Anthomyiidae > Eustalomyia > Eustalomyia histrio. The sequence continues at coordinate 211,780,889 of OX456523.1, read as the reverse complement.
TTCGTTGCGTGCTTATTTTTCTTTTAAAAAATTTAAAACCAGGGTTTCAACAAAAAGTTCGCGTCAAAAGGTCGCTTTTACAGCTCTAATTAAAGACGATGTAAATAAAAATAATATATTTAAAAATAGAATAGTGGAAAGAAACTGTGCTACTAAAAGGGTAACGTAAACTTAAAAATCGTACCTTTATATAACATAAAAAATTTATGCAACAATATCGCAAATTTTTTTAATTGCAGATACATATTATTGGTTTATATTGTTATGGAGCTAATGGCAACAAGCACGTATTTATGGTAATGACTTCATGAGAACGACAAGTTTTTATTTTGTTCCTTTTAAAAACTTTCTAATGCCATTTTACTACACAATTTTCTGGCATTTTTTTAATTCTTCCGAAGCTAAGGTTTTTTTTAAAACGAAATGTTGAAATTTCTATCAATCTTGAATGCTTTTTATGACAACGATTGTTCTGAGGTCGTGCAGCTAAAGAGTTCTTGGGGATCTCCATGTAAATAAATCAGCGGGGTCGAATGGTATACCAGCACTAGTACTTAAACAGTTCGCTCCGACGCTTGTTCATCCATTGCATAACAATTTTAACATGTCATATCGTTAGGAAGTATTTCCCTTATGTCGGAAGGGTACCAATGTTCAGCCAATACCTAAAAGGGTATACTGCAATATGCACTAAGCTGTCGGAGATGATGGAGTACTTGCTGAATTATCATCTCTGTAAGTTTCTAGGCAGAGAAGTAAACCTGCCAGGGTAGGATCGATCATATGTAGCACGAAGCACTTGTGCTTTTTTTTGTTCATATTCTGAATGACACACTTAATCAAGACCTTTTGACTATCTCGATGTGAGGTTGTGCAAATAAGGTCGATTTCAATGCTCGCAAAACCCAATTTTTTTTTGTCACTTAAGGCTGTGGATTCAACATTGTCATCTGATTATAGGCTTGTTATTAATATTAAGAAAGCGGATACTCTTGATGTTCTCGGCATGAAATTCAGTGTAATAACCGATAGAATAGCATACTTTTGAAGTTTTGAAAGAAAAATTAAATTGCCTGATTCACTACATTTGATCTCCTTATTATTATGCCACATATATCCGACAAAAGATGGAATACATATTCAATATATAAGAAGGAGCTTGAAAGTATATTTTGGAGTTTTTGTATCTTTGATCGTTCATCAGTCGAAATTACCGTATGTGGCATAGACTCGACGCAGAAGTCTTCCCTGAGAATTACAATTTAGATAAATTCAAATATAATGTCCGCAAATGCTACTCCCTGCTTCCTCCTTCTCACTGACTTACTTGGGACATCGTTTAACACAAAGAATAAATAATTACACTGTAAGTAAAATTTCAGCTATTGAAATGACAAATAAAAACGCCGAGACAATCCAACTTAATCTTGGACCATAGAACACAGTGGTATACTCCGTTTTAAAAGATCCAGTGAAGATCTAGAGATATTGCATATTTACCCAGCAAAATAAAATGGATGTTATTCTTTAAGAATCTCTTTTTCAGAACATCCAAAAAAGTTAATAGTGAAAATTTTTCGATTTGTAAGAAGTCATTTTAAACAACTTCCAAAAATGTTGATATTAACCCCTACTAGTAAAAAACAATTATTTAGTTGGTCCAAAAATGGTTGATTCCTGCAGTTATTAAATGCCTTATTGAAAACATATTTTCCATAAAAATTCATGGCGTGTTCAAAATCACATTTTTAACGTAAAAAAAGCCACACCTTATATTTATTTTGTAGTCCCTATATTTAACTACTTCCGTAAACTAATGAAAAAGTCCATCTGCTCATCGATTTTTCAGAGCACCGAAACACACTACTTCCTCCCAATGACAAGCCAATGTTAAAATCATTGATGATTCACCGAAATTTTCACAACTTCGTGTTCAGTAGATGTAGTGTTTAACTACTTCTTCCTCAGCTCTTATTTTGCTGGGTAATATTGTATTCTCTCTCAAGAGATTTATTAGTGTTTTAAAGAAAATAAATAAAAATATCTTCTGAAATTACTTTATAATTATTTATTAATATTTTTTCGTTTGCAATAAAAAAAAATCAAAACTTTGTTCAGAAAATAAAACCGCATAAGAGTTATAAAAATCTCTTACAATAATATTACGTATACGTAATGGTGTACTTTAACTCTAATTAAACACATCCCAGTGTATAATCATTATTGGGGTATCATTATTTTTTGAACAACAAACAATTAAAAAAAAACAATAAATTAAGTCATTGGAAAACAATTTTCAAAGTCTTTTCGTTAAAATATAATCAAAATATTGTTTAAGTCAATACAAACTTATAATCTAAATATCTTGTTAAAATTACCGGACTCTTTAAAATGGGGTTCGTCACTGAATTCTACAACCCAAAGTTCTCGTGTGTTATTTTGACTTACTTACTGTTTCATCGGTTTAAAACACACAATTTTGTAGCGAAAATATATGTGTAAAGATTTTTGTATTGATTTTGTAAAAAAAATATTTTTTTCTTAATATTCATTTAGAAATCTTCTGTAGTTATTACATGACATTTATTTGAATTTTAGGGATTTTTATTGCAATTGTATGTTTTATTTGACACATTTTTACTGACGTTGTCTTAAAAAGAAGAGTATTATAACTATGTAGCTAAAATCTGGCAACATAATAATAAAGTTTGAAATTTTTTAGTGTTAATGTACACCCAGAAAACAGTATCAGTTGTGGCCACCGATTTTGTTGCCAATCGAATTCTGGCGGTTACGAAAACTTTCTTCAAATTAAATTATATATTTAGTTGTGAAAGCAAATATTCAGTTGTACAATTTAATATGTATTTTTCATAGAAATATTATTATGTTTCACAAAATTTTTTTTAGATTTTATTTTTAGATTTTTCCTAGGCATCAAGATTTATAATTCACACTCTTACTTACTGCACACTATTTATTTTAATTTTCTTTGAGATATTTGTTATTTAAACATTTGAATATTTTATTTTAATTAAAAAAAAACAAAAAATAAATGGTTACTTTCACCGCACACAAAGATAATTGGATATACTAATAATTAAATAATAGAATTGATTTTTAGTTTCTTTCTCCTTTTTTAATTCCCAATACAATATTTTTGGTTTATTAATGGGTTTTGGGTTATTCTAAATAAAATTAAATCCTTCCAAATAAATGTTAATGGTTTTGATCGAATTGCAACCAATCTTTTCCCTGGGTGTACTCACAACGTTTTGATATACAAGTGCTATTTGGATTGTTCGGTCACCGAGGAATTCCGTGAAGGTCGTCCAAAATCGGTTATTGTGCCACAAAATATCGATGCAGTGTGTGAACTGGTAATGCAAGATCATCATCTGACATATTGTGAGATAGAGGCATCTTTACACATTGGTGCCAATTCAATACATTTGATTTTGAATGAACAGTCAATACATCGAATTGATGATTCATACTCCATACAGTCTTGATTTGGCACCCAATTACTTCTTCTTGTTCCCAAAAACGAAAGGTAAAATTCGTGGTCAACGATTTACGTGCGCCGAAGAAGCAGTTGAAGCGTTCAAAAACCATGTTTTGGTGGTGTCCCAAGAGGAATGGAAAAATTGCTGTGACAAATGGTTTGAAAAAATGCAAAAGTGTATTAACCATCAGGGTAATATTTCGAAAAACAATAAAGCCATTTACATTTAAAAATGTTTTTTATTATTTGCAATTCTGCAAATATAAATAGTAACCCGTAAATAAAACTTTATATATTAGTTTGATAGTATTTTGTATAAGCAAGAAACGAAAATTTTAATTTTTGTACGTGCACACGAAGAATAAAAATTTTACCTTAAAAGTACAAAAGCGACAATACATGCTTATTGAAAAACCAAGTTTCACTAAAAACAAGTATCACGGCATTGATCAGAGGTATAAAATGGATTAAAAATAATTTTTACAATTGTTTTTTTTTATACAAACCACAAACACACTTGTATTTTAGTAAAATTTGAAAGAAGTAGTTATTTAACCATTGTTAAATATTTTTTTTTTGCATTTTAATAGGCTTGCATTTCTCGTCTTCTTTTTTGTAAAATAGTTTTTAGTCGATGAAATAAATGAAAAATCACAAATTTAAAAAGTAAAACATAAGAAAAATTAACTGAATATTTAGTTTATATTAACTGGACCTGTAGTTGTATATAACTGCGCTTTTAGTTGTTTTTACCTGCACTTGTAGTTGTTTTCAACAACATTTTTTGCAAATAGTTAAACTTACATCAATCTAGAGATCTAAATTTTTTTTTATGAAAGGAATATTTTTTATGAAAGAAACATTTAAAACTTGTGGTACGAGAGTACCTTCCAATCAAAACTTAATTTTTAGGTACTATTTTAATTGTTATAAAGACGTCTTATAATCTCTATGAAAAACTTCAACTATTATCGGTTTAAAGAAAACAATTTTGTAGCGATAATGTACTCTTAAAAATTTTAAGTAATTTTATAAATTTACAATATTTATGTTTAAAATACTTCCAAATGATCGCGCCCTATCGAAAATCCCATTCGTATCACTACTGGCATGAGTACCATTTATTTGCCAGCCCTGTTATAGGATACAACGTATGTAAATAATACCTTTGTTACCATGAATCGAGTTGTTTAATGGTTGTGGAAGTTATAAAATATCTAAAGTATACAAAGACTTTGTTTTAAGGACACATATATTGGTATTTTTTATTTTTTTCAATTTTTTAAAAAGTTTTTCTTTAACACAGAAGGTTTCAATGTTAAAACAAAAGTTAGCATTGTATGGTTTTTTTTTCCAAAACTTTATACTTTCCATTTCGGATTGTTTAATGCAGTGCACGAGTACAATGTTGGAAAAATTGTTAAACAAGTATACCAAATACAAAATACCAGAAAAAATGTACAAAACATCCATTCATAATTTAAAGTACTGTGTTACACCGCAAAGAGTATTTTTATTTTTGGCATAAAGAATTTTTGGTATCATGCGGTTATATGTTATTAGATGGTATTACTTGTATGTATACCTTGTGGGAAAAATATCTATTTAAGGACACGTCATGTGATGGGTTCGTTGTGATAGGGACCGGCCACGGGATTGGTTTTTTTTTATATGTCCTAAGAGGGAGTGAATTGCCATCTGTGACATGTTAGAGGACTGTTCGAAAAGAACATGTCACACAACTAACCCAAAAGAACATATCACAGAACCAGTTCAAAAGAGCATGTCATTACTTTTTAACCGGTCACGTGGTAGGTACCTTAGGAACCGGTACTCTTTTCTCGTGATATGTATTTTCGGAACCGATCCAGTTTTCACCTATCACGGGACAGCTCCCAACTGACCTATTTTTTCCCGCAGGATATGCACATACATATTTACTTAAATATATACTCTATTATATTACTTGTTATATTACTATCTTCTCTTCTATATATAAAGGAATAACGTGACTGACTCAATGACTTAATGACATCGACCAGCCAAAACTGATGGAACTAGGATATTGAAATTATGTAAGAAAGTTTACCCACTGGCGTAAACGTTCGCTAAGACGCGATATTTTTTACAAACCTACGGAAAGGTACAGAAAAAATAAAAATTGAAGGCCCTCTTATCTTTTCCCTGCCTATTTATTTGAAGTTAAAAATATATCTTCACCACTAAAATTTTAAAATTTAGGATTTAATAAAAGACAATCCACCCAAACCGTTTTAGAAAAAAAAAATAAAAATCCAAAATATGTTTCCTCAGGAGTATGGGATAATTCTCTTAAAAGATAAAGATAAATGGCCTATCCAAACCAGTTGGTCCAGAAACTTTCATCTTTTATTATGTATTTCTTGGAGTATGGGCTAACTTAGTGAAGAAACACTTTTAGGAACTTCCAATAAGAACAACGTAAAGAAGGCGTTAAAATGGTGCCTTAATCACTCAACAGCCCTAACGTCCTTTTCAAACTACTTTTAATCTAGAGATCTGATATTGAAAACATGGTTTCCCTGAGGTACATATGTGATAATTCGTTGTATATATTCTACAGATTTATGTTTAAGACATGGTGTAAATACTGATAAAAATAAAGATGCCGCAAAATCTGAGTCTTGAAATTGAAACAAGCATTACAAGTTTTTCGAAAAAATACAATTAAATTTTTGAACTTCATGTAACGAAGTGTCCGGCTAATTTTATAAGTATGTTCGAATGAATATATGCGGTTAACCATATATGCTTATGTATTATTAACAATTAAATTTTCTATCACGTCTTAAATAGTTTTACTAACACTAGAATAAATATTAATATACAACTATATATTTATAAATACAATTAATTATTCTCTTGAAATTTTAAGATCATATATTCATATGGTGTATGCGACCTATTTGAGACAAACTTTTTTTTTGTTTTCAAATAAATTAAAATGAAATGTGAAATCCTTTTGAAGCAATCATTATTTGTAAAAAAGACGCAATGCCTTTTCTAAAAAATTACCAAAATGTAGGTAGGGAAATAGTGGTTGCAAACTGGAACTCTAAGCCACTTTAAAGTAAAATTCAATGGACAAAAAAAAATTTTTTGTAGCTTCTCTTTTTTTCTCACAAATATGGTGAAGTCTAATATACTTTCCTTTATAATATCAAAAATTGAAGGTTTACAAAATTTTGTATATGACCGCACAAAACAAGGGTGACTTTTTGATAAGAGAGTACAACGAATGGTCAAAAAGTACAAAATAAGGGTGACTTTTACAAAATGGAAATTAAGGATAAGTGATAGCAAAAGAAAGATCTAATAGCATCACAGATCTGATAGTAAGTTTTCCCCAAACACAGTACACTGTGTTGATACCACGAAAATAGGTTCTGAGAAGGATTGAAGAGTGAGTAGTGTTTGTGGATATTAGGTTTTAACTTATCTACATTGTTATTCTCGGGGAAGACCTCTACTTGGAAACTATTTCACATACGGCAAGTTCGACTGATGAAAGATGTTTGCATGTAATGTATTTATTTCCAGAAGGGTGAAATCAAAAACGATGTGTCGTGTTTAAGGTTAGATAACAAACTAAATTTATTTACATTTTTTTCCCTTATATACTATTTTACTTTATCTTAAACCTACATTTAATTTTAATACACACAAACTAACTAAAGAATTTTAACAATTTCGCCAACTCTCCATAAGATTTATCATCTCACACAATTACAGTGTTGCCAAATTGAAAGCAGTTTATCCAAGGACCCTATAAACCAGGATGAACAAACTACAAAATTTTTAGCCACCCATGATGCCATGATGCCAAAAAGTGCGACTACAAAAAAATGCTTAGCCGAGACCACAAAATTATTAACCGAAACATTTAGCCGCTAGCAAGGGTTGTAGCGCAAGTACAGTGATTGTGATGTGAATGTATACATGTTTGAATTGGTACAAACCTTGCTAGAGGCTAAGTTCTTCTGTAATTTCGTGGTCTAAGAATTTTTTTTGTAGTTGCACCATTTGGCATCATGGGTGGCTAAGAATTTGGTAGTTTGTTCATCAAAAGAATAAGTGAATGTTTGTTCTACAATTATAAAAGTTGGGATAGATGAACTATCAATTTCCCTAACTGTTTAAACGTATGTCTAAAAGCTCCCGAGGAGCAGTAAGAATTTTGGCACGAATACACTGTTTGTAAAGAAGCTTTTCACGCCAAAGTTCAGTGGAACATTCGGTTCCTGCCTGCTTCCGTAGCATATCAAAATTGGCGTTTTTGCTATTATGCCAGTTATTTTGTTAGTATTGAAATTTTTTCGCCTCCTTTTTGTTTTGCACATCTACATTTTTTATATTATTTGCAACAAAGGCAGGAGTGACAAAGTTGGTATTGTAATGCTTTTTGTGGTACTATTAGAATTTAAAACTACCATGGTAGTACTTTGACACATTTAGTACACTTATTATTTTTTCTTTTTGTTACAAATTTTTTTGTGAACAATTTCTTGTATTTGTTGATTTAATACAAAATATCTTATTCGAGAGATGATAAAGTTGTGTTGCTTTTAATAAAATTAATGATAAGGTATTGCCTTTTTGAAGTTTTTGAAAAGAATGATTATATTTTCTTTTACAAATTTTTAAATTCATTCTTGATTATTTTATCAAATATATGAATATTTTTGAGAACAGTGCTTATACTATTGTACTTTTTGTGCTACTATTAGAAGGGGATACATTATTTTTAACAATTTTTAATTATCCACAATATATTTAGTTTCTAATAACAACTTAAAAATTTATGCAAATTCTTGCTTTGGATTTTCTAAATAAACTGTATGCGGTAAATTTGAGGAACAATTCAGACTGTACGCAATTAGTAAACGAGTTGATTGGAATTATTAATATTTTAATAATAGAATTCAATGATTTTTAGTTATTTTTTCCTCTTAAATTCAATACAATATTTTCACTTTATTAATCGATTATAGGTAATTTTAAATAATAACAAAATTCCAACAACTCATTCCTTTAATTTTTTATATCGTTTTTTTCCGTTAAAAATTTCAATTATCAGCAATTCAATCGTGGTGCCTTTCATTAAGCGGTGAACCTACGTATCAAAGTCTGTGGTTGGTTTTTGGTCTGTGCTGTGTCGTTGCATTTAAGATAATGTGGGAGAATAATGATATTTTGACACTCATACAAATTCTTCCCTATTTCTGTTTGTTTAGCTCCAGCAACTAAAACATAACATGATAAAAACTATAATATATTTAATATAGATACACACGTTTTTTTTTTCATTTAAACCAAACTATGTTTTTTATTTAAATAGTTTGCACTTAAAATTATTTGATTATAAAGAAAGTTGGTAAAACTTTTCCATTAACAAATTTGCATCATTTGTGGATTAAAAAAAAAAACTAAAACTCAGTTATGTAGTTTGCCAATGTATTATGTTTAACACTTGACCTATTCAGAGTAAAAACAAAAAATAAAAATGTTAAGTGAGTTTAAAACTGTACTTGATTGTATTGCTACACGCAACTGCTAAGATTTTTAAAATGATTCTTTAAGTATACAGACGACAACCACTAACATATCTTGTAGTCGTTGAAAAACTTTAGCCAATAGTTATTATCCCTCTACAAGTTTGTTGCATAATTGTATAATTTTTTTTTTTTAACAAAAACAAAAACTGTTGATATACTTACTGGTTTGTCGCCAACCAGCTAACTAGTAAACCATCTGGTACAAGTTGTGTAAAAAAAAAACTAATTTGCAGTTGTTTGCTAATGCTACAAATGCCACCATCACTATTCTATAAAGGACTGCTGTTATTTAATATTCCATTTTTGTTTTCGCAACTAAATGCAAAAAACTAACAATAAGAAGCTTGAACAGAATTAATAATGAATACAAAGTAATACAAAAATTGTCAAACATATTTATTTAAATACTGTGGTATCTTAGTTTAGCAAATTATTATATAATGTCAAACAAGCTCGTTAGATCGAGACTTTTATATTTACTTAAAAACTTAAGTCAAACTTCAATAGTATTTTTCTGAAACGTTTTTTCGAAAAATACCTCTACTGCGTAATTTTTATGCACATCTGGCAAATGTACCTCCACGGCTATTCTGGCACAGACGCACTCTTTGTGTTTTCCTCTCATATTTTCCTTGCAGCATTTGCTAACTCAATGATAATATACATTTTAGAATTTCGACTAGAGACGCAGTAAAAATGAGGGTTTAATGGACGAAAAGTTCCCCTTTAATGACCTGCTCAAGCCGCTGGAACTCGGAAGTTGACATTTGGTATACAGGTTCCCTTTTCTAGTGTAAACTGCTAAGAAGTCATTTTTGGAAAATCCAACGCGGAGGGGCAAATGGGTGAAAATTATCCCCCTTGAAGACCTGCCGAAACTGCTGGTAAGTTGATATTTGGTACATTGCTCCCTTCTACGGTGAAGACATCCACGCAGGTGGAATTTTTATAAATTCATACGCGACGTACAAATATCTCCCTCCTAATGACCTCCCACACCCTTTTAGTTGGAATGCTGAAATTTTAAATATGTGTTACATGAACTATGGGCTAACACATTGATAAGGTACAGTTTAGAATTTCTGTCAGGAACTGCGTAAAAATAGTGGTTAACTTGATGTCATGGTCAAAGTGCTGTACTTAGGAAGTTGAAATATGGTATGCAGATTCAATTTCCAGTGTAGAAAACTGCTCAGATGGAATTATTGGAAAAGACAATGGGGATGGGAAAAAAGGGGAAAACATTCCCCATGACGGCCTGCCATTTTTTTTTTTTTTTTTTACTTTTTCCGTACAATAACCACAGCTTATCTAAATGTATATAGTAGGATGATATTTTGAATTTTTTTTTTTAGAATTGTCTTAGCAACAAATTTTATTGATTTTTCAAGAATTTCTTACTTATACACGGAGAAAACAGATTCTGCGTATACAACCGAATTTCTTGCTAACTAAAAATTTTGTTTGCAGCAACCGAATTATTCAGTTGTCCCAACCAAATGTTTTCCTGATACAACTGAAATATAAGCTTTCAACCGAAATTTTGTTGCATTAACCGAATTTTTGTTTCGACAAACAAATATATCGGTGGCTCCAACCAAACCATTTTGTTGGGAAGAAATTCGGTTGTTACAATAACCAACCCGATATTGATGAAATTAGCAATTGTTATGCCCTACTAAAATTTTGCTAACTCTGCAATATTTTTTGCTGAATTTATTAAAAAAAAATTTAGAGTATAGTTATCGGCTTGAAATGAAAACTAATTATTTTTTTTAATTTAAAATTTGTATATCTAAAATTTCGTTTCATACCAAAACAAAGGTTAAGTCGCATATGCCAATTGTAGTTGGACCAAAAATTTGTGAAAAATAAAGGTATTATTCCTAAAATTTGAGAATATAAGAAGCAACCGCTAAGAATTTTGTGAGAATAAAAAAGCGGATTTTAGCTCCTGTCCAAATCGATTTGACTAAGAATACTGAAATTAAAAATACACACATATATTTTTTTGAGTTTTCAGTAGGGACGTGATAAATTTATTGGTTTAAAGGGGGAAAATTCACTTAGATAAGAGATTGCCCAAACCGATTTGGCTAGAGGTATTATAACTGTCATGTTTATAGAGTGGGGAACAAGTGGAATTGATAACACTGTACAAGGAAAATGAAATAGAATCAAACAGGTATCAAATGGAATTAAAACACTAGACAGGGAAATGAAATGGATTAAAACGGAAAACAAAAGGAATTTAAACACTAGACAGAGGGACGAAATGGAATGAGAAAGGAAATGAGTGAAATTGAAGCACTTGATAGCGAAATGACATCAAACACTGGGTTTTTCTACAAGTTTCGCAGGTTTTTATGCAATTTTTGATACATGCAATTATAAAAATCAAAGATTTTATCAATGTATGTTATGACAAATACAGATTAGACAATATATGATTAACTAATTTGGTTAATATGTAAGTGTACAGCTTTATTAAAGATTAAAACATTTGTTATATATAAGCAAACAGTCGAATTAAAATTACATATAGTAAAAAAAAAATAAACAAAATGAATTCCATAGCAAAAGCGTGAAATATATTAAGAGTTTATATGGAGATTATTTTAAAGTTTATCTTTTGGTATAATATGAGAATATTTAAAAAATGGTGTCTACCAAAATTCAGCAGAAAAGTTCATATTTGCGAAATTTTTTCAAACAAGACATTTACATTACAAATATACCCAAACTTTACTTCTATTAAATTTCATTTTATCTTCTTTAAATTTTTAAAAAAAAACTGTTGTTAAACAAAAAATTAAAATCTCGATTTGAAGCCTGGAGCGTTGCTTTAATATTTGCTAATCTCAGATCTTAGGTTGAATTGGAAATGCTTATTTTAAAGACTAAACATTTTTTATAAGGGAATATTAGTTTTTGGGCTATATTTATGTTATTTATGTAACATATATGTATATATAGAAAACAAAATTCAATGTAATAAACCTAGAAATAAAGTATATTTTACAAAGTATATCTTAATTCCCTAAACGAGCACTAGCAACGAAGGCTTTCGGCTCGTTGTAGCAAAAACAGACCAGAGCCTTTGGTGTGAATCGAACCCACGACCCCCGCACTGATAAGCTAGCACGCTACCAACTAGCCTAACGGGGCGCTCAAATAGCAGCTTGTAGGACAAGTATTTGGGTTTTATTGCCTATAAATAATTTTTCGTGACAACTCAAATACAAAAGTTATACATATATATATGTTACTTTCATACATAAATGTAAGAAAGCCGTATAAAGAAAAAAAATAGTATTAAACTGGATTAGGGATTATAATGTTTTAACGTAAAAAATAATTCTTATTTTCTTATGACCATCTACATATGGTAAATGGTCAAATGCTTAGTTAATTTTCGATGTGAAGTGACTTGTAATGGTTAAAATTCATTGGGCGATCTTATGCCAAGTGTTTAAAAATTGGTATCAACTTATGACTATCAATATGTAATATGAATAAAAACAAGTAAAAAAGGGCTAAATTCTGCTATGCCGAATCTTTGAATACCCTCTACCAATATCCCAAAAAGATGTTCTCTTCTGTTTTTGATACAAATAATATAAAAAAACTTTTGAAGTCAAATTATGTAGGTGAAAAAATTTTTTGAGGTGAAAAACTTTTTTAGATATGAAAAGAACTTTTTTGGTGGAAAAAAAAATTTAGAGGTGAAAAAAAAAATTTAAGGTGAAAATTTTTTTGTGGTGAAAAAAAATGTTAGAGGTGAATACAAAATATTTACTGCTAAGCGACTGGTGAAAAAATATGAGAAAATACCAGTCGCTACTATGAAATTGTACTAAATTTGTATGGGCGATTTAGGGGCACCTTTATATTTTCGATAGTTTTTTTAAACATGGACCGCACAAAAAACACATTTTAATGCATAGTTTTTGTCAAATACTCAATTTTGTTCCGGCTAATAGAAACTAGCTCTGCAGCTGAATATGCCTAATGGAGAAAATGCACTTTCTGATGCGCCACGTATTGATAAACAGTTGCAACAAATGTTCTTTCTTTAAAAAATTAAAGTATGTTTGTAGAACAATATGCCTAATCGAGAGAATACAGCAAAGAAATTTGTTAAAGAAAGAACATGTGTTGTAACTATTTGTCAATAGATGGCCCATCATAAAGTGTATATATTTATTTGCCAAAAACTATGAAAAATATATGTTTTATGTGCATATTATACCTTAATTTTTTAAATCAATATTCATTTAGATGTTTAAGAGAACAATATTGCACTTTATTCATGTGTATTTTTTTTATAAAAGAAAAAATTAACATAAATATACATTTGCCAATCCGTCAATTCTCAAAAATACAAATGGAATAAAAAAAATACTATTTCCCTCTATGAAAATTTCTGTTTTGACATAAAAATGTGAAACAAATTCTTTTATTACGTCAAACATTTGAACAGTTGACTTTAAAATTGTTTAATAAGTCTACTAGCAACATCTAAATGCATTATAATTTAAATACGTAGTTAAATTAATTAATTGAAAGCGTAATCCAAGGCTATATCGCCATGGGCAGGATATAGTTTTAATGTGATTCTGCGCCACCTATTCAAAAGTAGCGGCACTAAAGCAATTATGCATTATGCTCCTTCTTTATATATAAATTTCTTTGTACCTAGCCATGGGGCAGGGTATTGTTTTAGTTAATTCAGCGCCACCTATGTATTTAAAAGTAGCGGCACTAAAGCAATTATGTATTTTGCTCATTCTTTAGTTATAAATGTCTGCTAATCAATATGCATCTTTTGATTGCTATTATTATATGTAATTCAAGATGGCCTACACTCGGGTCAAATAAATTTCATCATATTAAATTTATTTAATATGTTTCGTTTATTGAACATTTATTACAAACTTGGATAAGTTATAGCAGTTTTGCAGCCTCAAGTTATGTTTTATTTATTTTATTAAAAACGGTGCGAATTAGTTATCAAAATTTTTTTTCTTGTAAACAGGTTAGACAGACTGTTTTGGAGAGCGTAAACACCTCCCCGCCCCACTTGTTTTCAGTACCCAACGCAAGTTCATAACCATAATTGTTATGGCTAAAGTTAGTCTGTTGACTTATATACAAAACATCACAGTTCGTATCCATTATCATCTTAAAGAAATGAGAATTTTTATATACATTGAAGTTTAAACTAACCAGAACTTTTAAACAAAATTGTTTCATTACTATTACGTTGTGTTATATTCGTCGTTATTGACAACCAATACAAACACATGTGTTTGCCTTACCTATTCCTCATAATCATATTAATGAAACTGTTTTAAAAAACGTTTGTCATCAAACGTTTCAAGAAATTTGTTTCATAAATTATGGACAATCAATAATTTTCATTTAAAAAAGTAAAATCCAGATCTATGATTTTAACGTATTAGTCTTGCTGTCTCTGATTTTATTTGAGAAATACACTCAGAAAACTATGTAACTTTCTGTTTGTAATTTAATAATAAAGTTTTCCGTTCAGTTAAAAATGAAGGAAAATACATGTATTTGTCAAGGATATATTTGTTTTTTTTATACCGTTGCTTAAAATGACTTATGCCTGGTTTTCATTATGTCATATGAACTGACAACAAAAACTGACTCAAATGAATTCTCGTCATTTTGTGTCATATGCGTTTTCATTACATCTTAAAAACTGACAATAAGTCGATAAAGCAGAGCATGTCAAAGACTTATGTCAAATTTTGGTGTAAGTTGACTGACACGCTGTTTTCATTACAAAGGTCAAATATGATGAGGCGAGCGAACAGCTGATTAGAAAGTATTAATTTGTGTTCAATAAAAAGTGGAAAAAAATTAAAAATGATAAAAAAAGAAACAAATGGCTATAGCTAGTGCGGCGTTTTGTGTTATTACATTACCATTTCATTCTTTATTTAAAAAATTTCCATTACAATTAATTTTTCCAGCAAAAAAAAATCGTCAAACAAAAAAAAAATTGACAACCTGTTGTCAATTTTATTTTAGATAAAAAATGCTGCCATATCTGTTGACAAACTGAAATTTGACTTTTTCACTTGTCCGTCATTTTAGACGGCAGTTCGTGTACATAACTGACTGCAAACTCAGATGACACCATATGACAACCCCTTTTCATACAATTGCCAATATTTTGGACAAATTGACATTAAAAATGAAAACCATGCATTACTGTCAATAACCAATTTTTTACAGTTTCAATAATTCTTTCCATTTGCTTGAAATTTAATAAAAATGTATCCACAAAATGGAAATTTGTGGTTAATTTCTTTTCGTTACAGTTATTACAAATTTAGATTTTGTTTGCTGTCTGTTTTATTATTTCAAATGGCACTACGCTGTTTGTTTTAAAACAATTTAAAAATTTAATTTTTTTTTTTTGGATTGAATTATTTGTTTATACAAAATTATTTCAATTCGAATTTCAATAACTTTATATAAACAAACACGCATAATGACTTTCAGACAACATATGTCTATAAAAAAACGAAAAAATTTCAAATAAGTGAATAATCATTCATTTTTACGGAATCTGTAGATCAAATTTTAACATTTATTTTTAACTGGTTAAGCATTTGTTTTTCCTAATGTATTAGTTGTTTAAGCACCATTTAAAAATAAATAATAAAATATTTAAATGAAAAGTAAGTAGACTGAGTTTTAAATGAAATATCATGTCTTTTAAATGGTATTTTCTGTAATTTGAACTTACAAAGTGAGAAGTAATTTTACCGATATTTTTACTAATTTTATTTTTGAAATTATATTAATTTTTTTGACTAGAAATTAGGGTTTTTGAAAACTGGAAAATGGTAGATATTTTCCAAATCTTTAGAATTTTATTTTTTTTTAAATTTTATGTATGTTAAATCCAAAACAAACCGGTGGAGAATAACGGATTTTTAACCTCATCGAATTTTTGTTCATTTTGTAGATATACGAAAATAAGTATTAGATGGGTTTGAGCTTTGGTTATTTTCATATCTACATAGATGATATTAATTTATAAAGGGTTTTTTTTCTATTTGGGTTTTCAGTGTAAAAAAAGATTCGTGACATGTAACTATGCCAAAAATGCTCAGTAATGTTTGCCATTTCACCATGGATAGACTAAAAACCGAATAACTCTTGCAAATCATTGAACTTTATTATCGTTTCCATTCGTTTCCATCCAATTTTCTTTCGAAAAATTGTCTTCAACGACGAAGGTGATTTTTAGTGTAAAAAGCAGCCAGAGTCGGTTCAAGAGATGCCAATGCATCCTGATGAACTGTTTGGTACCACACCACGGTAGCGTGCTTCTTTAAGAACGATGAAAATCGCAATGCTACAGTTAATGAAGTAAGGTACAGTGAAATGCTTACCAAGGTTTTTTACCCAAAATGAAAGAATTGGATTTGGTTGACATGCGGTTTCACCAAGACAGTGCCACATGCAAGCGATACCATGAACCTATTGAAAGGCGAGTTGGTTGAGGTATTTACCTCACGTTTTGAGACAGTCTATTGGCCACCAAGGTCATGTGGTTTGACCCTACTAGACAATATTTCTAAGGATACTTCAAGTCTCTCGAATACAGGGACAAGTCAGCCGCAATTTCAGCCTTAAAAGTTAACATTACAGCTGCCATTAGTGAGCTACCAACCGAAATGCTGTAAAAAGTATGCCAAAATTTACATGAAATAATCTTTAAAAAATAAATGACAGTCATTCATTTATCGTACCAAATAAATATTTCATTTGGTTTTGCAAATTTTCTGTATATTCTCAATTTTCAAAACCCAAACCGTTAAAAAAATCAGTTTCTTATTTTTCTGGTGTATACAACTAAGAAACTGATTTGATCTGTCGCAAATAATAATGTAATTTAATGAATGGGTTTCATGCGTGATAGTCTTCTTTCGTTATTGGAATTTAAATAAATATTTGCTGAATCTTAATTTGTATTGGTCACGTAATTTGATTTCTACTCACACTTACAAGAGAATTATTTTTTATTATGCATTATCATTATTAAAGAATGTTTTTGTTCCAAACTTATTCACGCTCATATGACTAAGCCTTCGATGATACCCTCGCCTGAGCTTGTGTGATTTAAGTGATTAAGTAAATTAAGTATGGAGAATATATGAAACAAGAAATGGCAAACAAAAAAAAAAATATTGACAAAAAGCTTAAGAAGCAACAACAAAAAAAAACACTTAAATTTGACTTATGCAAATCCATTTAAGCAAGAATTTTATAATACTAGTAGATATTTTATAATTTTATTTAATTCACACTCTCTTAATGCGTGACTTTTGTCAATCACTAAATGTTCAGATACATTGTGTCCAGGTTCTTTTTTAAATTACGGTGTTCGTTTTTTTATTGTCTTATTTGTTTCGCAACTTCAGTCAGCAATGCGTATGAGCAACATAATTAGATAATAAAAATCAATCATACGTCACGTATGTTACCTGCTTTGGATGTTTTGAATTTTACCCTATGCACAGTATTGTGGCCATACACTTACAATATATCTTCCGTAACCGAATGTAGTTTATTTAAAAAGTAATACGTAAAGTTTGTTTTCAAACGAAGAATCAATTGAAATTCATTGAAATATATTTTTTAACTATTTGAATCAGTCATTCAAAAAACAAACTATAAAAATTTACAGACATTCAGGTGTAGTTGATATTTTCTGTTAAATGTAAAATTTTATGTTTTCTATTTTTAAAAATATAAATTCATATAATTCCTTATTGGTTTTTTACCAAAATAGTTTGTTTATATAAAAAATTATTTCAATAAAAATTACAAGAAATTATTCAAATATAGATACACACAAGAAAATAAAAATATATATATGTCTGTGTGTGTTGTGTTTTGTAAAATTACACACACAAATAAAAAAAGTCCATTTGAAAAACAAACCACGAAAATCGTTTTTTCTACTTTTTGTCAGTTAATAATTGATGGTTATTTTTAACTACTTTCGATTGCTTTTACTATTTATGTCGATTATTAAACAATGATTGAAAATAAACAACAAAATGTGCTGAATATAATGAAAAATCACTAGTCATCTTTTTGATTGCATTTTCGAATTAATTAATATGTATTTTAGATTATTTTTAACGAAATAATATTGTGAGTGTACTTAATAATAGTAAAAAAGACAAATTACTAGTCGTTTTTTAAAACATTGCCAACTGAATAATTTTGTTGCAGCAACCGAACTATTCAGTTGTCCCAACTATATATTTTCCAGATCCGATTAGAATACATGGTTTCAACCGAAATTTTGTTGTATTAACCGTCACAAATAAATAAATCGGCGACTCCAAACAAACCATTCTTTATGTTATCCATTTATTTATCGTATACGTCGAATTATTATGGTTTACATTTAACTGTGCAAAAAGTGCAGCTTTCAACCTTTATACATCATATATTTTTATTTTTTATTATTATTTTACCATTTCTTTAAAAAAAATTGAGCATTCATACTATCTGTACAGCTTATTTATACAAATACCCTGAGGCATATTTATATTTTTTCCTTGAGAAAAAAATTCAAACCCAGTATTAAAAAACAAAAATAAACACACATTGCCAAAGGCATTTTTTAATTAATTTTTATTTTCCTTTAAGATACATTTTTTTATATGTTTTTATGGATATTTTGCTCATAACAAGTATCAAATAGTTTATTTAAGAAGCATTTAAATGCTTTAAAACAGCAGAATTTATACTTAAAAAGTAATTTTTGAAAATCTTTTGAATTAAAATGCAACGCGACTATTTTTTACCAAAATAGTACGTTAACGGATATTGAGAAATCTATATTAATAATATTTACTCTTACAAAAAACAACTAACAACATTAGATTTGATTTTTTATATCTATATCTATAACTACTTGTAAAGAAAATGACTATTCCTACTTACTTGAGTTTTCTTTATTTTTTGTAAACAAATACAATTTGAACTTTTGGTGCCGCATTTGTACGAAAACTGTTTTCGTATATGGACTTTGACGGAACATGAAATAAAGCAATTATATTGTATGCCCAGCTCTACCTTTACTTACAAACACATAATCCATTTGTTAGTTTTTGTTACTTTTAATATTTTATAGAATGAAAAATACAAAAATTTGAAATATTTATGTAAAAAATATTTTTGTTTGCGTTTAAAAGAAAAAAGCCAAATATTTCTAAGACCTGGCAGCATTTTTATACATTCTTAATTTTTAAGTAGCTATATCTATAACTACTTAGCAAGTCTATATCTACTTAAAATTGTATGGAATATTTATATAAAATTCGAAAAAATTAACCTACTATAGAATTAATAATGAAAAACATAAACTCCGGCATATGATGAGAAACTTTAAATATAAGAAGTTCACCCTGTTAGTTTTAATACACCTTGTCTTTGTACATGTGACTGGGGCACTTTTAAGTCTGAAAAATAAGTAAAACAAACATGCACAAACATTTAAAATTTTCTTTGTAGAATCATAATTTTAAATTTTCTGCAATTATTTTAACATTTAAATTAATGCATAAATGCTTATTTACTGTTGGTTTGCATATAACACAAACAGTGTATTGCTTTAAATTAATACATATTAACCCTTTTTGTTATACTTGGATCTTGTAAACTGCATCGGAGGCCATTTACCCGCTGTGGCAATAAAAAAATAAATATTTAAAGAAAAAAACTGTAATTTTTTATTAAATTCATATCTTACTTGAGTCTTGGGACACCCTGATAGAATTGTACGATTTTAAATAAATAAAATCGTAACACTGTCAATATAATCAAAAATAAAATTGGAACAATTTTAAATGAGATAAACGATTAAATCAAACTAGACAACTGTGTATGCAAATGTTCTACACACCCAAAACAGTTGAAAAAATTCATGAAATAATGTTGGCCGATCGAAGATTGAATGTGCTATAGATTGTGGAAGACACAGGAATCTCACATGGCTCAGTGGTTTCAATTTTGAACGATCACTTGGCTATGAGAAAGCTTTCCGCAATAGGGCTTCCGCGTTTGCTCACAATCGACCAACAACGGAATCGTGTGACAGCTTAGTTTCCATGGCAAAAATCCATCAAGTAGACTACGAATTGCCCTCATTCGCCTTACTCCGGATTTAGCCCCCAGTGTCTAGTTACTATTTCCAAACCTAAAGAAATGACTTGGTGGAAAGAGATTTAGCTTCAACGATGAAATTATTGATCACACAAATGCCTATTTAATGTCTCTTGAAAAATGCAATGTATGTTTTGGAAGGAATACAAAAGTTTGATAAACGTTGGACTAAAAGTATTGAGCTAAAAGGAGATATTTTTGCAAAAAAAAAAACTGTGTTTCATTTAAAAATACTCGTACTATATTTTATTATGTACTCAATCAGTACTCTTTAAATTGTGGTCGTGTTTTTTATGAATAGGTTCCCTTCGGAAACAGTTCCCCAAAAAAAAAAAACGAAAAAATGTTGAGAAGCAATATCTCTCTCAAAAATGCATACTCTCCGCTTTAATTGTCAAACGAATACATGCTACTGTGACAAAAAAATAAGTAGATTGCCCCAACAATGAATCTGTTTTCTTGCAGTAATGTATAATTTTTCGTTTTTAAAATAAATAATACATTCATTATATAGTGCACGGCTTCCACATGGACAACGCACGAAAACAATTTGTTTTAAAATACAATAAAATTTTCACAATTCAAATTCAGCTTACAATTGATTTTTTTAATATAAATATATATGTTCTGGTTGGTTGAGTTTAAAAAATTTTCCAATTTTATTGAAAGTGTATACTCCACTTAACGCAATATATTTCTATTAGTTAACTTTTTTTCAATTAAATACTCAACAATCAAATATGTTGAAATTGAAAGCTGAATTTAAAAATAAAGTAACTGGCTTGAATGTAAAAAAAAAATATTTGATAAGCTGAAAAAAATGAAATAACGATATTAAAACAAAAATCCTAAAAGATATGTTATAAAAGGTAATTCAACCATATTGCACGATGTTAAGGAAAGAAGGAAAAATAAGACAAACAGATCTATTACTGAGCGGCTGAAAAGAATAGGCAAAGTTATAAAATATTGTAATAAAGTAATGATGAACAATTACTATATGCATAATTTAAAAACATGTAATGGTGATTCGAAGAAAACTTGGGATTTTTTAAACAAAGTGCTGGGGAAAAAGGAAAAATCAACTAGTGAAGTGTTAAAGATTGGTAATGACATTATATCATTAGACAGCGAAAAGGCTTCAATATTTAACGATTTTTTTTATAATTCTGTTCAAAGTATAAGGAATAGTATATGTCAAAATCATGATGACAATATCAATATGTTTCGCACTTTAGTTCCTGCTGCTACTTGTTTTAATCTGGAAACTATAGAAAAAATAAAAATTAATAATATTTTGGATACTCTTGAAACCAATAAGAGTTGTGGCTATGACGAAATTACACCTAAGATGCTCTTGGTCCGCAAAGACGCAGTACCAAAATAATAACAGAAATATTCAATAAAATAATAAGAAATGGTAAATATCCTGATATATTAAAAGTACACAAAATAATTCCCATACCCAAATGTTAAAGAATAAATACGATTGAAAACTATCGTCCAATTTCTCTTCTTTCAATAATCAATAAAATTTTTGAGAAAATTATGTTTGAACAACTGGCTTATTACCTTGAAGTCAACAATCTTTTATTTAATCATCAATATGGGTTTAGAAAGGGAACTGGCGCTGAAGAAGCAGTCCTAAATGTTGTTGATTATATTTGTGATGGGCTTGATGCCGGATATGGAGCCGTTTCGGGTGTGTTTTTTGACTTATCAAAGGCTTTTGACTTAGTGGATCATAACGTATTGGCTGAAAAACTCAATTATTTAGGTTTTTCTGAATTTGTTCAAATTGGAGAATCAAGAAGCACAGAGCTACCTGTTTCCTGCGGTGTTCCGCAAGGCAGTGTTCTCGGTCCACTATTATTTAAAATTTATGTTGATGATTTGAAAAATATTGAATTTAATGGTAAATATTTGTCTCATTTATAAATATAAACATCAAGAGGTATTACGAACGCAAATTGAATATGATGCTTCAATCCTATCAGAATTTTTGAGGCTAAATAAGCTAATCCTTAACGCTAATAAAACAAAAATTATAAAATTTAAACCATATATTTCAAGAAATGAAGAACTTTTGAGTGTTTATATTGATGGCCAACTAATAAATGAGTCTGAAGGCGTAAGATACCTTGGGATAAATTTCCGCCAAAACCTTTTATGGGACAATCATATCAGCCAACTGAAATCTAAAATATCATCAGGGATTGGCATTCTATATAAACTGAAAAATAAATTAAATAGTGAAACCAAAATGTTAATTTATCAATCCCTTATACACTCTCACTTAACGTATCTCCCCATAATTTATGGAAGCAACACAAACACAACTATTAAAGTGCTGCAATCTGCACAAAATAAGGCTCTGAAAATGGTATTTAATCTTCCGTTGCGCTTTAACACATTAGATTTATTTAAAAATTATGCCAAAACTATTCTTCCTATAAGAGGCCTATATAAACAACAACTTATGTTATACGTATTTAAATGCATAAATGGTGTAGGTTTCCATACCATACGATTCGATCGTAATGTTTCACATACACAAAGAATAACAAGACATGCGATGGATCTAAATGTAGTAAGGTGCCGACTGGAACTAACAAAACGTGTGCGCTTTTCTGGACCAAAAGAGTACAACTTATTACCTGATAATCTAAAAAACATATCTGTTTTATCTACTTTTAAAATGAATTTAAAGCAATATTTACTGCAAAATATTGAAATACCTCTTGCATTTTAAGCAAAATAATATCAAATATTTTTTATGAACTGTTATATATTTATATATAAATTTATATTTATTTTTTTTTTATTTTTATGAAATATGTACTATATAATGAGAAATATATATTATTAGTTGCCTACTAGCCTCTAAAAAGCCACTTTTTGGCGCTGAGGCGTAAACATTAAAATTTTGTTAAAATATAATAATAAAAAAAAAAAAAAAACTATAAATAAAACAATATTTTTTATTATGATAGAAGGATATGTGACAATAATATGTGAAAGAAAATATTCAATGATTCTGAGACATCATTGAGGTTCAATGTTTTTAATGTGCCGAATTATATCTATCTTTAGCTCTTGAATTGTTTTTGGCTAATTGACGTACACTTTTTCTTTTAAATATCCCCAAAGAATGAAGTCATACGGTGTCAAATAACATGATCGTGGCGGTCAATTAACATTACCACGACGTGAGATAAGACGGCCATTTAATTTCTGGCCCAAAAGAGATATTGTTTCGTTGGCTGTGTGGCAAGGGTCACCATCCTGTTGGAATCACATATTGTACAGCTCAATATCATCAATTTCTGGCCACAAGCATTCCGTTATTATCTCGCGATAGCGTACACTGACGAGGAGTCAAGATTGACGGCTCTTCTGCTAGACTATCGCGAACAACAGCAATGTTTTTCGCAGAACGAAATGGGCGAGCATGCACAGGTATTTTTACATTTACTAAAGATCCGGTTTGCTGAAATTTGTGCACAATTCTTGCGATTGTGGACACATTCGCTCGATTATGGTGACCAAAAAAACCACGAAGTGCACGAAATGCATTTTGAGTTGAACGCTCATTTTTGTAAATACATCTATTGTAAGTTAATGAATCAGCTGATCTTTTTTTCGTTTTGTTTTTCATCAATTTGAAAACTTAAAATATCTAAAAGAATTTGAAGTTAACAAAAATGCCCATAATTACAGAAAAATATAAAATTATAAACTTTTGAAGTAAAATGCAATTGACTAAATAGAATTTGAAGAGCTTCTGGGTTTAAAGGTTCGGTATTACTTGTAATAATAAAAACCAGTAGATGCTGAATTTCACTATCGTTCCATATTTTATTTATTATTTTTCACGCTTTCATTTCAAGTTGGGGTTTTCTTTATTTTAATCCATTATTCAATTTTATTTTAATAGTGAACAATAAATTAAAAATTAAAAAAGTCAAACAATAGTTTTGGCGGCTAAACAATCAGATGTTTGAGTCTTGTAAATGTACACCATATTTTTAATATACCTTTGATTGTATTTAAACTACAGCCTAGTAAATTTTAGTTCTATACCCTTTTTTTGTGGTGTAGTAAATGGTAGAACTTACCTTACAAGTGTACTTTACCACCAAGAGTGGAAAATTAAAAAAAAAAATTTTAAAAATTCCAAAAAAATTTAGGAAAAAAATATGAATTTTAAACTGCATTGGTAAAAAAAGTGACCATAAGGGTCATATTTTTCCACTCTTGGTATGCTAATATAGAAAATTTTCCACATTTTCAATTGCAATTTTAAATGCAAATTTTCATAATAAATGTATTTTTCTACTTTGACACACTTTTTAAAATAAAAAAATAATGATTTTATCCGCTCTCATTAAGGGTTAATATAAATTATATTTACTCTATGTACTTTTCTATGGTTATAAAATGTTGTTTGATTCTTTGAAAACAACAATTTTTAGAGCAGCATCAAACAGGAAAAATTCTTTAATCACATTTAATGCTTCACCTATGTATGAATTTAATTTTGCTTTGTTGTAAAAGTTGTGATATAAATAAGAATAAAAAAGAAAGCGGCAGCAAAATAACTAAAGGAAAGAAAATTTTAATTTTTCAGAAATTTGTTTGTCTAGACCCAATTCGATCTTATCCGATTCACAGGATATATAATATTGATACGAATGTTGCTGAATGTTGCTTCGGGGCATGTCATTGACTGAATGAATTTCTCTTATGATAAAATGCACTGATGATAAAACTCTTTCTACAATTTCTCCTTCCTAGGTTTGAAAATGACAAGCACCTTGACATCGCATCAGGATAACAAAACATATCCATGGGCCAAGCTGTTCAAAAAGACTGGTTTTAGAGTATTATACACCATCAGGGCCTGGGGATTTTAAGTCACTAAAGGAAGAAACAGAAACATAACTGATCGTACCAGATACCCCGATTTGCACACACAGGTGATCGTTAAATAACATCCATTACCGCCATTGTCACTTTGCATTTCGGAAAGTACGTGGACAATAAAATATCATTGATTACCTCCTGGTTGTTTGTAAAGATGTCATCCCGTTTTATAAGAGATTTAAGTTTCGCTGCTGTATCTTTCCAAAAGATCTTGCAAATTCTAGCTGTCTCTCTCACGCCATACACATACTCACACAAAGTCCTTCTTATATTTCATTTGTATGAGATGGTAATTGTACCTGTCAGAGTCCTTTTTATATTTGAGGGCTTTATTTAGAATTTTCTTCTTCTTCTTGCCTTAACACTTAACTAACTATAACAGAAAAATCACATAACAACAATCAGTTTTTGAATTCACGGTGCAACAACCTAGTAGCCAATATCAAACCGAAATTCTCTAATAACATAATGTATTTAATGAAACATTAATAATAATTATTTATATTTATTTTCTTTTGTTTGATTTTAATATTATATTAAATTATTCTCGGGAAATCATAAAAAATCAAAAACTAGTTTTTATATACATAATTGTTAAAAAATTAAATTAATTCCCTGATTAAGTCACCCAATGTGGAGACGAAATATTGGTAAATAAATATTTATTATTATTTTTATAAAAAGATCTCAAGCTCAATTTAAAAGAATAATATAATATAATTATTTATTAATTATTTTATAAATAAAAGATCTTAAGCTCATATTAAAATAATGTATTTAAAATAAAATTATAATACTCGCTGAAATAAAAAAGTTAAAAACAAGTTAAACAATGTAACTCATTCTACGCACACTGTATAAGAAATTAAAAAAGTTATGCTGAGAATTATATGCATGCAGTTTTTATACCCTACACCATATATTGGTATAATATATATAAGTTTGTCATTCCGTTTGTAACATGTCGAAATATAAGACCCCATAAAGTATATATATTCGATTTAGCGATGTCCGTCAGTCTGCCTGTGTGTCAGTCTGTCTGTTGAAATGGAGAGTACGAGACCCGAGCAGTTTGTTATTGAAAATGAGCAAAATTGGTCTAGCGGGGTAAAAAGTTATAAGTGAAAAAGTGAAGGTACCTCTAATTTTTCCATACAAATTGGTGTATTTTGGTACAATTTCATAGTAGCGACTGGTACATAAAATATTTTCTCGTATTTTTTCACCAGTGGCTTAGAAGTGAATATTTCGAATTCAACTAAAATATTTTTCACCTCAAACAATTTTTTCATCACTAAAATTTTTTCACCACAAATTTTTCTGACCTCAAAAATTTTTTCACTTCAAAATTTTTTTCCAACAAAAAATTTGTTGTGTAATAAAGAAAAAAATTTTCACCTCAAAAAATTTTTTACATTATTTGTATAAAAAACAGTAGAGAAATTTTTTTTAGGATATTGGTGGAGGGTATTTAAAGATTCGGCTCACCCGAATTAGAGCTTTTTCACTTGTTTTTGGTATTAAATGAACTGATTAAAATTGAAACCGGTGTGCATTACATATTAAAACATATTACTTTAATGTATTTGTTTTAAATAAAAGCTATCCGATTAAATAAATGTAAATTATAATATTAAAAACAAATACTGCCAATATTTGCTGACATGTTATTACAAAATTGTGTAACAAATATAAATTAATATTATTTAATATGTATTTTTATTTTACATTATAAAATATCTCTAATTTTTTGCCGTCACTAACAAATTAAATTTATAGGATTTCCGTTCAATGTTTATTTGTAAAAACAAATCTATATATTGATGTACATATAACCATATCGTGTTTACATTATATTGAACACAAAAAAAAGCTAAAGAGCTTTGCTACTTTAACCAGAAATTAATTTAACCTACGGTAAAACCAACAATAGAATATGTTGAAAGCTAATCGGATGCTTGTTTAATTAAAATGCATTACGAAATATGGAATTATGGATAGTTTTCGAAATAGAATAGATCTGGATAGTTTAGTCGAAACATTTGACTAAACTATCCAGATCATTATAACGCGTTGTCACTTCATGTGCTTATCCCAGATTTGTATACCCTCATCGGCTGTATCTTCATAAGAAACTTGTCGATTTTTAGACATTTCATGAACTTTGGAACGTCGCATTTCCAAATTTGGCATAATTATGAATACGATTTCCTTAGTCTTCTTGTCATAGATTCTTTTAAGAGAAAATTAGGCACCTTATGTGCACCTTATGGGACGCTGCTTAAAAAGTATGACCACCTCTGGAATAAAAAGTGAAAACTTTTGCGTATCTTCGTTTAAGGGGGCAGAGACCTTTGGGGCCTCCAGTTACTAAAAAATGGGACACCTAGTAATATATAAATGTTAGTACTAAAATGAAATAAAATTTCCTCAGGATTTCAAAAATATATTTTGTTTCATTATCGATGATATGTGACTCCTTCTAGTACATTTAAGACTGTTTGGAGTCCCGATAAAATGTACTTTATCCAAAAACAAAAAATATATGACCCCCTTTGGAATAAAGAATGAATTTTTTCTATCTTCGGTTTAGGCAGCCGGGATCCATGGGACCCTTACATGCCCTAAAAACTGGTATGGCTGGAAATATATTAGTGTGGGTACTCAAATTAAAGTAAATTTTCTTAGAATTTAAAAATTGCATTCTGTTACCTATTCAATGATATGTTGCTCCCTCCAGAGCCATTTGTAACTAGTTCATTGATTAACTGTTAAATGTGACTACTAAAAACAACAACAATCGTGAGATTTTTCTAAACAAAAAAAGTCGGTTTGTTTTAGTAAAAAAAATGTGAAATTTTTTGTGTTACTAACTCAGCGCCACAGTCAAAAATTGTTTATAAAAAATAGCGAGAAAAGATTATTAATTTTTTGGAAAATCGCCCCCTTTAAATTGCAAAAAATCTAATTTTTTTATATGGACCCCACACTTATGTTTCCACACGTACATTTTATAATTGCCTGGGAGCCACACAGCTCCGAATATTAAAAAATCTACCTCTTTAAAGGTACAACGGAAGTGGTGTTTTTAATGTATGTGAATTATTTTTTGCGTTGTACGATTCTGCTTTGTTTTATGCGGGGAATCTTTTTATGTTGTGAGAGCAAGTACTTTATATCTAAGAAAGCCTTTTTTTGTTGTTAAGAAAAATATAGGGTATTGGAAATTTGAAACTTTTCTATATACAATACATTTCTCTACTTCTGAAATAATTATTGAATTAATTTAAAAAGTTCTTTATCATCAAGGTAAATGAACAAGAAAGTATTGAAATTAGTACTTTTTATTAGTTTTACCTATTCGCAAAATAGTTGTTATTGAGAAAAACGGTAAAGAAGATTTAATTTTTTTTTGTTTTTGTATGTAAAACTGACAGATAGATTAAAATCGATATGATACAAAATATTTAAGATCCGGTTTCAGAATTAGAAATAGGATACTTACATTATTTATGATCCATTACTAGCTTATTTTTTTTTTTTTTTTCAAATATTGTCGATGGGTCAAAACAATAATTCGAAATAGTTTATCGAGCTCATAAAAAATGGAATAAAAATTTCTTATGGGTAGAGGAAATTATTATATTAAAATCAAAAAATTATCACTTTGTACATTTTTTAGGCTACTTATCTCAAATCTGGGATCAGAAAAGAAATTAAAAATGCCGGATCCAAAATGCCGGACTTAAATTTGAAGAATTGATATCTTGCATCAAAAAAAAAAAAAATTTGTAATTGTCTTTCCGCTGGTCTGAAATCAAAAATTTGAATTTAAGTAGTCATGCAATATGTCATGAAAATTTTAGAGGATTATAATTCCGAATTAAAAATCAGAATTTAAAAATTAAGCATGACTAAACAATTACAACGTCAATGCGTTATTGAAAATTAATAAATTTCATTTTAAATAGGCATTTATATTGCAATTAAGATCGCTGATCATGAATCTGAAATAAAGAACTTTAAATTGAAAATGGTGCGTTCGATATACCGTCTAAAATTTGTTTATGAAATTTTTAATGTTTAATTTTAGAAAAACGGCCAAAATGAAAGGGTCTACGGTTACGGAGAAACTGAAGTACTGCACGTAATATACATATTTATGCCTTACCTTGCAGTGGTACTTCGCTGCGTTCTGCATTATTTAAAAAAAATAACTAAACATAAATTAATAAAAACATTTTCAAAAGTCGTATTTTAGATACCCGTATATAACTTCGTGTTTTTTTAAACAAACACTGCCGTTGTTTGAGCTCAAAACCTGCAATCATCCGTCCAATACACTACCTATTACAATACATACACTGCATGGTATAACTCTAGCCGCAGCTATAAAAGAGCGAATACGTAAAGATGTCAATAATTTACATCTATAAAAAAAACCTCACAAAGCAGTGAAAAATCAAAAACGCACATAATTCCATAATTCCAGTGTTATTATTTTTTAATCGTTTGGGTTTGAAAATTGAAAAAATAACACAAAAAATTTGCAAATGTTAATAAAATATTTATTTGGGCGATAAATGAATGCTTGCCATTTATTTCTTAAAGATCATTTCATGTAAATGTTGACCGCGACTATGCCCAATGTGGTCCATCCGTGAGCTCCAATTTTTCCATACTTTTTCCGTCATTTCGGCCGGTATCTCACCAATATCAGCTTTAATGTTGTCATCCACGGCTGGAATTGTGGCTGGCTTGTCCCTGTATACGAGAGACTTCACGTATCCCCACAAAATAAATTGTCTAGTAGGGTAAAATTGCATGATCTTGGCGGCAAATAGACTGCTCCAAAACATAACATTAATTTCTCCCTAAACTGGCCTCCCAATAGGTTCATCGTATCGCGTGCAGTATGGCATGTGGCACCGTCTTGTTGAACTCACATGTCAACAATGTCCAATTCTTTTATTTTGGGCAAAAAAAATCGATAATCTTTGTTGACGTACCCATTGAGCCAAAAATGGGCTTTGTCGCTGAATACAATTTTCTACATTTTTCACACAGCACAAATTTTGATTATAAATTTCAATGACTTAGTGCCGGCCAAGAATAACAATGTGATGTTTTTTTCCATAAAAATTTACAATTAAAATGCGCCGAGCGTTGCAGTTGTTAAATAAAATCTATTTGATTTTCAAAACGTTTTTTTTATTTTCTTTCTTTTCATAACAGAGTTCCCACATTTTAAAAATTTTATGTAAACAAAAAATATATGAAGAGTAAAATTAACATACGATATTCTATGGCTCTTATATTCACCTTGTATACTCGCGAATGAACAACGTACTATAAACCATCTTATTATGTCGTTTCTAAATATTATTAAAATTACTTTTTCTTTTTATTGCTTTTATAAAATTAAAATGTAAAAATAAAAAAAAATAAATTGGGTCTGTAATAAAGGCGACGCTGCAGAGCAATGAATCTCTACGGTACTCTTTATACTAAAATAAATATTGCAGTTTGCGGAGGCACTGTCGTACGTCATTATTTTGGCGCGTTCTTATTCTGGGCCTACACCTACTGAGCATTTGTGGCTTTGTCAAAAGTCACGAATCTTTTTTTTACAGTGCAAAAACAAATAGCAAAGAAACACTTAAATCGTTATTTTTAAACTTGCTGGTTTTTAATACCCAGCAATATAAGAACTAAAGAAGAAGCAAAGCACTACCCAGCAAAAACATTGTATCAACTTCTTACCAGGCTATTTACTCGCTTAATTACTTTTGTTCGCGATGTCCAAAAAGTAATGGGTACTCATTATTCTTTTGCTGTTTGTAAGCGAGAGGGTAATGACCATCCATTACCTTGTGTTTTTTTGTAAGTGAGAAGATAATAACCACTGATTACTTTTGGGACATCGCGAACAAAAGTATTTGAGCGAGTAAATAGGCTGGTAAAAATTTAAAACCCTGTTTTTGCTGGGTACATCTACTAAACCAGAAGCTGTGGAAATTTCGGTGAATTATTAATGATTTTAACATTGCCGTGTCACTGAGAGGAAGAAGTTTGTTCCGGTGCTATGGAAAAATGTGATTTTGAACATGCCAAGAATTCCGACCAGGGAATAGTGAATATCACTGGTATGCAAAATATGTTTTCAATAAGGCATTAAATGACTGCGGGAATTAACCATTCATGGACCAACAATTTAATTGATGTTTTTACTATAATTTTAAGTTGTTATAAATAAATATTAATATCAAAAAATTTATATGCTTTTCAATGGAATTGTTACAAAAAATTTTATTCATATGACTTCAAAAGTAGGGAAGTTGTTTAAAATGACTTCTTACAAATCGAAAAATTTCCACTATTAACTTCTTTGGATGTTCTAAAAAAGAGATTCGTAAAGAATACATTAATTTCATTTTGCTGCATAACTGTACTTGAAAACAATTAATTTAAAAGTTTATGCTCTTTAATAAATTCTGTTATATAAAATGCATTTTAAAATATATAAATTGAAACTGTTGTAAGAGTGGGCGTTTATTAATGAAATATTGATAATAAATTATAACTTATATTTATGTTTGTACAATGTTTGCAAGAACAAAATAATATTTTGTGGTATAATTGGAAAATGTTCAATATTTTTAAACACAATAGGTAGGGTAGACAGGTATGCATCGACCCAGGATTTTGAAACATTAGGATCAACGAGCCAATGCTCCAGTTACCAAGCCAACGATCCCCCTCCAGACACCAAGAATTTCGAAACAAGTGGTAAGTTGATTTTAGCCAGAACTATGAAAGTTTTCAGGATTTACATATTTAAAAGCATCCAGTATTTTAGTTTTGAAACACTTGACGTCTGAAGTTGGGTCAATCTGGGTGGCCTTGCTAAACAAATATTTTCATTTTGCCCGAATCAGAATTTTTAATCCCAATAACCTGGGGGCTGCCTTGGTTGGTGTAC
Source organism: Eustalomyia histrio (assembly GCA_949748255.1). Classification (NCBI taxonomy): domain Eukaryota; kingdom Metazoa; phylum Arthropoda; class Insecta; order Diptera; family Anthomyiidae; genus Eustalomyia; species Eustalomyia histrio. The sequence continues at coordinate 211,748,653 of OX456523.1, read as the reverse complement.
TTATAATGTTTCCAATTCAAGTTTTGACCCCAATTCAAAACTGGGCAATAGTTGTCACGACAATGAGCTTAAAGATCTTTAAGGTAACCCTTATTAAAAGGTTTGTCTCGGTGATCAATGGCTTCACATATTATCGTTTAAACTCATTAAATAACTCTACAAATTTCAGCGATACTTAGGGGAGGTGTTGCACCACACTAGCGAATTTTTACACTTCTACTCTACACATTAATGTATTTTTGAATTACAGCCAGATTAAAAAAATATGAATATAATATAAAAAAATGTAAAACATACCAAACGGATGGTCTGTTATGGCCACTAGACAACATAAAAATATTTGCTTAGACTTCATTTTATTATTTATTATATTTTTATAAAAAAAATGTGATAACAAAAAAATTATTTTTACAGCATTCCATATAACAAAAAAAAAATAATAATAAATAAACTCATTTCAATCATTAAAACCGCCTTTTCATTACGAAATTTCTCAAATGATGGTAGTTATTTAAATAATTACAAATTTTAAATAAGTGTAAATATTTCAATGAAAATCTTGGACGATTTCATACAATGTATACAAAAGTGTAACTATATTAGTTAGACATTTGATGCATTAAATCATAAAGATATTCCTATTTTAAATTTAGTTCAATAGACACAGAAACCTAAATCACCAAACTTTATCAATTAAATAAAGGTGTTGAAAATTCCTTAGCAAAGCAGCCAAGGCTTTGAAAATTATATGGGGAATTTACTTTTTCGTGGCTGTAAGATTATTGTAGGAATCCTTGGAATTTGGACGATATACTTTGGCTGCTTTTTTAGGTATGAAAAAAAGCTTCCAACGTCCTTTTGAGATTTCCGTCAGCGTTTCATAGTCCACATGGTGGACTCTCAAATTTGCAATACCCTTGTGGTAATAGAGAGAAGTCAAAAGTTAGGAGGAAATAAGATAGGAGTTTAACCTAGGATTTTTTCAATTTCTGAACAGAGTCCATAAATAAGACGCCACCTCTATAAATACTCCAACTGGTTCTGGAGAAACCTGGACAGTAACAGACAAAATGTTCTGTCGTGTCCTCTTCTTTCAGACACGACACACACAATGGGTCATTGACTGTACCCAAATTTGCCATATGACAATAGAAGCGGTTCCCGAATGCTGTAATTCAACCCCTGAGACTGTTGCAGTTAATAAATAAATTTAGATTTCCACACTTTTATCTGGTTTGCTACAAAAAACTTTGTATCCCGTCTACACATTTCAATGAAAACAGATTTCATATAAGAGCCAACTCAAGAACCTAACCACGATGTCAACCTGACACCAACTTGCAGTTCTGGTTTCCTGGGAGTCGAAATCGATCGAATGTTTTCCACTCCATTTCGCGGAACACCTACATGACTGGGTATCAATTGGATACAGACCCTGTTTTCAATTGAAACCTTGTTCAGGCTAAGTCTTCACTCCTGAACATTCTTAGATGAAGTGATCCGAGATTGAAGTGTCTTAAATACAGTCTGACTGCCCCTCCATCCCCTATGGAGTATCTTACATGCCACAATCCAATATAGCAAAAATAAATATCAGATACAAAGCTACTGTGCTAGATACAGTGTGACATGAAAGGCTCCTTTAGGTTCCCTGATCAGAATAGTGTCTTTCAGATGTACAATCTGATTATCAGGTAAGCTTGCCCACTCTTGTGTATGGTTGAAACTCGGGGAAGCCTGGATATGATTGTTAGTCCCTGAATTCATTTAACATCTTCCATCCTCGACGGTCAGTGTAAGGAAAAAGTAAGTTGTAAGTCCGTGATTACTTTGGTATCAGTCCCCTCGTCACAGAGACTTGTACGGGCAGACGACTTAATAGGGGCTGTAGCCAGTCGCTATACCGCTGAGAAATATTAAAGAGACCACATTCTTAAAAATATTTTGTTAACATGTGTAATTTGGTAAATCATTGTTTTTCTATGACACATCAGTGTTTTTTACTTCTTTCTTTTAATTTGTTATGTCATCTTAAACTTGATTTGGTTTTCAAAAATAAGAACTTTAAGCCAAAAATGCAAAAAAACGCAATTTTTTTGATAAAAAAATTCTTGCTAAATTGTGTAAGACAGAAATAGCGTAATATGAAAGCGCTTATACGAAGAATGGGTGTATAAATGCTTTCGCCATTGTCTACAAAAATTTAGCACTATAGACTTATTTTGCAACAGAGTCAAAACACATGAACTCAATCACCATTCGAATCGACCATCTCTGATTTAATGACATTCACCACAACTCTGTTACTAAACAAGTTCATAACGAAGTTCAAATTTCAGAGTCCACACCTTTTCGGTTTCCGAAATATTATAACTTTTAAACTATAGGAGAGAAAAAATTCGTGTTAGTTTTATTTTTCATGAGCTCTTTGCATATCAATTTTTTTACTGGAAGCGTCAAAGGTATTTTTTGGGGGTATAAGGTTCAAAACCATATTTCTCAAAAAGTTTTTGTTTTTTCTTAAAAAAATATATGTTTAATATTGAACTTTTATCTACAATTATGTGAAAAAATTAATATGGACACTCAATTCGTTTCTGAGTTTTTGCAAAAAAGGGGCCCATCATATACTAAGATTCGCCCCAATTTTATTAAAAAAACTGTAACAACAAACCAAATTGTAGGATAGATAGAAAGGGAAAGCATACACCTTGCTATGAACTCATGCTTATTATGAACTATGTAAAAGGTTTTTTTTTGCTGCTTGCACCTTAATTCTTTCACGCAAATGCAGACGACTTCATATTTCGTAAACCTTAAGGGCCCATGATCGGAAAATTATGTTTCTTTGAGTTCTTGTCGAGGATAACAGTTATGGTGAATTTCATTCAAATCAGAGATGGTAAATTATATAATTAGATATTAGTTTACCTCACTCTCAATTTAAAGTTTTATTAAATAAATTACTTTAGGTTATAAGTTGCTACTCTGTACACGCTGAAAAAAAGGATGTGCTGGTATTATACATATATTTGGAAACGCTGTAAGTTATGTTTGCCGCATTTATAACACAATATGCTTGCCTGCAAATATAATATGTTTGCTTGTAAACATATATATATTTGGATCCTTTAAAATACATAACACGCAAACATATATATGTTTATTTAGGGGGAAAAATAGAAATATTACAATGTTTGCCTGAAAACATATGTATAATAACTATTAATATAAAATACTTGGAAATCTACTTCAAATATACATATGGTATTTTCTAAACAAATATATATTTGCCTGTAAACATATTTAAATATGTCTTTTTCCTGCGTATAAGGATAATTTTGTATCTATAAACTAAAATAAATAAATAAATCCGAGAATGCCCTTTTTCTGTTTGAGTTGACATCGATTGACTCAATAGTTTATATTTTAAGCCGGAATATTCGGGGTTGCCAATTGATTACCAAGAAATTCCTTATAGTGCAATACAAACATAGCCGGTCATTATCGAATATAATATTTAATCTTCGGTTCCGTTATTCCTTTTCCTTTAGCTACAAACTAGACACATCATAATTGTGTCTAGAGCATTGTCATCACTATCATCATCAGCACCATCATAAAACGTTACTGACATATTTATCACACGATATAATAAATTCTGTTCATTGAGGCACACACATACACATATGTACACATTACGCATACATGCGTTGATATGTTATAGTCTATAACAATTCATATACAGTCACAATTCAGATTTCACATTAAGGTCACTCAAGCAAATTAATTAAAAAATTAAGAAAGTTTTTTATATAAAATTATCATTTAAATATTGATGCTTTAGAATTAAGAATCTGATGAATACTGCAAAGATACATTTTCTTCTAGCTGAAGACACAAAGTCGACTGCTGTCAGCACTGACTTAATTTAAACTGATATTGCCTTAGTGGTAATTATGAATTAATTAAGTTTATCTCAACACCCGTTAAAACTTAAGATATCATAAATGAAATTATTTGGTTTGGATCATGAAATGACTTAATGTTTATTAGAGTGGTTCCAAATTCAAAATTAGTGCGAAAATATATCCATCGGTTATTTTGAATTATAAAACCTAAATAAATGTATACGACAAAATGTTATTTCAGGATTAACAGTGAAGGCCTTCCGACAACAACCCGTACGTCTTAATAAAATTTGAATATGTTGTAAAAGAGAAAATTTTAGGGGACATGTGTTTCTAGCCTTTTTTTGTAGAGCTTTTTTCATCTAAATTTTAACTATTTCAAATAAGTCTCAATACTAGCTTTATGACAGAGGCAGTACTCAACACACTGTGTATAAATAAATCTTATATTCGTCAATTTTAGACGTGTTTTCATCATAGCATCTGTAACTGTCGTAAACGTGGGACTGGACCTCTGAAAAACAAACTTGTCTCTTTGAGAAAACATTGTCATGTTGAAAAATTTTTTTTGGAAAAAACTTTACTGAATATAAAAACCGTTGTTGCGGTAAGATTTTTTTTTTAATGACAATAAAAGTATGGTTAAATACAGTTTAAAGGCGAAAAACAATTTTTGAAATAAATGTTAGGTGAATATGAAGCCTGGTGAAAAGTAATATTAAGAAAGTAATATTAAGTTGTACTAAAATAAACAAATTTATGTAGAAGGAAAATTTAATACCGCTGCAATTCCGAGCTCGCCAGGATAAGAAGCAATCTGGGTAATAATGAAAACCCGGCTTTACCCGGTTTTCGCGCCATGATCGCCATTTAAACGGGACCATTAATATTTATGCATTATATGGTCTTATATGGAGGTTGTAATAAATATTTGTTTAAGTAAAATGACATTAATAAGTAGCAAAAAAAAAAACAAAATTATTGTTAAAAAGGACTCTTTGTTAATAAAAATACATTTGTTGATGAAAAAGATCATGAAGAAGATATAATAATAAATTCAGAAATAGTTTATTTTTACGTTATTACCACAACACTTAAAAAAAGGTTTAACAATTCTGCCAACTCTTTATGAGTTGGACAACAACTGAGTTATCACCTCACGCTATGTTGCCACATTTAAAGCCCTTCATCTTTTACCACCATTCATCTCTTCTCTATCCCCTTTCCAAAGAAAGTAACACATTATCTAGTAGAAAGAATTTCCTGAGTGTTGCTCCTCCTTACAAAAAAAATAAAATACTTGTAGAAGCCATCCTAGTCACATACATGCAAGCCTTTCCATAACAATTGTGCACGAAACAAATTTATCGTACCAATGACAAACTAACTATATTTATAGCTTTCTATGAGTAAAAACTAAAACAACTTCTTAAATTTCTCCAAAAACCAGACAAGAAGAGCGTAGCTCAATGTTGACAAATTCAGTGCTCATTTTTTCTACATTATTTATGATAATACACTTAAAAAAGTTTTTAAGTTAAAATAACTGAAAATATCATTTAAAAGAAATGATATTTCATTTAAAAACCGGTCTACTTAATTTTCATTTGTTATTTATTTTTAAATGTTGATTAATCAACTGACATATCCGTAAGAAACAAATGATATAATCAGTTAAAATAAATGTCAAAACTTTACCTACCAATCCTTAAAAAATAAATGTTTTTTCATTTATTTGAAATTATTTCCGTTTTTGTATTTTTTTTTTTTTTTTTAATATACTCGTACAATACAAAATGTGTGTATGCATATGAAGCTATAAACACTTTTTGTGTGAATGTATTTGTGTTTTTGAAGTTCTTGTAATTTGTATTAAAAAATTTTGCATATATACAACCAATTTAAATAAAAAAACAAATTGAAATTCTTTAAATATTTTTTTTTTGAAACAGACAGCAAGCAAAATTTAAATTTGTAATAACTGTTACGGACACAAATAAACCACAAGTTTCCGTTTTGTGGGTAATTTTTTATTAAATTTCAAACAAATGAAAAACATAAATGAAACTCAAAAAAAAATGGTAAATTATAGTAAATTATTTCGAATAAATGTATAAAAAAGTTAATATAGATATTTCTTAGAAAAATAAATGTATTTTCCTTTATTTTTAAATGGAACGGAAAACTTTTTTATTAAAGTTTATAATTAAGTTAAGAACTTGCCGGAAATTTTATTAAATCAATTAACTGATTTATAAATCAATTTATCTACAAATCAGCCAACATTAGTTCTCTTTTTGGAGAAAATATTCGTTGAATTTTATCTACCTCAAATAGTTAATACGAATTTTAACATTTTTTCATTAATTTTCAGTAAAATTCTGTTAGAAGAACTTCTAGGTGCCATTAAAATAGGTTGGTTTTTAGCGAGGTTCATATTAACTAGGATAAAATATGTTTAATTGTCCATAAAAAAGGCTAAGTGCCATTAAACATGAAAAATTAAAATTGTGTAGATTCTGTTCTGGATCTGCTAAGTTAAAAAATTTCAGTTTAATATTATAAAATTTATTAAGTACAAAAAATATGGAAAAACTACAAATAAGAATGAATTATTTTTTCTAAGACTATAAGAAACAGGTCGCTTAAATCGAGGGTTCATGTGAAGCGAGTTAACGGATTTTTTTTCAATGTGAAAATTGTTGCCAAAATATCAGGACTTTTAAACTAGTTCGTATTAACCTAAAATTCGTCTCATCATTTACAGTAGTGTGATGCTTTTTGAATTTTAATTGAATGTTTGAGATAGGCAATATTTAAAAAATATTTTCTCTCAAACCAAGCCGATTGAAAAACATCTTAACATTTTCTATAAATAAAAAAAATAATAAATTTGACAATTTTTTAAATAAATTGCGTAATCGATTACACTATACATTTGGTATTAGTTCAAAACTTAAATAATTTTTTTTAAAGTAAAATAATGTAAGCTTTCCATTCATACGGCATATTTTTATTTGTTGTGTGCAGTTGTTATGGAAAGACACATACACAATTAAATATAGTTTCGTACAATTTTTAGAGTACGTATTGTGTATGATTCATGCATTCATTATGTTGGTAGAATGATTTATTCAACTAAGGTTTATATAAGGATAACAAACGAAGTTTTGAATTTTCATCTTAATTAAGGCCAGAAGGCAAACAGTATTATTAGTTTTTCTATTTCTTCAGAGTAAAATAAAAAATAAGAATTATGCTTTTATAAGCTCATAATATCAGATATGTTTTAGTCCTCATAAAATTGATATGATAAGCACAACGACTTAGTTAAGGAGTTGATTTATTTGTCCTTAGTAAAAATACAATAAAAATTTGTCGTTGACCACAATTCATAATGTATATAAAGATTAATCATTTTGATTGTACCGAATTTTTTACCCACCGAATTCTTACTTTGAAGATATTCGGCCACTGGTTTAGAAGTAAGCAGTTTTACCGTACTACCCTCCGACCATCAATCCAAAAATTTTCAAACCGCTGCAAGCTTGGATTTTCGGAGATGGTCGTAATGGACATATTTTTATGAAATGAGTCAAGGAATACGTTGGTGAAATAAGGGGAATCGTGACTGAATCACCCTGTATGTGATATAACAGCCCTCGAATTATGCACACAGGAATCTGTTCTCTGTTTTGGCCTTCAAAAATTCGAGACCAACATGCACAAAGTGATCCGCAATGGGGATAATGTTGGTCCGAATTTGAGCAGGATAAGCAGAATCTTAAGGCTGCGGAAGAGAAAACTGTCTGATAGTATGGGAATTATCACAAACCACTCTACGATCACACCTTTTAGAATTGCGTAGGAGTGATTTCGTGGGAAAAACGCTAAGACTCTGGGGAACTATCATTGTTTTTGCCCGACTTTCGCGAGGAGTAGGTTAAAGCATTTGCACGGTGACATTTAACCGTCATTGGGGTGCTTGCCGAAGTTTGATTTGGGAAAACTCTTCATTCCTTTTTCATTTTGAAGAGCGCACAACCGACACTTCTCTAGCATAGGTGTATAACATCCATTTTTGGCGAATGTTCCTTCTTCATTTCAACACCCAGAGAAAATATTAGTTTCAATTCCATGAAAATCACTAGCATTTACTTGTAAAGATGTTATTTTATTTGGAAGAATTTATTAATAAAATAAAACTACTACATTGAGAATTAATTAGAAGGAAGATGAACTAAAAACACAAATTATAATCCAATTATTGATATTTCCAATCAACTTTAAATATAAAATTCCTTTAGTAATTGTAAGCAGTAGACTCAACCTTTTACTTAAATAGCAAATTAAAATTTTCGGTTTAAAGTTTCAATACTAAATTACCATAAAACAATATTTTTTATACTTTTGGGATAATTTTTGAATTTAAATCAATCCAACTCTGTTAAATAAAATTTTTGTCTAATTTTTTTTTGCGATAAAGTTTATTTTCGCTCTTTTTTATTTTTCTGAAAGAATTTTTATTTCTTACTTTATTTTTTTTTTTTATTAACCAATAATTCTCACAATTTTAATTATTAAAACAGATTTTTGAAATGTGTTATATATTTACATACACCCAGAAAACAGTATCAGTTATGGCCACCGAATTTGTTGCCAATCTAATTCTGGCCGTTACGACAACTTTCTTCATATTAAATTATATTTTTAGTTGTGAAAGCCAATATTCAGTTGTCTAATTTAATATTTATATTCCACATAAATATTATTACATGCCACAAAATTTTACTTTAAGAAAATTTTTCTTTTTAGATTTTTCCGATATCGAAACTAGGCAATCAGATTCATAATTCACACTCTTACTAACTGCACCACAATTTTATTTAATTTTCCTTGGTATATTTGTTATGTAAACGTTTGAATATTTTATGTTAATAAAAAAAAATATTTTTTTTAAATCTTTGCCTTTTCCCGGTAATGGCAAACTCGGACATTAAGAGTACAAGGCTAGCTCTCTACCCACTATCCCCAAAAATACTTATAAATTTTAATGATTAATTTTTAATTTAAATAATTTTTTAGGGAAATAAATATAGCAGAAAATTCAATACAATCCACAATTCCGTTGGTTCAACTGAAATCCTAATTTAATGATATTGTGGTATTTAGTTGGTTGACAAATTGAAATTTTTATTTATAATAATTTATTTTGAATAATAACAGTTGATAAGTTTTTCAAACAGACAAAAACTCAATAATAATAATCAACATGAACATGAACATAGAAAATATAAACACATAGAAAATATAGATAAAAGTAAAGTGTTTGATACACCACAATATATTTGATCAGAATAACCGTATTTGTAGTTACGACTTTCAAATATTGAAATTTTTTAATAAATTTGATAGATTGTGCAAATTTTCTAATATATTCACTTTATAAACCGTTGCTTCTACTGTGCACAATTTTCAAACGATTTTTATTCGTAAAGATGATTGAAAATATCAATAGTTGGATAATAGTATCTTATTTTTGGTTTCTTTTCCCTCTTTTTAATTTTCCAATGCCATATTTTTGGTATAATAATGGATTATAGGTTATTCATATAAAATGAAATACTTACAAATAAATGTTAATGGTTTGGATCGAATTGCAACCAAACTTTGCTCTGGATGAATAGTTAAGAACATAAACTAACAAATTTAATGTGGAGTCCATAAAGCAACAATTTCATTTATATTATTATTTTGTTTTTTTAACTTTGTCACATCTGCGCGGCATGAATTCAATAAGATTACATACACAGAGAAAACCGATTCGTGCTGACAACCGAATTTGGGTAACCGAATTTTTCGATTGTGACAACAGAAAACCAGTTGAGACATGAGTAAGATTATTGTGACAACAGTATTTGGGTTTCCTCAATAATAATTCGGCAGTCACAACCGAAAAATTCGGTTGCTCCAACAGAACCACTTGATAAGCAGCAAATTCCGTTGTGAACACGAATGTGTTTTCTAGGTGTATTAATGGAATCGTTCATCGGCAACACTCCTCTTTCTTGCCGGCCATTCAAGCACTATACGATCTATGATTTAGGTCATTATTCTATTGAAACACTTGTCGAATGGACATATTTTACTTAGCATGCAAAATCATTTCCATTTGCCGAAAAGTAAGTCTACGCCTCCTCCATGCTTAAACACATTTCGCAATTGCGTGGCTCAAGCCTCTTACCAGTTAAACTTTAATTCGTCACTAAATAAAACGGGCTTTTTTTATGCAAAAAATTTGTATTAAAAAATAAAATAACCCCAAAATTAAAAAAATACGGTTTGGGTATTTCACCATATTTGGATGTATTTCTGGTTTCTTGGCTGCACTATGACTTTCAGAATTGTTTTCTGTTACACGTCTGCGTATTGTATTATCGTGTACATTAAAATTAAGAGATTTCACACTAGACTTAGAAAACAGTTTGTTTTTTTCAAAACGGAACCCATATTTCTATCATCACGTGAAGAAGTTTTTTGTGGACTTTATCCAAAGTACTTTACGAATACTTTTTTGTCGACTTATGTTATATTTTTTAAACAATCTGCAAACTATAGATCTTTTTATATTGTACTTTTTAGCAACGGATGCTTGCTTTTCTCCCTTTTTTAGATTCTCAAATATTTGAGATTTAAATGTTTCGCAATATTTATTCCCAGCCATTCTAAGAGCTAGTTTTTTGGATATGAGTTAAACTTGGTTTAAACTGAAAATAAATTTAAACTGGCTTTGATCCCACTTGTTGTTTTTCTGTAGTAACTTAAGACTTGACAGATAAGGTGATGCTGCCATATTTTATTCCAACAAAATTTTATATTTTATAGCCAAACTTATGGTAGCATTGCAAATACTTAATAAGAAATCAAAACAAATATTTTTTCAAACAAAAGCACCTATTCAGTAATATTAATAAATTATTTTGACGAGATCTTATTGTCTTAGGCTTTCTTGTTATGGTCCTATTTAAATTAGCATATGTTTCAGAATCGCTAAAATATTTTTTTTTTAATTTGTAAACAACTTTTTAGTATTTACGAAACAGCTGATTTATTTAGAGACACTTTTATCAGCTGTGTGTTTTGACATTTGTAACTTACGTTTAACTGGCCAATCTTGCCCAGTTAAACTCAAATTAAAACAAAATAAACTGGATCTCAAAAACAGCATTTCAAGTTTAAACAAAGTTAAACCAATAAACAAGGTTGAACTAAATCCATAAAACTAGATCTTAGTATATCAAGCAGTTCCAACAACATTTTGAAACTGCCTTTAAAGCTCAGGCAAAAAAAAAAGATGCCAGATAAATTTTTTTATTCTCTTTCAAATATTGACATGTTACAAACTAAATGGCAAACATTTAACAAGTTATGTAGTAAACAAAATTTCCCATTTGTTTGTGGAATACTAACATTTTGATATATGAATTACTTTCAAATATTTTTATACTTTTCTCACAAATTCCCATATGTTTTTTAACTTCTGAGGCACGGCTACTGAATATCCAGCTAAAATTTTGCCATCAATTAAATTTAAACCTTTCATAGGAAAGAACAAAAAATGCGTTAGTTAAAGTCTCAGTTACTTGGCATAATTTGAAAAGATAGTCTTAATGGTATTTTAATTAATATTTTTGTGAAGATAATTACATGTTTTTTACAACATTATGTTAACTGAGGTCCAGGATATTTAATTTTAATTAATTTTTCTTTTTAAAAATTTTTTGTAAATACAAAAATATATAAACATTTTTATTTAACTTAATGTCAGCACCAGAACTGACAAGGATGAGTACGAAAATCAATAATAGTTTAACCTAGATAAAAGGATTTACTATTTTACTAAATTACTAACAAGGAAACTACGTAATGGTGTAACCCAAAAAAGTATTTTTTTGTTATTGACACAATCTTACATAAAAGTTTAAAATGGTAAACCAAAAATAAAAAATATTTTGATATTTAAAAAATTTTTAATTTTTACTTTGATTTACAGTACTTAAGAAAAAATACTTAACAGTCAATTTACGCATGCTTTGAACTCGGGGTTGCCACACAAGTTTTATTACCCTATTTTTATATACCCAGCAAAATAAAATCGATGTTATTCTTTACGAATCTCTTTTTCAGAACATCCAAAGAAGTTACTAGTGCAAATTTTTCGATTTGTAAGAAGTCATTTTAAACAACTTCTAAAATGTTGATATTGACCCCTACTAGTAAAAGACCACATAAATGCAGTCATTAAATGCCTTATTGAAAACATATTTTGCATACCAGTGATATTCACATTTTTAACTTAAAAAAGCCACTCCCTATATTTATTTTGTAGTCCCTATATTTAACAACTTCCGTAAACTAATGAAAAAGTCCATCTGCTCATCGATTTTTCTAGCACCGAAAAAAACTACTTCCTCCCAATGACACTCCAATGTTAAAATCATTAACGATTCACCGAAATTTTCACAACTTCGTGTTCAGTAGATGTAGTGTTTAACCACTTCTTTCTCAGCTCTTATTTTGCTGGGTAGATTTGTAAGATTATAAGAATTAAAAAAAAAACAAAAAAATTAATAATTTTTCTCAAATTTTTAACACCTTATTTTGAGATTTCGCACCTAAATACGCATGTTTATTAATTTAATGTCCTCTACAAAAAAAAACCCAAATTTTCATATGATCTGCAAGTTACAGCATTATGTTATTTCCTTGTTAGCAAGACACAGGGGTTTTAACCCTTTTGTGCAATCAGTTGGAAAAAATTCAACTTTTACCATCAATGAATCATGGAAAAAACAAAAAACTGCCAAAACAATAATACAAAATTTAGAAAACCAAACGTGTATTAAAATACATAAAGGCTTGTTGTCAGTGATTTCAAATGCTGCTTCAGTAGGGACCACCAATAAAATAATGAATGCGGTGTGAAAACTTGCAAACCTCGCAGTAGTAATTTAGATAAGCTTTAAAGGTTGTTGGAATTATACAAAATGGTAAACATACTAAAGTAAATAGCATGCTGAGAAATGGATTTATTCATGTTATTTATTTTTTTTTTAAATTGTGTTTTTTTCACTATAGTTTTGTGTAATATAAAACAACTTGTTATTTGTTAAGTAAATGTGTGCCGAATTTTTGAATACCCTGCACTATTATACTTTCACAATATCTAAAAAAATAAATAATATGATATCTAAGATATGTGTGCCTTGAATTTCTAATAGAAACGTAGAGAAAATTGGTTTGAAAAGAAAAAAGATATCATAAATCACTTTGCCAAACGGCTGGAACTTAAACTTTGGTTCTATAGGTTCCTCCGATGTATTTGAAAATTCACACCGATGAAGACATGACCAAACTGCTTTTGACTAAAAAACTGAAATTTTAAATATGTATTCCTTAAAGTACGTCTTAATTCAATAGTATGATACTATTTGTATTTTTTTCCAGGACCATATAAATCGATATTTACCAACAGGGTCTGAAACCCTGAAAAAAATGGGTTCAGGTTCAACATTTAAAAAAGTACAAATGTTTTATAAATAGGAAATATATTTATTTTTGAAAGAAATTTTCGTTTTATTTTATAATTAATATATTTATTAAGTTTTCTTCTTTTAAATTTGTTATTTGTGGCGACAAAATGAATTTCAGGGCTGAAAAGGCCCTCTTATTTAAAGAATTTGATTTAGAAAATCGTTTCTTCGTTTTTATAACTTGTTCGAGCATATCTTTATCATCTTCTGTAGAACAAGATATTGATTCTCTCATAAAATTCTCTTCTTCTCTTTTCATTTCTAATTTTTTAAAATTTTATTTTAAAAAGAAGTTTTTTCTTGCATTTTTAACATCTTCGGGTCTTAGTACTAACTTATATCTGGTATCTAGATATAATCTGCAATCAAAAGTGGATTATTAATAAAGTGGTTTTCTCCTTTTATAATATTTAAATATAATTCTTGTGAAAATGTTTTTGTTATGTCATCTTTTGCTTAAAACTAAACCAGATTCTATAAAAATCGCTTAAAAACATAAGTTCTTCTTCTTATAGTTTCAGCGTTAATTTTTTAACACGTGCATTATTATCATTCATACAGTAATTCCGAACAAAGCTTATCTATTTTAATAACGCTTGAACTATGTCATAACTGGAATTCTATCTAGTTTGACAATCTAGTACAGCTTTAAGTTTAGCTTTTTAGCTTAAGAAGAAATTTTTTGTGTTCGCGATTTTTTGCTTAAAAGAACTAGATATAGTGTCGAGCAATGCACAATGGAATGCAAGAAATCTAATGTTTTTTTTTATGATTTTTCTAGCAAACATTTCTCACGCCATGAACAGCTAGAAAGTTTTTTATATATTTGAATCCCAACATGATTAAAGTTTTGGGTTCAGCGGGTTCGGGTTCAAAGTTTTCATAAACAGCGAACCTGAACCCGTTTGGGTTCGAATTCAGGTTCGGTTTCAGTTCAATAATTCTCAAAAAAACTATAAATTTCTATATTTATATTAAATATTTGAATAAAATTCACTTAACAACTTTTTCCACTTTCGACCTTTCTCTACGGCTGCTATACGTTGATAGCTCCGGTAAAGTTCAACTTATTTTGTTACATCCAAAGTAATAGGTTCATATATTTCCCTGTGGCTAATCGCTTGTAAAATTCAGCAAAAAATAAGGTGTTATTTTGAGTACACAGTTAAAGACCGGATAACGAATTATATACCGGTGTAATAAATTGTAATAATTGTATAGCACATTTAATATTTCGGAAATTTTCTTTAATTAGAAGTTTAATCAACACGTAAATTTTAAATTTTTTTTTAATTTTTGTTATATATTTAGTACAGTTGGTAAGTTAATTATGTCGAGTATAAATTACAAAAAATAAAAACAATATACAGGGTGTCCCCCGAGAAGGTATACTATTTTGTTTGTTTATAATTTTTAATTAAATGAAAAAGAATGGATCTTATATTGATAAATGTTTTATTTAATGTCGGCAATTACACTAGGCAACAGCCATTTTGTTATTTGGTTCTAGCATACTTTTTCTCATGGATTTGGACCTACTGAACACGAAAATGAATTTTAAAAATTTTTCTGTCGATTGGTTTGCGAGATACAAATTTTTTAATTTTTTTTTTTTAATTTTTGGAGGTACACTTACTATTTTGAGCATATCTTTAGTCTTCTTTGACCTATTTTATCCTACTACTACTCAAATTAAAGACAATTGAGCCGTCTACAACTTATTCTCAGAAAATTTTCAAATCGGGTTAGTAGTTTTGATGTTGGCGGCTTAAAAAGGTTAAAAAACTGCGTTTTTTTAGTAAAAATGTGGCTGAAAAATTCATATAAAAATTCATATAAAATGTAAAACGCGATGTTAACAGCGATTTTAATTTTTTTACGTATAGCTGACACTTTTCCAAAGAAAATAAGCCCTTACTTAACAAAATCTGATGACAAATGGCCGACTTATTATTTTTTTGGTAAACGACCGAAATTCCGCTATTTCACGATTTTTTGATTTTCATTATTTGCACAGCTTACCTACCCAACGCAAACGAATAAATACATTTGAACTTAATTTAAAATAAACAAATTAGTCTTCGTATATTATTTTTTAATTTATTTACAGCACTACATGCTCAATGTATCGCACAATTAGCTAAACTAACGAAATTAAACTAACTAATTAAATTAAGCAAATCAACGCACAAAAAAATGAGTAAAAACAAAGATATAAGTGTACATTTTATGCCATGTGGAAAAACTGCTGACTTCTTCTTTGTTTTTTGTATTCGCTGCAATCGGTCTCACGTATTAGGGTCCAAATATAGTCACCCATCATAGCCGTGTCATAGTTGCCCTGATAGCGTCGTTCCATAGCCTTCAATTCCTGATGAAAGCGCTCGCCGTGTTCGTCGCTCACGTCTCCTAAATTCTCAGGGAAAAAATCCAAATGAGAATCCAGAAAGTGTATTTTAAGTGACATGTGCACTCCCATGGCTTCATAGTTCTTTACCAGATCCTCAACTATGTCCTTATAATTCGGGCTTTTGTTGTTTCCTAAAAAGTTTTCCACAACAAGCCTGAAGGAATTCCATGCTGCGGCTTCGATGGGTGATAACAGCTTTGGGAATTTTTCATCTTTCAACATTTTTTTTATCTCGGGTCCTGCGAAGACTCCTTCTTTAATTTTTGCCAGCGAAAGGTAAGGGAAAATTGACCGTAAATAGGCAAAAGCTTCACCTTCTTTGTCTAATTTTTTGGCAAAATTTTTAATCAAACCCAATTTTATGTGCAGCGGCGGAAGTATTATATTTTCACGGTTCTCTATTAGTGGTTTGCGCTGAACATTCGCTTCTCCAACTACAGGTTTCGTTCGTACCGGCCATTTTTTTTTATATAATGCTGATCATCAGCGCGGCTATTCCAAAGGCACAGAAAACAGCAATGTCGCGTATAGCCTCCTTGGAGTCCACACAGAATGGCCACAACTTTAAGGTCGGCGCATATTTTCCAATTGTATTTCCTATACTCTATGCATTTCAGCAAAATGTCCATAGTTTCATAGTTCTCCTTTGAATGAACCGCATGAGCAATAGGAACAGATGGCTTTTCATTCCCATTATGTAAGAGAACTGCCTTCAAGCTCTCTTTGTTGCTGTCAATAAACAACCTCCATTCGTTGGGGTTGTGAATTTGGTGAAGCTCTTGGAACAAGCCTGAAATGTCGCTGCAAAAACATATTTGGTCTTTCTTTGTATAAAATTTTGCATACTCCTTGTGACGGTTTCTGTACGCTGATACTTTCACTTCTGAAGCCGCAAATCCACACTGTTCGGATTTCTCCTTAGTGAGACCAAAATCGCGCACCCAATCGTTTAGTTCGGCCTGTGACAGTAATTTTCGCTTTGCACCCGGCTCAAATTCGCTTGCATTTGACTCAGACTCTTCTTCTGACGATTCTGCTTTTTGAAGAGATGCACCAGGGCACACTGGATATGGCACATCATGCGAATGTGGTACTGGAAGCGCAAACGATCCCACTTGAGCGTAGTTCCATTTAAAAAATCTTCCTACCCCACTGTTTGTGGTGAGGCAAAAATAACAGTCTGTGGAATGGCATAGCGGCTTTTTCCACATCATTGGTGTATCGAATTTCATATGGCGGCTAAAATTAAAATAAATTACTATATTCGCTATGTATAATGTGTTTAAATAAAAATTCTTACCTTCCGCCAGCTGCCCAGTTGGTTAAGATTATATAGCAAAGATCACACAGCGACTTAGGTGTCCATGGTTCTGTGATATTTGGTGAAATACCAAAATAATTCAAATAGTGCAATTGTACTGCTGGAGTAAACTTGTGTGCGTGATTTTTTTTTATAAACTGGCCACAAACATTGCAGAAATTGTCTGGATCGTTCAAACACTCGAACACACGTAGTCTTTTACTCATTGTCTTCCTTGCGTTTTCTAAATATTAACTTCTTTACACTTTCACAGACAGTTTTGAAATGCAATTGATAACCGTGTCTCCTTATGTTTAAATATGTATGAGCATGTAGTGCTGTAAATAAATTAAAAAAAAATATACGAAGACTACTTTGTTTATTTTAAATTAAGTTCAAATGTATTTATTCGTTTGCGTTGGGTAGGTAAGCTGTGCAAATAATGAAAATCAAAAAATCGTGAAATAGCGGAATTTCGGTCGTTTACCAAAAAAATAATAAGTCGGCCATTTGTCATCAGATTTTGTTAAGTAAGGGCTTATTTTCTTTGGAAAAGTGTCAGCTATACGTAAAAAAAAATCGCTGTTAACATCGCGTTTTACATTTTATATGAATTTTTATATGAATTTTTCAGCCACATTTTTACTAAAAAAACGCAGTTTTTTAACCTTTTTAAGCCGCCAACATCAAAACTACTAACCCGATTTGAAAATTTTCTGAGAATAAGTTGTAGACGGCTCAATTGTCTTTAATTTGAGTAGTAGTAGGATAAAATAGGTCAAAGAAGACTAAAGATATGCTCAAAATAGTAAGTGTACCTCCAAAAATTAAAAAAAAAAAATTAAAAAATTTGTATCTCGCAAACCAATCGACAGAAAAATTTTTAAAATTCATTTTCGTGTTCAGTAGGTCCAAATCCATGAGAAAAAGTATGCTAGAAACAAATAACAGACAAAAGTTTGTTATTTGTGACCTAGTGTTATGTATGGAATACAATATCAGATAAATGTCCGCCCTTTGTTAGCCTCACAAATACGAGCCCTTTTAAACACATTTTTCATTACATTCTCACACATTTCACGCGGTATTTCATTAATTTCATCACGAATATTTTGTTTGAGTTGCTCTAGCGTTTCTGGTTTGTTTGCATAAACCTTGCTTTTCAGATATCACCGTGGAGGCCAATCAACATCACCATTTCTTGAAATAACTTGTTGTGGAAAGAGGTCTCGCAGTAATTCCATTGTAATCTTGGCTGTATGCGATGTCGCACCGTCTTGTTGATACCACATGTTAATCAAGTCCAAAGCATGCAGTTGTGGCGTTTAAAAGTTTTCAATCATATCACGATATCACTTCCCATTCACAGTTACCGTTACGCCGTTTTCATTTTCAAAGAAATAAGGTCCAATGATTCCTCCTGACCAAATTGAACCGACTATTCTGTTTATTCACATATCCGTTCAGATGAAAATGTGCCTCGTCACTCATTATGATTTTTAAATGAAAATCGGGGTTGTCATGGGCGAGTTTTAACATCCTATTGGCATATGTACAGTGGCGTAAATGGTCTTGTGGCAGAAGCTCTTGTGTCAACTGAATCTTAAATGGAAAAAAAGTTGTTTTTTGAAGACCAAACTCCTGAGCACGGCGTCGAATTGAGGTTAATGGGTGTTTTAAACACTTTCTTGAGCAGCAATAATGTTTTCAGCCGATCTTGCAGTACGTTGTGGTCCATTCTTGGGCCTATCACCTACAAACCCTCTTTCTTCGAAATCATTCACTACATTTCTCCCAAAAATTTCACGTAACTTTTGTCATCATCCCAGTAATCGATGATTGATTTTGATAAAATGTTTTAACAATTTAAATACGGTGGTTTATCGAATATTTTTCCATAATAAATTTGCCACGTGTCTACTTCACGACTGGCAAATATGAACTGTCAAGACTAATGTCTACCAAAATGGAAGCAAAACAAAATTAAAACCTTGAATTAAATCGCGAGTTTTTGCTGTTAACAGCAGCGAGGAGTTTTTCTGTTAAGATTATTCATTTTATAACATACTAAATAAGTAAATAAGTTCTTTATTTTGCATGAAAAAAGAAAAAATCATACTCAGAATGTGCTTCATTCAAAACAAATACAAATATGCAATAAAGTACATTTTGTACATATTTTTTTCTTTATTTGTTTTGTATGACACGATATTTGATTTAAAACAAATAAAAAAGGCATAAATTCGGTTGTGCCAAATCTTTTAATACCCTCCACCAATTAGTACTTTTTTTGATACAAATAATGTAAACAAATGTAAAATAATGTAAAAAATTGTACTAAAATCCCTTCTCCTTTTCACCCATAACTTTTAAACCGCTAAACCGATTTTGTTCAGTTTCAATAACAAACTGCTCGTGAGGATATCCAATAATCTGGTTAAAAAAAGTTACCCTCGCTGGCGCCTTCGCGTCGTGATCGAAATTTCAATAGACAGACGGACATCGCCTTAAACTTGCATAAGGATCATGAATATATATGCTTTATGGGGTCTTAGAGCGGTATTTCGACATGTAACAAACGGAATGACAAACTGATACATACCCTTACCATATATGATAGAGGGTATAATAATATGTTCTTTCGTGCAGAAAAAATATTTTTTAAGGGGTATGTATTCAGAATTAAATACAGAATTAAGGGAGATCGCCTGAAATATAAACTTTAATATTTTGAGAAATGTTTTATTTATATATTTCAGAAAAAAGTAGAGAAATGATTTTAAAAGATTAATAGTTCTTAAAGACGATAATTTTATAAAGCAGGCTGTACTTTCAGTTTATTATTCAAAATTTGTTTAAGCTAATTAGGCCGTACACTTTTATGCGTATAAACCAACTATTGTTTTGTCAATTTTAGGTTCGCTTTATAATAAAATCTTAGCTGGCTTATCGACTTCACATAACCCGAAAGAAAAAAATGCAGGTATCAGGATTAAAAGCGTATTTAAGACTTGGAAACTAACATTAATCGCGTAATTCTGGAAGGAGTGTGCAAAAACTGGACCTAAGGACCACCTAAGCCGTAGTCCCCCCAATATTTAAATGAAATTATATTTAAAAAAGCAAATGTCAGAGATTGTTCGTTTGGGTCATAATATAGATTCCGACATCCAATTCTATTTTAAGTTTTATATTTCAAATTTAGAAAAGGTCTAAATGGATCACCTTAACTTTTTACTCTACTAAACTTAACCTAAATTTTATTTTCCTTTTGAGACTTTTAAAAATGTTACGATCCATTTTTTTAATACATTCTTTCTTTATATGCTGTTATTTTTTTGTCAGCATATTGTCATTTACTTAACAATGACATTGTCCTTCAACTTTGTTATTGTTATAAAATTAACAATTAAATTCAGAAAATTCATATGTCTTATCTGAAGGGTTAAATCTCAGTAGAATTTCATTTCAATGACAATTGCAAAAATGAAACATTAAAAAAGTGAATTAAAAACAAGCCAGTACCGTTAAGATACTGTTGAATACCATGTCTTACAAAATGCTGATGGTTGTTAAGTAAAAATAAAAAAAATCGTTTAAAAAGGAATATGAAGAAATTTTTTTTTATAGAATTTTGTTATACAATTAGTGAAATAAAAATTTAAGCTTTTTAATGGAATTTCAGTAGAAGGACGCAAAAAGTCAAATTTCGAGCTATTATTTAGCTATAAAAAAACTCAATTTTAATAAAGGATCCAGAAAATACATTTTTTTATTTATTCACTTTATTTAAAAAAAGTAGCAGTAAAAAATTGCTATTCAGACACCCGCTAGGGCTGCCATTTATTTAAGAAGATATTTATACATACAATACTGGTTTATAATGTAGGAACAACATTATAGGAGGAAATATCAGAATGATTGTCATTAATTCAACTAAAACAGTTTCAAAAATGTTATTTTTACTAATAATGCAAACATCAAAAATCAGCTCAATTCTTAATGCAAAACAAATTCATTAGTTCTTATTGCGGCCACTCAGACTTGAAAATTCTTAGAAAATTAGACTTTCTTGGGGATTTCAAATTCAGTTAACTAAAAATCAAAAAGTCTATTATAAGGATTAGACTTCTTAGTGTTTGCGAGAGAAGCCTGTTTAAAGTTATATTTTGTTCTATGTACACCGGCTTGAATGCCTTTAAAGAAAATATTGGAATTTTTATTTTTGCGAATTTTTTATTCAAATTTTGACGTTTTCCATAGAAAAAAAAATATAAAAATTTAAAAATGGTAACTACAAAAACGGTTATTCTTATTAAATCTTAATGGTAGATTAGGGTTTAAATAGAACCAACTGTATTGTGGATTGTATTGATTAAAGATGCAACTAATGGTTGGTATTGGCAAACGAATTTGAAATTGTATTTATTTTCTCAACAAAATATTTAAATTCAAAATTAGCCATCAAAATTAATAAGTGTTTGTGATGTAGTGGGTAGAGAGGTAGCCTAGTAAATAAAAAAGCAAACATTTAAAGAACTATTTCTTTTTTTAATTAAAGTAAAATAAGTATTTAAATTTTTAAACAAGTAGTTGTAATTCAATGAGAACGATTTCGAACTATGAATCTAAATAAGTCATTCAGATACCGGAAAAAAATATTAAATTTTTTTCTTTAAATAAAATTATGTGGAATATTAGCTTTTACAACTAAAAATATATGATGTAATATGAAGATAGTTGTCGTAATCGGCAGAATTCGGTGACCATAACTGATACTGTTTGTAGGTTGCAGAACCAAGGCAAGTGCGATAAAAAGATGCCAAATAATCATCAACAATGGTAGCGCCCACTTTATCTATATGATATTAAAAAAATTGTGGAAAAAAAATTAATGCCCAAATAAATATGTAAAAAAAATTAAACTTTATCGTTTCATTTTACAGATATAGCAAAACAACATTGAGTTAATGTTTGTGGTGCATCTTACATTTTCAGAAATTAAAAGAACATGTTTTGCAGATACGGAGTTGTAAAATTATTTAAACCGTAATTTCAGTAGTCTCGAAATGACACCACAATCACTCTTAAATCTAAAGCAGTTCAAGGGATCTGTGTATTTTAAGGCTACACCCAGAGAAAAGATTGGATGCTGTTCGATCAAAACCATTAACATTTATTCAAGAGGATGTTAATTTATTTTTATTAAAAGCTAAAATAAAACAGGGAAATAAAACAAAAAAATTATTCATATTATGCAATAATTGGTATTACCAATTATTATCTAAAAATAACAGCTGTAAAATAACTATCTATCAAATTTATTAAAAAAAAATATCAATATTTAAAAGTAGTAACTATAAATATGGTCATCATGATCAAATATATCATTTAGTTAGGGTTACAGTAGAACCACGCCAATTGTGAATTGTATTGATTATAGAATTTATTAATGATTGGTGTTGGTAAACGAATCTTATAATATATTTGATTTTCTTATAAATTATTTAAATTCATAAATCAGCCATCAAAATTTATAAATATAGTATAAATAATATAGTACTCCGAATTCCCGAGTTCAAATCCTGGAGAAGGCAAACATTTAAAAAAATAATTTAATTAAATATATTACACTGTCCAACAGCATTTTTGGAACAGAATATCGACCCTATAATTCTAAAAGGGTATGTTAAGTAGATCATTTTTGAAGAACAAACTTATGGTCCAGCACGTCTGAGTTTTTTTTTACAGTGGGACAAAGTTTTCATTTTTTGGTCGAAGGGAGCATTATACTATATGAAAAAAATGCTGTAAGTTAATGTCTGAGAGAATTCTTATGGTCAGAGTTGTATTGTGGAATTGTATGAGGATTATTTTTGTGGAAGATCTTAACCCTCTAACTGGTCTCTTTATGGGTCAATTTGAAACTTTTTTCGAGAAAATCAAAAAATATCCTTTAAAAAAGGACATTTAAGGATTAAAATATTCTAGGAAAATGTTTGCCGGAAAATTTCAGTGGGGGTCACCAAAGACACGAATGTTGTAAATAAAGCTCTTTACGCTTAATTAGTAAAATTATACACCAACATTCTGTTCCATTCAAAAAGTCTTAATTTGTTGGACAGTGTTATGGTGTTGTGGTGCAGTGAGCTAGGAATCTAAATGCCCGATACCGGAATTTCTCTTGAAAAAAAATTTTGTAGAACATTGTAATATTTATGTGGAATATAAAAAATAAATAAGACAACTGAATATTATTTAGCTTTCATAACCAAAGATATAATTTTAAAAGAAGACAGTTGTCGCAACTGCCAGAATCCGATTGGCAACAAACTCGATGGGCACAATTAATACTGTTTTATGGGTGCACTTTAAAGAAAGTTTTCTTTAAAAGCACACGAAAACCCTGGGATATGTAAACTTAATTTTGGGTCATAAAATTCAGTGGCAAAGCCCGTTTTAAAGAGTCAGGTCATTTTAACAAGATATTTAGATTTTAAGTTTGAATTAACTCAAAAAATTTCTGAATTATATTTAAAGGAAAATACTTACAAAATTGTTTTCCAATTTAATGTGTTTTTCACTTATTTACCATTTATTACTACTATTTTTAAATTAATATAGAAGGTAAGAGGTTATAATTATTTCCCAGCAAACATGGCAATACGAAGAAGATTCCCCAATCCTATTGCCTAGACGAAAAATTATATTGCGGCAATAGTTGCCTTCGTATTGCTGAAGATACCCTATTTACCAGAAAACGTGTCCCGAAGACAATGTTTCCACGTAACAGATTCTTCTAGAAGATAAAATAGCAATAAAAGTAATATTGCTGAATTATCTTTTAGAAGACGAAATTTTATATCGCCCCATAACCACCCAGATATAAGTACAAATTATTTTTTATATACTTTGTTACATGGAATTCGTACAACAATTTACTTCTTCATCTTCCTCTGATGGAATTTACTCTGCTCTTGAAAGGTCTGTTTGAATTCTATTTTATGCAAAGGAAAATAAATATATTTCATTTGCAACTTGTATTATGTTAAAATTAGCATACCTTTCCTTATATGATTTATTTTTGCTAACTTTCCGTCTGTCCGTTTATAAAATGTTAGCGACATTCCCATTATTCCCAAAATTTATTTAAATTTTTATACAACGGACATTTAATTTTTAAATTTTTTTTATCTTCTAATGGTTATTAAAAAATATATATTTGCAATAAATTTTTCTTAATATCTTCCAAATGTTTATTGGGTTGTAGTTCAAAAAATAATGATACCCCAATTTTAATTCTGTGTTTAATTCGAGTTAAAATACACCAATGCGTATACGTAATATTATTGTAACAGATTTTAATGACTTGTAAGGAACACGCCAAAAATAAAACAAAAAAAAATATTTTATCTAACTTTGTAGCATGCCAGGTTGGTAAGCACAAGAAAAAAGAACATATGATTTTCTTCGAGAGTAAAGTAGGACGATATGGGAGCCATTAACAATGCTAGCAAGCAGCCGGGTGGGGGGTTCGTGTCCTCTTCTCACTCGTTAAAACTTTTCACAACCATGATACATAAAAATTATTATAGACTCCCGGGTTAAACTTACATGAACAAAAAACTAATTTAAAAGGCCAAGGTCTAGACACCAGCAAAATAAATGCCCCTGTGATGAATAGATTGTTGTAGAAATGAAAAGTAAAAACTGAAGTCATTAAGTTACCATTGAGAGATCTCCAGATGTTATTAGAGTCTCTGCCTCTTCACCCTATCCCTACCATGGTTTTAGTGGCACATTTAACTAAAACCCCTAGTAAACCGATTATACTACCCTTAGTTCACAACACCAGTAAGAAAACTTATTTAATTTACGAATTCATTTTTAAAATACAAATTTATTCAGAAAAATTCTTAAATTGAACATATTCAAATTCCATTAAAATATTAGTTGCAATCGATTTCAATAAATCTACTTTTATTACTTAAAACCTAAAATTGCATTTTATACCCAAAAGTGAACATAAAGATTGCATCTATACAAAAATACTTTCAAATGGTTTACTAAATTCCAATGGGTTTAGTAAATTCAGAAAAATATTCTTTGCTGATAATATTATTCTATATCTATTAAATAATCGCGTGGTATAAAAAAAAAATAAATATATAAATCTAAAAAAAATCTAAACGAATCAATACCTCGCAATTATGTTTCGGAAACACTGGCTATGAAGAAACAATGAAACATTGGATAAATAAAGCCAGCAACATTTTATAAAGAAAATAATTCTGTTTTACATTTAATATCTAACGAATACGAAATGTTGCAACGTAAGAATATCATTGTTTTTACATGCTTGGTTTCAAATGCATGTTACAACAAAAAAATATATATATTTATATATCAAACAACAACAATAATATGATTTCTTTATAATTTACACTCACCAAATGTTAGAAACAATGTTGCGATGATCATGGAAGCTTCGATGAACATGTTGCAGGTTTGAGCTAAAGAAAAGGTTGTGGATTATTAGCAAATGTTGTCTCTATGCATATGAGAGATGTTGCAATGGCTGTTTCAAACAACTAATGTTTTACGATTTTAGGTTGGTATACCACGACTTTAATATGTACTCTACAAAATTAAAAATTACCTAATAATTATGTAAGTTTACGTTATTGTAAATTAATTAACAAAATTTAAAACTCAATACTTTTAGGAACTAACGCGAATCTTAAAAGAAATATTTATAATAAAAAATCCATTATTGGCACTTAACTTCTGTGTCTTAAATACATTAGAAACTAAGCTAAATTTAGACAATTTTAATTTAAACGATATTGAATTTAATTTATATATGGATTCCGAAAAATTCCCGAGAAAAAAGGAAATAGATTCTTAATTTATTAACAATTTTCGAGGCTTAGAAAACTTTTCACTTTTAACGCGAGATGCTCTTGATTTTAGATGGACTCGGTCGTCTGGATCGAAGATCTCTCAAAAATGCAAATTCTATTCCACAATACTTATCCCAAACTTGATATTTGTTGTTGGATGATCACAATAAGTTGTTGGACGTTCACAATGAGCTCCGGGGTTTATTGGAGCCTTAGAATTATTGCCGTAGATAAATTTACTATTTACTTATCGCGTTCAAACGGACTGTGGCTGAGTAAGTAGTTGGATATCCCACAGGTTCATCTACAGCATACAAATACTTGACAGCATCTCTTCAAAAAAAATTATGTCATTCCCGGCGGCACAGGTCATTACCGAGAATGACGACACTCACGAAACGAGTTCAATATAAAAGTGGTTCTCACGATTCCCGGGTATGGGAAAAACCAGTTCCTAGACGTTTCAAGAACGAATAGATGGAAGGCAACTCCCCTGCGCAACAATTCTAATTATGGTTATAACCTAAAGCGGACAGAAATATGCTAAGTCTTTCAGCAATCCTTTAAAAAAATATTTTAAATTTACCTTGTTAATGGATCTTGAAAAGATGTTTTCGTTATAATTTAATAATTAATAAAGGTTAAGTGGACGACCAAATCCCGGAATTAAACACTTTTAGGGATACTGTACATTTTTTTTTATATTTTCTTTCCTCGGTTATGTACAGTTGTTAAAGAATTTGTGTTCGATCACTTGAAAGTCAAAAACCAAAAGAATTTTGAAACGCAAACTTGTATAACATGAAGACAAAAAAATATATACTTGTTTCCTTCTTTCTATTTTTCTGCAGTTATGGAAAAAACCCAAGCTTTTATCTATGAAACAAGTAGTTTTGATAAGTAAATGAGCATCAAATTGCACTTGAAAGTTGTTGAGATCATAAGTTAAAAGTATATATCCAGGACACAAACCAAAAGTTGGTTGTATGGTGTTTACAGTGCTGGGCAACAAACACCAGCAACTTGCATGAAACAACCCAAATTGCCAAATATTTACCAATAAAAAAACGAATAAAGGCTGTTTACCCTCTTAATGTAATTTTCGAAATTCTAACTTACAAAATAAAATTACATCATTCGACTTTTTGAACCAAAATTAATTCTGATTGTCAACACCAAGGAAAAATCTAATAATACCTTACAGACTCTAATGCAAACGAAAAAAAAAATATTAATAAATAGCAAATAAATAAAAAAAGATCAATAAATAAAGTAATTGCAACAAATATTTTGATTTATCTTCCTTAAAACAACAACAAATCTCTTGAAAAATAATACAAAATAATATATACAATATTTCTTGATTTTGAGCAGATCTTTTATAGGGTGGGCCATTTAAAATTTAAAATTTGAATCGGTTTGATTATTTTTTCAAATTTCTAGTTTTATTGGAAAGGTTGAAATTTCTCATTTAAGAATGGAACATAATATCATTCATATGACTACCATGACTGGGCCATTTTTCTTCGAAAATAAGCAAGGAGCCACCGTTACCGTCAACGGTAAGCGTTACCGTACCATGCTAAACGAATTTTTGTTTCCAAAAATTCAAGAGAATGACATACAGGTTGGTTGAAAAGTTCCTGCGCTCGAAATGAAAGAATACTGTTCTTGTTACGAAATTTATTTTTTTATTCAATATAATCTCCTAGAAGCTCAATACACTTGTTCCAATGATCTTCCAATAATTTTATCCTATCCTTATAATGGTTTTCCGGCAGCTCTGCAAAATAACCGCCTACGGCTGCTATGGCCTCCTCATTCGACGAAAAATGCTTTCCACGAAGGAATTGTTTGAGATTTCTGAAGAGATAGTAGTCACTGGGAGGCAAATCTGGTGAATACGGTTGCAATAATATTCAGAGTTGATTGTTTTAACTTTCTGAAGATAATCAATTAACAAAATTCCTTTTGTATCCCAAAAAACTGATGCCATAACCTTCTTTGCTGATCGTTGTGACTTCACCCGCTTTGGAGCTGAACAAATAGCTTCAGTCCACTGTAAACGTTCTTGTTTCAATTTAGGATCATGGTGGTAGATCTAAGTCTCATCCATAGTTATAAAACGACGCAAGAAGTCGGTTTTATTTGGCTTAAAACGCTCCAAATTACGCTAGAAATTTGTTTTCGATCCAGTTTTTGTTGAATCGTTAATGTGTGCGGCACTAACTTTCCAAACAGTTTTTTCATACGTAATTCTTCATGTTAAATATGGAGTACTCGTTCGTCTGAGATGCCTATGGCATTAGCAATTTCACGCTTTGTCAAACTTTGATCTTCACTAACCATATTATGTACCTGCTAAATGATTTCTGCTGTGGTTGCAGTTTTTGGTCGTCCCTTGCGTGGATCGTCTTTAAGGCTGGTACGACCACGTTTAAATTCACCAGCCCAAAATTCAACGGTGCGTTTTGAAGGTGAGGACTCCCTATACACTTCTAATAATTGTTCATAAATTTCCTTTGCTTATAAACCCTTCAAAACAAAGAATCTAATGACTGCACGATATTCAATTTTTTCCATATTAAAAAAAAATCAATAACACGTCAACTTTAAATGGCTTGTAAGCAAAGAAAGAATTGACAGAACGACTTGCAACTTTGCAACTTGAGAAAAAAAAGTTTGGAGCTAGCAGTGCCATCTCTTGGTGAGCGCAGGAACTTTTCAACCAACCTGTAAACGACTTTGGTTTCAACAAGACGGGGCTACATGTCACACAGCCAACGCAACCATCAATATTTTACGCACTGTTTTTGAAAATCGAATAATCAGCCGAAATTGTGATGTGAATTGGCCGCCTCCGATACACCACTGTTACGGCCCAAAATTAAGTTGAGTTTTCTCGGAGTTTTGCTGTGTTATTTTGAAAGTTGAAATTTTACTAACAGTGTTATTAATTATTTCTTAATTATAGCCCGATACATTTCTTGAACAGCAAGGGATACCAATTGGAAAATATATAATCGAAAGGTATGAATATTGTTTATATATTTTTTATAGAACAACGCTATAAAAAAAGACAGCACACTCACACAACATTTTGGTTCTAACAACCAATTTTCATTTTATCGAATTCAGTTCGTTGCGCCAGCCCAATTCGGCTGCGGCAACTAATCTGGTCACTTGTACACACAGAAATATAAATTACCAACCGAAAAGAAGTGCACTTTAGTGAAAACAAACAATAATTCGCACAACCAAATTCGAATATAATTACTAAATATTTTGGGTGTTGCAACCAGAATATAGTTGTATTCACCGAACTTTGTTGGGGAAACCATTATTCAGTTATACTTACCGATTTTCAGTTCGGAATTGACCAAATTATCTTCTGTATCTAAAAACCCAAATTAAAAAAAATGTGGCGAGCGACTCTATTCAGTTGGGATAATTCGATTGAATTTTTATGAGATTACCCAAGTTAAATTTTAATTGCCAATTGTAAAGTTTAGCTATATAACCATCACAATTCTAAGCATTTTGTGATTATAATTAAAAAGTGTAAAACTAAAATGATTTAATTACTATAACACTACATTTTAAGCAATTGTTCATCCTTTGCATATAAATGAAAAATGACTACGTTCATCTTACTTTGAAAATAAAATGAGAAAAAAAACGTAACTTAAAGACAGATTGCAAGTCTTTTTCTGAATGCATTATTTTGTATATATTAAAATGTCCCCCTTTCGTTATATTTTGAATATTCTATGTGAATAATCTTAAACTGAATTTTTATATGAAATACAACAAAACGACAAAAAATAATGTAAGAAAAAAACTTTTGAAGAGTACTCTTTGCAATGAGGAAAACGGAAATGATTTTAAATTAAATTTTATTACATCAGTAGTATCTGTAATAATTTAAACTAACTTTTAAAGAAAGAAGAAAGAATATTTTTTGAAAAAATGACTCACTGTTTGGAATATTAAATGCATTGTTAACACAGTGTAACAGAAGTAAAAATTTACTAAACTGTTTATATTAAAATGTCAGCTTGGTTAAGCTATATTATATTTATTATATAAAGGTTTAATCAAATTTATATTAATTAAAAAATTTTGTTTTCATCTTTAAATTCAGAAAACAACATTTTTGAATTAAAAATGCTTTGGTAGGATTCCTTTTGATGCCTGTAGAAGTGTGTAGTTGTATACTAAATACACTGGCATGCTTTGAGTGAAATATTTTGATAACTTTGTAGTAAAGAAAAAAAGAAAAGAACAAAACTAATAAATGTCAACACTACTTGACAATTTAAAGATAGCAATTTATAGTTGTTGTTATGTATTTTGTGTTAAGAATTCCATAAAAAAACACAAATTATGGTACTCCGTTAAGTGGTTTCTGGCTAGAACTTGAAGTTCATTTGAATAAAGCTTTTTTAATTTAAAATTCTTTTAATTTTTATATCAAAAACAAAATCATACAAATCAGTTTTCAATTAAATTATACCAAAACTAAATGTCTATGTTCGAAACACTTTGGCATTGGTATAAGCATAGTTTAGCTCTCGGCTTTATATGATAGTACTATAAAATAGGCAAAATATTAGGAAGGCCCAGTATTATATCCAACACTTTCAAGAATTTTTAACTTAAATATTACCTAAACAAAAATTTCCAAACAAAATTTTCTACCAAAGCAAAATTTAACTCTTATTATCTTCATCATATGACAAAACTAATTTACAGATACACAGTGGGAAAAAGTATAAATTTGACACACAAATATTAGTTAGGTCTATGCTATTGGCCTGATTTGAATGAAATGTATGCGAGACTGCTGAAACGATAACAGCTTCCAAAGTCATATTGGACAAAGTCTGTAATGGCATTTGAAAATTTTGCTGTTATAACGGGAAATTTTGCTAATTTGAGCCCAGCGGTATTTTTTGCTAATCTTAGCAACACATGTCTGCTGACGTGTAGTACAATAAAATTAGTAGAAAAATTAGTAGCCGCTACTAAATTTTAGTAAACTTTTTGCAAAGTGGAATTTAAAACCTGTTTGCTAAAATCAGCAAAAAGAATTACTAATTTTTTTTTCATTTTATTTATTTTTTTTCAAAAAATATTTTAGACAAAATTAAAAAAAGAATCAAAGGCTTAAAAATCTTAAAAGTTGTTAAAACATAAAGAAATTTATTATTTTGTTTTAATTTGGTAATTTCTTTTTTGAAAAATATTTAAGTTAATTTTTTTTTAAATTTTAAGATCAAATTTTAAATGTTTTTAGGACTGATTTTTAAAAAAAATCCTTCTAAGTGCTATTTTAAATGGATGTCGGTATATTCACTTCCGATCCTTTTTTTAATACATGTAACATTTTATGGCAATTTAATTTTGTAGGTGTAAGTTTTAATTAGAAATAACATTTCCCTCAATATCCACTTCTTTAAAATTAGTAATTTTTTTTGTTAATTTTAGCAAATCGGTTTTCAAAAATTTGTAAAATGATTTCTGAAATTAGCAACAAAAATGTAAATATTCTGTAATTTGTAAGACGTAAATAACAAAAAGATTTGCTAAATAATAATTTTTTTTACTAAAAATCAGTACAAAAATAGTAAAGTGTGATTGAAAACCGTTTACAAATTTTTCTACTAACTTTTTTTTCTGAGTGTACATCCTTTTTAAAAAGAAATAGCATTTATATATGGGTCAGTACCACATGATTTCTTAGTTCAGAAAAACATGGGTTAGGTAGTAATTCATACTAAGTGTTGATTATAATACTTAAAAAATACATTAAAATTTAATTGATTGTAAATACCCAGGAAGAATTTTGTAACAGCAGCTCATTGCTTTTGCATAAATAATAATGAGCTACCCCTTCCCACTGCATTACTTCTAAAATGAAAATAATGAGTTACTAATAGTGTGTTATACAGCCATTGATATACCATTTCAGCTCCTTGCATATTACATTTATTTATTTTTTGTAAGAGAAGCAGCGCACAGAAAATTCTTCCTACTTATTACTCATAATATGTTGCTTTCTTTGAAAGGGGGTTACAGGAGAGATGAAAGTTGGTAAAAGAAGAATGACTTCAAATATGGCAACACTGTAATTGCGCGAGATGATAAATCTTAGAACAGTTGTTGCCGAAAATTGTTCAAATTAAAAGCAAATAAAAAATTAATGGAAAAAAATTTTAAACATATCATTTTGAATTACAATTTTGAATGAATTAATCTGAAAGTTAATATGTATATTTGTTGTATTTAAGTTTTTTTTTTTATCATTATAAATATAAAATAAATTTTATACAAATAATATATAATAGGTTTGTTTTTTTTCCGACTTTTATATCTACAGGGTGATTCAGTCATGACCCGCCGAATTTCACCAGCGTATTCCTTGGCTCATTTCATAAAAATATGTCCTTTACGACCATAGGTTAATATTGCTAACCTCTGAACCAGTGGTCGGAATTTTTTGTTTTTGAGCTTGTTGGAAATGTTTTTGGAAGACCTTTCAAAATCAATAAAAATCAAAAAAAAAGTGAAATCGCAGAGATACAGAACTTTTAAAAAAAATGGAAAAAAGGCATAAGAACCTTCACATAACATCAATTTGCTCAGCTAGATGGCAGGTAACTTATGTTTCTTTTTCTCCTAAAATATAGCCCTACCTCTTACCTTTCCGAAATGCCTTAAAAAGCACAGAGATCTTACCGTTCCAAACATAACCATTTGACTGAAATGAAAACAAAAACTTTTCCAACAAGCCCAAAAACAAAAAAATCCGACCACTGGCTTAGAAGTTAGCAATATTACCCTACTACCCTCTGACCTCTAATCCGAAAATTTCAAACCGCTGCCATTTCGCACACTTGCATTTCCGGGGATGATCGTAATGGACATATTTTTATGAAATGAGCCAAGGAATACGCTGGTAAAATTCGATGGGTCTAGTCACGACCCGTCGACTATAACTACTTGTAAAGAAACCCTGCGGGGAAAAAGGGGTCAGTTTGGAATTGGGACCTGTCCCGGGATAGGTGAAAACTGAACCGGTTCCGAAAAAACATATCACGAGATAGGTGAAAAAAGCACCGGTTCCTAAAGTATCTATTACGTGACCGGTTTAAAAGTCACGACTTGTCCTTTTAGACCAATCCTGTGACATGTCACAGATGGAAATTGAACCCCTCCTAGAACAAGCCATGTTAAAGTGATCGGGCCCGTGACCGGCCCCTATCTCAATGAACCGGTCATGAGACGTGTCCTGGGATAGGTCCTTTTCCCGCAGGGAAACGACTATCCCTACTTACATGACTTTTTTTTATTTTTTGTAAACAAACACAATTAGAACATTTGGAGCCGCCTTTGTACGAAAGCTGTTTTCGTATATGGACTTCGCGGGAAAACGAAATAGAGCAATTATATTGCTTGTCCTGCTCTACCTTTACTTACAACACAACTAATTTCTAAACTTTTAAAGATTATATCAGTCCCATTTTAATTGTTTTAGAGAAAAATTCTAGTCTAAATTTCTCTCACTCTTTGACACCTGATATTGTATATTGTTCACCCATACTCATGTCTTCAAGAAACCCCAAATAAAAATGCTTAGGGAGGTGAAATTGTAGAATCTTGCTAACCACTGCAAATGTCATCTTGCTGACCAATGCAAATGGCAACGCATTCTTCAAAATATCCATTATCACGCGAGCTGTGTGTACAGGTGAGCCGTCCTGTTGGAACCACAGTTATTCCACCCGTTGATTATGATTTCGTATCGCTCACCAGTCACAATAACCGTGTTACTCACGGCGTCTTCGAAAAAACAAAGCAAAATGGCACTTTGGCTTGGAGTGTGTGTAAGTGCTCCTCGTAAATGACACGTGGATTCTCATTGCCCCGGAAGCGTAAATTTTGTTTGTTTACGTATGAGCAAATCTAAATATGCATCATCAATCGTGATAAATGTGAACAGAAAATCATATATCTATTATGTCTTTGAGGTTTATGAGAGCAGACCGGCAGACGCTGACGTTTTATTTCGAAAGAAAAACGTTTATTATTACTTCAAGGTCCTAAGAAAAAACGCAAATGAAAAGAGAGAGTTAATATTTCGCAGGAGATTTTGCAAAAAGTTTTGTGATTAATTTTGTTCAAATTTTTTCTAAAAGCGTTGGCTCAATTGTCTTCTGAAACGCTCATATGTTTGAGAAGTTATTTACTTCCCATTAATTATTAAGTGTGATTGAGTATAATTTTGTAAAGAAATTATTTGTAAATTTCTTTGCTTTACTTTTTAAACCACATTAAAAAAAAAACTTAAAATCTTGAGGCTTGCGATATATCCGTGTTCTATCAACCTTTGAAAAATCTTTTAAAACATAATTTTAAAACACTTTTGTGTTATTTTTTCCAATTCTGATTAATCGATTAATCGTAAAAATTATACGAATTATTCGGACAAATTTGTTCGATTAATCGAATAACCATTATCTGCTAGTAGATACAAATCCGATATTTTGTAGTGGCAAACATCAGCACAAACTTTTTATACCCTCTCCTCTTATAGTAGTGGTGTAGGACCCACTCATGAATGTTCTCAATTTTCCTTTACATATTTATTGATATTAAACTATTTAAGTTAATTGCGTTTAGGCAATATACCACAATACTCTCAGTTTCAAAAGAATATTTGCAACAATATAAAATTGTAAGCAAATCTTTTTGAAAAGTGTCAATTTCCCTGATTACTATATAGTATGTATAAACAGATAAAAACACTGTTGGCTCGTAAAGTTATACAACATAAAATGTTGTAAATACTTCAAAAACAACTTAATATTCAAACAGTTCAAGGTTGAAATTGTTATGTGAAATGTTGTAAAACAAATTGAACTACAACAAGTTACATCACAGCTATAGTGGGGGGTTTAATAATTTGTTGGTATATGAGCACAAATTATGTACTGAAATGCTTAGCATTTTGTCCTTGTGTCTTTTGAGAAAATTTAAGCTGTGTACATTTACACATCTATATACTGAACATCTTATAAGAACGGTTAATATTTAGACAATAAGGGAAGGTTTGTTGACATAATTTTTAATAGTATTCTTAAACAAAAATGCTATACTTTAAGCTTGCTGATCTTAAAGCAGAAAAAAACGTTGTATATTATTCAAAATTAATTAACAACTTGTTTTAAGTTGCATGGTTATATTTATGTATATTAGCAAAAAAGCTTTTTAAAACTTTTCGTGAATATTTGTAAAGACAATCTACACTCTTACGCCCATAATCAGGCCAATTTTAATGACGGTTGTCACAAAATCAGGCAAGTCATAAATTACACAAACAAGGCTATGGCAACTGCCTACATTTATTCGAAAAACTGTCAAAATTTGGTTCGAAATTGGGTAACTGTACAACGATCTTGGCAAGTCTGTTGTGAACTGTTGACAAAAAGAAGGGGTTGAAATTTATTTCTATAGCTTTTACAAGCCTTAACCTGATGCACATTCTCCAGCAGAATTAAATTATGGCTTATGAAATCATTTGCAGGAACAGAAAGCATATGCCAATTTCTGATGCGTAGTGGCAAATTTTCCAAAAAGCCGATTAATATTCTATATCTTTTGAGTTCAGTTTTTCTCATGAAGAGATAAGTCGTTTAGCTTTCATTTAACATTTAGTGAAGGTTTAATTTTCATACCTCGTATTTTTGTTTAATTTCAGGAAAAACTTGAATTGTTGTGACAAGTTTGACCGGTAAATTTAGCATTAATCCTTTTTTTATTTTTTGATAAAGTTCACAAAATAATTTAGTCAGAAAAAGAAAAACAATTTTAAGTAATTTTTTATTTTAATTCGATTTTTTTACGATGGATTTTTAAAAATTAATTTTTTTTGTATATTGTGCAAATAATCTATTTTAAACAAACACAAACATTGTTAAATACACATTAACTCAAAATATTCCTATCATAAGTAAAAAAAAAAAATGTATGTTTGATTATTCTAAAGATTTAGTTTTAATTACAATATATAAAATTGTACATTATATATTTATATAAATTCAAGTATTAATTAATAAATATATAATTTAATAAGTAAGTTAAAATATTTCACTTTGGCGGATGTTCGAAAAATATGGATCTGATGTGCAATGAAAAATAGTGAAAATATCATTAGTGTTGGTTGTACAACTAAAAAATTCGGCATTTTTCCATTTATTGTGAAACATTGGTACAGTATAAATTTTTTCAAAGCACTGGCTATCATAAGCTATGATCTTTTCCCATCTTTCTGGCAACATATGGATTCTACGGCTAAAGAACTGCTAATTTTTTGATTCCAATACCAATTTCATATAACCTCTTCTAAAGTGATGGGTATTCCAGTAAGAGCATTATGAATCGATTGAAACAAATGGTAGTCGTGTAACAGAGGTGAAATGTCATCTCGCATCTCTTCGAATTGAATTTATCTTGGTTTTTTTCGTTTTCTTTGCTACGTTATCTCTCTTCTTCTTATTGCTTTTATTTATTTCTGTATACTTCATTTTTAGTCGATTACCGTAAAGCTACCTTTATTATTTTATAATTTTTGGCTCTACATCTACTTGAAGAAGATCAGAACACCATCCTTATATTAGATGGTACCCTTTTGGTACCACAAAAAATAGAGAATAATCCCTGGCCTCGATTTAACTGGTTGGCCTGCTTTTACATCTGATTTTTTACACTTTGGGCTGTCGAAAGAATTCATTTTTCATAGTAAGTAGTTATTCGATGGAAAAATTACTCGTTTCTGTGGCGTTCGAGCAGCATTTTGGATATGCAAAAATCACCTTTTGACATTTCTCGGATACAACTCGTGTGGTACCCGATTTCCATGCTTTTGGTTGAATCCTGCGGCTTGCAAACGATTTAAAATTGATGCTTTAATGACTCCCAATTATTCAGCAAGTTCTTCTTGAGGTTTTCAAACTCATCGAGCAATGACACCAATTCATCATATTCTAACATTTTGGGCTGACCAAGGCGGTATTTGTCTTCCATTTTAAAATCATCACTTCTGAACCGCACACACCATTTTTCGTACGTTGAAATCAAATTTGATCAAAATTGATTCACAAATTTCTATTTACTCGTAGAAATTCAAATTCTCATATGGAAACTCTTCACCATTACAAATGTTGCAACACACGTCTATTTTAGGGAATCCAGAAGTATGCATCCATATCAGCTACACTAAGGTTATGTTGCCCAATAACTTTGCAACTAACGTGACTTCCAATCAATATCGGATGCGATCATTTTAATAAGTGACCAAAACTTTCAGTCGTTTATTATGTAAGCCTAGATCACTGCACAAAATGGAAAAACGCAAAAATTAGTATCGCTACAATCACTGTGCCGCCTTGAATGTAATAGTTTTCTTTGCTTCGCCATATTTTAAGTTCACATGTTACTTTAAATACACTTTAAATACATAAATTTTATGAAAAAAAATTATTACTTCTTAATTTAATTTTCGAGATCAAAAATTTCGTTTCAACCCACAGACAACTGTATTTGCTAATCAAAATAAGAGGCCTAGGGGACTAATTTTTTTAACATTACTTATATTATCTCGTAGATCACGTAAATAAATATCGCTTCGGCTTAAAATCTATGGTCCTCAAAGGGTTAAAGTAATGGGTTAGTATTCTCTGCAATAGAACATTTTGTTGTGATCTTAATTCTTTTATTTCATTTATGTGCCTTTTATGTACTTTTGTAAAAGTTTAGGGTTAGTTTATAATAAACTTTGTTTCTGTTTTAAGTTTAAAAACCTTAACACCATAAAACTTCAAATTTAACAACATCTTTTATTTTAAACAAAAGTTAACTTTCTTAAGTATATTTCTATTATATTTTTTTTTTTTTTTTGCATGTAGATTAAATGTTTTGGCAAATATGTGTAAAGAAAACTTTTATTGTACTTTTATATATATTCATGTGCATGAAATATAAATACAAACAAATTTGTTTTAAATGAGGAAAAACATATGTTGGCAAAAAGTTAAACAAAAATTTATGTTATTATTTTAAGTATTTTTTTTTTTTTTTGAGCAGCTTACATTGTAAATATTAATGTTTTACTACAGTTCGTAATATTAAGGTACAATTTTGTAATTTGTATTCTTGTGTAAACCTTATTAGCTGATCAAGTTCAGATTATGTTTAAATTATAGCTAAATAATAATAATTTTTGAAAAAACTAGAATTTAAGAAAAATTAAGAAAAATTCATATGTAGAATGGTAAATTTGAAACCGGTAGTTATCTATGTTTTCTTTTTAACTTTACGCATATAATTATTGGATTATCTATACATGTTTTGTTTACTAAACAAAACTACATATAGCAAGTTCACAGAATTCCTGTGAAGTGTTTTGATATCATGTAAAAAATTCATACAATTTAATTTTCTGCAAAAAAAATTTACATCAATTCCATCTGTTGTGTAAATAATACCTTAAATATTGTACAACAAAATAGTCATAAAAAACCGTAAAGTTTAGATGTAACGACACAACACCTATCGGAAACATACGTGATAGAAAATTTAATTTTGTTAACAGATGAAAGAATACTTAAACTCAACAACCAGTAGCTTAAAAATCGCCAATTATTTATACATTTTCCTACTTAATCCTCTAAAGGCCAAGTCTGCCTGCAGGTAGTTATAAATTTGATGGTAATTTTACAACTTCACAATTTTTGATTCAAATGGTATTTCAACGGTCAGTAACGTGTCCCGGATTAAGGTCGAAGGGGGGGCGACAAAATATTTTTCAGTAGTCTACAATACTTAGCAGCATTTCTAGGCATCGAATTCAACATACCAATTACTAATTGATATGTTCATATTCCTTGATTTTATATAATAAGTCATTTTAATAAAACAATGTATAAAAAACAACATATTAAAAGAAATAGCAATTGTTAATCAAAAAACATTCAAAAATATTATTTCAAATTTTCAAGAAGCGCAATTTAAATAAGTGTCAATTGAAGTTAAAAAATGTGAAATGATATTAAAACACAAAGGGTGATTTAATGGATATCACTGAAAATTTGGACATGGATATTCTATGCTCCTGTGAAATCTGTCTTGGTCTTTTGAAATTCACGATGTACCGATGCATCATATGAGAACGTGGATCTTTCACTTTTAAATAACACTGTACAAAAATTTCAAACTTTTTCCAAAATTACGTGTGTCGGCATTTTGATAGATCACATTGGAATGTCACTTTAGAGGCGGTTAAAGTTTGCCAGCTCTGGCCTGTTCTTGCAGCATATCGGTATATAAAACTATGTATTCCTTACATCTGATAGGATTTTTACACTGGCAACATCTTTGTGAAACGCATGGAAGATGTTGAAAACGTGAAACAGTTGTTTACATTGGCAACATCTATTTGTAACATTAATCCGATTTGAAGAACTATTAGCATCAATTATGTTATTCGGATTTAAAACCTCAAAATTAGCATTACTGATTGAATGGTTAACAGACCCAGCTGAATTAACAGAGTTAACAGATGCATTGACGACATCAGTAGGTTTAACAGTTGTGGCTTTATTAGCATTATTAGCAGCAGAACGATTAACAATGTTTACATTGTTATTGCTATCATTAGCATCAAAAGAAAATGTTGAATTTGTTTGTGAAGCAGCAGCAATAGCAAACCAGAGCTTAAACTGGTTTTGAGCGCAGGCAAACTATGATGTTTTTTGTTATTGGAAGTTGTAATGTTATTATCTTTATTATTATTCAAAAATTGAGTGAATAAGT
Organism: Eustalomyia histrio; assembly: GCA_949748255.1. Taxonomy (NCBI): domain Eukaryota; kingdom Metazoa; phylum Arthropoda; class Insecta; order Diptera; family Anthomyiidae; genus Eustalomyia; species Eustalomyia histrio. The sequence continues at coordinate 211,708,661 of OX456523.1, read as the reverse complement.
TTTTTAATTGCTCAATTTCAAAAGACATTAAACTAATTTTTTTTATCAAATCGCGAGATGACAACAAACAGTTATCACAATTAAAAACAATATTGTCATAATTTAAAAGAGCATTAATAGCATCTTTCATCATTCATCTGTTATTTATTCAGCTGTCAAAAAAATAAAAGAAAAAGACGCATATTTTTTGTTAAAAATAAAAAATGGAGAAAGCATTAATCATTGAAGTAGTTGTTGCTTTGCAAGAACAAACCCGAATTTTAAGGCAGTACATTGAAATATTAAAGGCCATTCTGGAAGATGATGATCAAGAAAATTTTTGGTAGACATAAGTATGAAATTCTTACATGTGCCGCTCATTTTTTTTTATTGAATATTTTTTTTTTTGTTTATTTGTTGCAATGTCAGTTTGATAGTGATGGCACAAAGAAAATCGATTTTTTTCATGTTCTTAGTGATGACACTTTAAATAACAAAAGATGAGAAAGGATGATCTTTTGTAGATGTAGAATTTTTGGCCTGTATAATTCTTATGGGAAGATGTTAACAACTTTGCTTTGTTCAACAGCTTTGTAGATAATGGTATAGTAAATATTTTTGCGATGACCAATTATCTGACCAGAAATCTAATGAAAAATCTTCAATTTGATTGGTTTTTGGTGCTTGTGAAAAGTTTTAAAGAGTAAAAATCAATAAAATGCACCACAACTTCCCTCGAGTAGCCCCTAGGGGGGTAAAATGTAAGGCCGACCCTATTATTATTACTATTATTTTACCCCCAACATTTTTTTTCGAACAAACCTACTCTCTACCTGCACTCCATAAGGGGCTGCCATACAAAATGACTGAAAGTCATATATTGCAAACATATATTTTATACAAGATATTTTACAAGGATATTTTGCAAGGAAATTAGAACTATCTTCTAATTTCTAGAAAATCATCATTTATCATTTTATGACAAAAAAATATAATTATTACGCAGTAAAATAAGAGCTGAGAAAAAAATAGTTAAACACTATATCTACTGAACCAGAAATTGTAAAAATTTCGGTGAATCATTAATGATTTTGACATTGGCGTGCCATTGGGAGAAAGTAGTTTGTTTCGGTGCTATTAAGAATCGATGATCAGATGGAATTTTTCATTAGTTTACGGGACTTGTTAAATATAGGGAATACAAAATAAATAAAGGGAGTGGCTTTGTTCTAAAGAGAAAAAATTGTGTTTTTGAACACGCCAAGAATTATTATTCCGACCAGGATAAAGTGGATATCACTGGTATGCAAAATATGTTTTCAATAAGGCATTAAATAACTGCAGGAATTAATCATTTATTGACCAACCAAATAATTGTTTTTTTTTTGTACTATAATTATAAATTGTTATAAATTAATATTAAACTAAAAAATGTATATGCTTTTCAATAGAATTGTTTCAAAAAATTTTATTTTTATGACTTCATAAGGACTGGTTAATATCAACATTTTGGAAGTTGTTTAAAATGACTTCTTACAAATGGAAAAATTTGCACTATTAACTTCTTTGGATGTTCTGAAAAAGGGATTCGAAGAGAATAACATCCATTTTATTTTGCTGGGTTAGAATACAAAATGCAAAATATTTAATTCCATTGTAAAATATCTTTGTTTACAATTTAATTTGTATTTCTTCATCCGAAAATACCTCCACTATGAAATTTTTCACATCTGTAGAGAAAAAAACTATCTTTAAAAAAATTTTTTGTTTTCAATTTTTAAAACGATCGCTTTTGGAAATATAGGCCCCCGAGTTGGTGGTCAATAAAAAGTGACCTTTGACCTTTTAAAAAAAAAAAAATCAAGTTGCATATCAAATCAATGCGATACTTATGAGCCTCGTAAATTTAATAATTTTCAAGAAAATGATAAGTAAGTACAACTTTGTTCATTTTAGTATTTTTTTCAGATTTTCAAGACCTCATATTTTCCGATCCAGTGCCCTCAAAATTTGTATTTGTTTTAGTGTTACTATATACGGTGTTTCTACAAAAAATCTTAAAATTTGAAGGAAGTGAGTTACACCCACTGGTTAATTTGACATGGAAAAACTCATACCGAAATTTCAAATGTTTTTATTGCAAATATTTTTGTTAAATTTTGAAGAGAAAAGCAAAGAATTTTCAGGACTTGGCAGCATTTTGATAAATTCTTACTTTTTAACTACCATAATTTCTTTGAATGTCTATATAAGTTAAGTTATCAATTAAATATTTTCAATTTTAAATACATATATTTTGATATAAAAATAAACTCATAATTTTGAAATTTTGGGTAAAACTTTATGTGGTATTTGAATCTCAAATATTTAATTAAAAAAATTTAAACAAGTGGAAGCACGAATTTTATTGTTTTAAAATAAGATATACAAATAAAAATAATTACATTTAGGACCTGTGCTTAATAAATTGTAAACTAAATAAAATTGACAAAAAAAATTTTAAAATTTCTTTGAAAAATTTTTAAAATTTCATAGAAATTTGGAAAGCTGATTTTAGTTTAGATTTTATTTAGCCATTTCACAACCGCGGTGGTATGACACTGACTGATAGTCAATATTTAAAACATAAAAAAATCTCTCAGTTAAATATCCTGTATTATTTTAAGCTAAATATACCACTAGAAGACATAGTTTCACATACGTATTTTGAACTTAATTTCAATAAAATGTTCGTACATTATAGAGTTAAAGTATTTTTTTTTTTTAAATCCACAACACGAATACAATTTAATGATGTTGTTAATTTACATGTTCTTTAAGGATCCTTAACACAATATTCCACTCGAAATATACAAAAAAAAAACTTTGGGAATATTTAATTAAAGCTGTATATATATGTGGTATAATTTTAAGGCAAAAAGGTAGCCATGCGATAAGCGCTGTTTTTTTTTCCAATAAAAAAAGGTTAAAGAACCATATGTTTTAGAACTACAAAACAACATAAAAATTGTTTCTTGGAAAAAAACGTTCATATTTATGTATTTTGGGTTTGAGAAGCTTTTGGCAATAATGACTTAAGTACATATTAGGGTGAACGAATATTTCACATGTTTGAAAACCGGTTTTGTTTTTCAAATATTTGTAGTTGACAAAAATCCGATTTCGTTTTTTCGTATATGATTATAAAATAAAATGAGCATTTAAATTTATCGATATTTAACGTATGTCATAAGTTCTTGTTTTGCTTCTTAGTTTTCGTCCTTAAATTGTTAACTCCAAATAATTTTTAACGCGTTACAAAATCGTAGCTTAAGTACAATTGTCTCCATTTTTGTGACATTTCCATGTAAAATTCTACCTGGGGGTCATTCCATCTCAAACCGCACAGAAAACTGTCATTTTCGGATTTGTCATCTCCGATTTTAATGAAATTCGCCACAAATTTTGTAAATGGGTAGAGCTTATTAATTCATAAATGTTTCGGTCCCAAACCCTTTCGGTTTTCGATATATGACGTCATGAAAATTGGCAAAAACGTCTAAATATCGAAAAAGTGTCCATACAAAGTCGCCCATAACTTCTGAACCATACAACCTAAAATTTTTCAGTTGGCACCATTTAAAAGGTGAAAACCATGCCCTTAAAATGGCGTGCCAAAAGTATTTTTGTATTAAAATTTGATAAGTTTAATTTTCAAAGACCCATATCTCAAAATCTAATTTTTTTTAAATTATTATGAAAAAATATATGTTTTCATGACATTATCTAAAGCTTTTGATTAATAAAAAAATATAATAAAAAAAACTGGAAAATATAATAAAACACCGGAATATAATATAATAAAACATCCAATGTATTTGTTCAATTTACAACGGGTATTGTATCATTGTATCACTTGTATCGTGTATTACTTTAAAATAGTGTAAAATTTAAAAATCTGATACAACTTTACAACTTCATTTGATGTGCTTAATAAATGTATATCATAACATATAAGTCTCAAGTGAATGACAGTTTTCCTTTTTGTATTTCAATACAACATACATAATAAAATTATTGGATATTATTCAACTATTATTGAATATTATTAAATTTAACTTTTCAGAAAACCTGATACCAATAAAGCACACTCAATTTTAATTAAAACTCAATTTTAATCTCTTTTAATAAGCCGGTTCGATTACCCTAGTAAATATTTATTAACATTAAGGTACCTAGAACTTCTTCATATTTGCCATACAGTTTAAACGATGCGTATAAAAGTGCTTATCATGGTAAAAAAAATTAATAATGAACAATCCTTTCAGCGAATGTTGTTTTAAGTCATAATTTATTTAAAATTTAAAACAAAATAGTACTAATGTTAATCTTGGTCAATAAATAAATCAGTATCTTAATATAACGTGTTAAGGCGTAGTAGGCTGTGAAAAATTTTCATTCGTTTTTTAAGGTCTTAAATTTTAATTTTTTTTCAATTACATTAAAATCAAAATGCAACTTAATTTCGCGTAAAAAAAATCTTGTAAAATTCACTTTCGTCAAAAATTATTTTTTTAATTTACTTGAAATCGGAACGGCTTATTAGGCCTAAAAAGAAAAAATACCTATAAATTAAACGTCTATAAAAATGCGACTGAGGTCCACATATGCATTATTAAGTAAGATGAAATTATCAAATTTTAAAATTAGCCAATTTTTTTTTTAAATATTGCCAAAAATTTATATAATTTTTTAGCTCTATATTTAATACATCTAGGTAACTACCAATTAAAATATTTTAAATTATAAAAATAATATACCACATTTATATTTTAAAAGAAATTATGTGCTCGTTCTATGTTACTTTTACTGTAACTAATCTCATAGGAAAATAACTTATTTCTACGCCATATAAAATTAGGAGCAACAAAAAATTGTTTTTACTTTCACTTATTTATATGGTGATATGAAAGACGAAACATACATGTGCAAGAATGTTTATAAGGTTATTTTCTATGAAAACGACCAAAAAATTGAATCTTATATCATCCTCTTTATAAACTTTAAAGTCACTTACTTCATAAACTTTAGCAGATGGTGATTCTATTTTAACATTGTCTAATAACGTATGAGTAAAACTAATAACTATTAAACATAAATCATACGCACTGGTGAACATTAGAGTATCCATATTTGGAAAAATTTAATTTAATATCTCTGCAAAAGCTGACCCTTCCTATTTTGCAATACATTGCAATGGCTCATGTCTATTTATGAATATAAATCAGGTAACCAAATTTCTTTGAAATATCTTTACTTGTGTGAAATCCCAGCAAAAAAAAAGTAGCAAAAGAAGGGAAAAAGAAGCAGTGATTTTGATTCCGGTGTTGTGAAAATTTGGATCGGAACCAATGATTTTTACATAGGGGTGTCATAGGGTGGAAGTTTTCTTTTATGACCCTTTTTCATTGCATCTAAAGCCCTTCTTATGGTTTAGTGAAAAATGAGATCTTTTGATATTCCTGAATAAAATTTTCTGTATCAATGGTCATAAGCTGACTATTCGTTACAGACAATAAACTGACAAATTTAGTTAATTACACTAAACAATTTTTCCATCATATAACAGTCATTGGCATGTTTTTCTTAAGTAAAACTGCTTGATATATAGTAGTTGGCAACTTATGACCATTGGGGTTTAACTAAATATATTTATAGACAAATAAAGATGCAAAGTACAAAACGTGCGTTTCGGCTGTTTACAAAACTTTCAATTATTCACATTCAGTAATAGAGCCTTATTATTTAAATTACTTTATTCGAAATTTAATGTTAAAAATTGATACAAATGACTTAAACCTGATAACTTTTTTTAAAATAACCAAAGTTTAGTACTTAGCCATAGTTATGAATATCAAATTTATATGATAATATCTATTGTAAACGTTTAACTTTTATTATTTTTAAAATAAGTTTTCCGTCATAGATTTGAAAATAGTTAAATTTCAGTAAAAATCACACTTTTGGAAGTTGTGAAAAAGTACTGCTTTAGAATGGGAAAATCAAAACAAAATGATACTTTGGAATAAATGATAAATTGATTCCTTAAAAATCATTTCCATTTATTTTTGCTGGGATGTAGCGTGTGGACAAACGTATGTACACTTAAAATTATTTGTAAGCTAAAATAACAGAAAATGTCATTTTCAACAAATGATACTTTATTTAAAAACCGGTCTACTTAATTTTCATTTAAATTAGATGCCTTTTGTCATTAATTTTTAAATGTTGACTAAATAACTGACACATCCGTAAGAAACAAATGATATAATTAATTTAAAATAAATGTTAACATATTAACTACCAAATCCTTAAAAAATAAATGATTTTATCATGTATTTGAAATTGTGTCTCTTTTTGAATTTTTTTATCTTTTTTTTAATATACAAAATGTATGCATTGCTAAAGACACTTTTAGTGTGAATGTGTTTGTACATGTATGTGCCTTTATGAAGTTCTTGTAATTTGAATTGAAAAAATTGTATATATACAACCAATTTAAATTAAAAACAAATTGAAATTTTTTGAAGAGTCGTTTAAAATAATCTTCAATATTTATGTGACAAAACATTGAAAAGCAATTTTCGTAGTTTGTTTTCAAAATTTAAACTATTTTTTTTTATTGTATGTAACACAGCACACACATAGTGTAATAGTTTTATTTCTATGCCTTTATGTAAACAAATTTAACAAGAGCTTCATAAACACACACATGCACACAAACACATTCACAAAAAATTTGTCTATGGACAAGCATACATAATTTTTCTATATTAAAAAACAAACAAAAAAAAAACAAAAACGGAAACAATTTTAAATAAATAATTAAATCATTTATTTTTTAAAGAATTTGTAGGTAAAATTTTAATAATTGATTAAACAACATTTAAAAATTAATAAGAAAATTTATTTGATTTTAATGAAAATTAAGTACACCGGGTTTAAAAAGAAATATCATTTCTTGTAATGGTATTTTCTTTTATTTTAACTTATACAGGTTGGTTGAAAAGTTCCTGCGCTTACCAAGAGATGGCACTGCTAGCTCCAAACTTTTTTTTTCTCAAGTTGGTATAACTGTCCTGAGAACACATGCAAAGTTGCAAGTATTCTGTCAATTCTTTCTTTGTTTACAAGCCATTTGAAGTTGACGTGTCATTGATTTTTTTTAATATGGAAAAAATTGAATATCGTGCAGTCATTAGATTCTTTGTTTTGAAGGGTTTAAAAGCAAAGGAAATTTATGAACAATTATTAGAAGTGTATAAGAAGTCCTCACCTTCAAAACGCACCGTTGAATTTTGGGCTGGTGAATTTAAACGTGGTCGTACCAGCCTTAAAGACGATCCACGCGATGGACGACCAAAAACTGCAACCACAGCAGAAATCATTGAGCAGGTACATAATATGGTTAGTGAAGATCCAAGTTTGACAAAGCGTGAAATTGCTAATGCTATAGGCATCTCAGACGAACGAGTACTCCATATTTTACATGAAGAATTACGTATGAAAAAACTGTTTGGAAAGTTATTGCCGCACACATTAACAATTCAACAAAAACTGGATCGAAAACAAATTTCTCAGCGTAATTTGGAGCGTTTTAAGCCGAATAAAACCGACTTCTTGCGTTGTTTTTTAACTATGGATAAGACTTGGATCTACCACCATGATCCTGAATTGAAACAAGAAGGTTTACAGTGAACAGAAGCTGGTTGTTCAGCTCCAAAGCAGGTGAAGTCACAACGATCAGCAAATAAGGTTATGGCATCAGTTTTTGGAATGCAAAATGAATTTGGTTGATTGATTATCTTCAGAAAGGTAAAACAATCAACTCTGAATATTGTTGCAGCCTTTTCAATCAGCTGGATGAAAAATTCGTGAAAAAAGACCTGGTTTAAAGAAGAAAAAAATCATTTTTCATCAAGACAATGCACCTGCTCACAAAAGAGTTTTGACGATGGCTAAATTCAAAGAATTAAAGTACGAATTACTTGAACATCCACCGTATTTACCAGATTTGGCTCCCAGTGACTACTATCTCTTCAGAAATCTTCGTCGAATGAAGAGGCCATAGCAGCAGTAGACGGTTATTTTGCAGAGCTTCCGGAAAACCATTATAAGGATGGGATAAAATTATTAGAAGATCATTGGAACATTATATTGAGATTGGAGATTATATTGAATAAAAAAATATATTTCGTAACAAAAGCAGTATTCTTTCATTTCGAGCGCAGGAACTTTTCAACCAACCTGTAAACTATTTTAAGAGTGTTAATATATTATAAAAAAAAATTTTAGTTGATAATTAACTATATTCTGAATTCAATTACTTTATTTCTAAGGGGTTTGTTGCTTTTCATTTTCACAACACTATATGTATGTTTAATTCTTTTGCTCATTCACCAAAAAAATTAATTTGAATACATTCCCTGCAACAGAATTCTATCCAAGCTCTCGCATAGAACATGTGTTAACAAATGAAGGTATCATAGATAAAAAAGAAAAATTCTGTGTATCATTTGATTCTTTAAAATCGTAAATTTTTATGTTTTTATATTTTTATAAATTTTTATATTTGTGATATTACATAATGATGTAATATACTATATGTTATTGTATATTGTAACATAATTTTTTTTTATCAAAGTTGCTTATTATCACTTGATAGATCTCAAATAAACAAACAAAAAAAGTTCTATTTTCAAACAAATTTTTAAATAACAAAATATTTTTATAAAATGCCTTATCAATTAGTAAGATATTATCATGAAATTGATGAATATGAAAAGTTTCAGTTTTCTAGAAGAATTATATTTCCCAGCAAAACTTTGTCAATAGCTCAGTGGATAGAGTTCTTGGTTGGCAATCAGATTTCTCTGGTTCGATTCCCATCTTGACCACATTATTTTAAATTACAAATATTTTAAATAAAATATTTGTAATAATTTTTTTTAATAAAAATTCCTATTTTTTAAAAATCTATTTTTAGACACATTATTTTTCATTCTCGTAACCATATAAGTAACCCCTTACATTATCACCTCTAAAGTAATGGGTATATACATTACTTTGAGGCTCATCAATGAAGTAAGGTGTAAAGTAATCCATCGGTCCCTATGGCTATGGTAATGTGTGGTTTTGTTGGTTTGTTTAAAGTTACAGAGGAACGCCATTGGCAAAAATAGAATTACACAAAGGCTTAATATTACGTATATTAATAAAAAAATTTATTTACATATGAGGCATTCCACAGAAAATGTGTAGTTAAAAATCAAATATGCGAAATATTCTTAATTAGGCTGTACAATTTTTTAAATACCCTCAACCCTTAAAAATGATTTTCTATCAAATATCATTTAACTTTCAAGTCACCTTAAAAAAAACTTGCGTAAATTACCCTTGTGTGTGGTTTTCCAGACATTAATTATTTTGCACTAGCAACATTATTTACTTTTTTTCAAATAATGATTTACCATCAACAGCATATTATTTTTTATACTTTGTTTATGTTAAATTAAATTAGTTTACCTTAAACACATTTTACACAAGCATATCTGGTACGAGTATGCTCACACAAAACTTTTTGGCAGAAACCGCAAATTGTTTAATATACATTGTTCTTAGTTTTCGACTTCTCGTTACGTATAACAGGCTATCTAGCTTTTCATTCGATAGATGGAGGAACACTTTTGGATATCTTGAGAGGAATGTCAAATGATCGTGGTGAGCTTTCACGAGATTTTGAAGACTTACGGAACAATGAAGATGTGGACTGGGCTATTGAAATACTGGGCTGACCCACTGATTAATTTAGTGAGTTGTTTCTAATGGAAGAAAGCAAATACCGCTCATGGCACGAATTTTCTTATTGTCATGTATGATTTTGCTAGAGATATTTTAAGCTTATATAAAAAACTCGTCATATTGTAGGAAAAACCTTTGGGTTTATTACTACTTTTTTATCAGCTTCTACATCATTCGAAGCATGCATTGTGCTTTGCAGTACTACACAATTGTCTGTTCTGCAGATGTTTGGAATAAGCGTTATTTTTTGGATAATTTCAAATGTTGATTGAAATAACGGAACTTTTTTGCATTGTAAAAGTTTTGGTTTGATGCTTTTTTATTTTTGCTCATGGGGCCAACCATTGGTAGCCCTTTGAACAACTTTTCGTCAAGTACCTAAGATGAAAAAATTTGTAAATTGTTATGTTATGACCCTTCGCTCTACGAACCAAATCCAAAACTACATATTCACCTTATTTTTTTAGCTAAACCACAAACTGGCTTACTCAAATACGGTTGTATTTCCCAAACGCAAGAAGCTTCAGAGCAAACTAAAAACCAAGATTTACACTTTCCTTGAAAACCAAGCAAATTCTCATCAGTAGTCACACATTCAGATGAGTTTAGAAAAATAGGCAATAAAAAAATCTTCAAAAAATCGTCAGAAACATTTATATTTAAGCCATTCATAGTGAGATATTTTGATCTATTCATGTTGTCTTAATGGTATAATTATTTATTTTTTTTATATTTTATTTATATTAATCATATAATTACAAATTATATCCTAATACCCTAACCGAGCACTAGCAACGATGGCTATCGGCTCGTTGTTGCAAAAACAGACCAGAGCCTCTGGTGAAATTGAACCCACGACCCTGGCATGCATGGACATTCAACCACAATAAATTCAGGTACTTGTGTAAAATATGTAGAAATTACATACATGTGAAAAACCTCACAATAAGATAATAAGCTTCAATTATTTAAATATCTTGATAACAGAAAATATTTTTGAATTAATTAATGCGTTTCCTGTGCTAAATTCATGCGGCAGGAAATGTCAAGAAATTTTAGGAACATCGCATAAAATTTTTATTATGTTTTTGTCGGTTCCTTTGAGTTTGTTAGCTAGACCCTTCACCACTCGTTCGCCTTACTAAGGTTCTCTTCCAGATGCGGCTTGGCCAGTATATATCTGTCCATGCATTGGATAAATATACTTCGTGAAACGCTTGTGACCATGATGAGGAAAAAGTTGTTCAAATATGGTAAAATTTTTACAAGGCGCGTAGTACGATTGATTGTTGTTCATCGCAATCCATATTAATTTTATCGGTGCAGCTTTATCTTATTAATTTTTTCCCCTTATTGTATTAGTTATAGTTAGTTATACATGTATGTAAGTACGTACTGTATATAACTATGCGTACTGTATGTATGCGTACTGTATGTACGTACTGTGTATGACAACTTAATAAAAGTGCTGTTTCTGTTCAAAAAAACGAGCGTGTAATAAATTATTTAATTAATTTGTTTTAATTAAGTTTAACGAGTTTAAAATCAAATATTTTTTTCTGTGAAGCTTAAAATGATTAAATATTAAAATGGGGTGTGTTTGCGTTGTATATAAATATGTATATAAATTCATGTATGAAAATTATGGCATATACGAATTAAAATATGCAATATATTATTATATGTTGCCATACATGGTATCATATATTAGCATAAACGAACTTTTTCTTTGAATATATTTGCTCATTTGTGCCTACATACCTGGCATATATGTTCGTATATACTCATTTATGAATCTATATATTCTCATATAAAATACCATATAGGACGATATAACACATATAAACTTTTTCTTCTGGGTATATTTTTTAGAAATAATGCCCTTTTATACTGAACCAGATAGGATCCCAAATTCATTTTTATATCTTGTGGGGAATATATTTATATACTAAATCACGCAGCAAAACCATACATTACCAAATAATGTTTAAAGTAATGTGTAGCCATAGGGGACATGGACCTTACTTCTGTGATGAATTTTACAAGCGATGAGCCTCAAAGTAATGTATATACCCATTACTTTAGAGGTGATAATGTAAGGGGTTACTTATATGGTTACGAGAATGGAAAAAGTAATGTGTCTAAAAATGGTTTTTTAAAAGGGAAGAGTTTTTACAAAAAAATATATTACAAATATTTTAAACGTTATTAAAAATAATGTGGTCATAATGGGAATCGAACCTGGGAAATCTGGTTGCCAGCCAGGAACTCTACAAACTGAGCTATCGACGCATATAGTATTTGATTGCTTTAAACTTAAATTAATTGTTGCGCTTCATTTTTTCGCTAGTGTTTATTATTTATTATTTATCTATGGAATTTTATTCCTTACAGACATTTTAAAAATATTATTATTAAAATAACTTAACTAAGAGTTTAAAAAAATTATAATTGCGTTTTTTATTACTCTAGGATTAAGTGAAAAATCTATAAATCTATATAATTGATTAAATGTATTACACATTCTCCTGAGAGGGTCAGCTTCAGCATAATTAGCTCTAAAAAAATTTACCGACAATGGTAAAAAATTACGGGATGCACGTTGGGGAATGTTAAATGAAATTTCATTAATCAAACATCCAGAGCAGATATCACCATTAATTATATTCTAAATTAATGACACATTCAGCATAGTTCTACGGCTTTTTAAAGTAGGAAGCTTAATAAGAGCAAGTCGAGCGGTGTATGAAGGCAAATTATACGGGCTAAACTGTAATCCTCGAAGACAAAACAACAGGAACTGCTTTTGCACGGATTCAAATGCATCAGAATGCGTTTGATAAATAGGATCCCATATTACCGAACCATATTCCAGAATCGGGTGCACAAGAGACATGTACAATGTTTTCGCAATGTACGGATCATTAAACTCTTTTGACCAGAGTTTTATATAACCAAGTGTACCCCTAGCCTTGTTTATTATACTTGTAGTGTGTGCAATCAAATTTAGTTTAGGGTCAAGCAAAATACCTAGATCTAGGAAACTGTCGACCAAATCAAGTTGATGACCTCCCAGAAAATAGTTTACGGTAATTTGATTTATTCTTACAAATCGCATAAGTTTGCATTTTTTCAAATTAAGCTCCATTAAATTAACGTTGCACCATTTGTAAAATGAATCCAAATCCTCTTGAAGGCGATAGTGATCCAAAAATTGGTTATAACTTAAAAAAACCTTGACGTCATCAGCGTACATTAAAACATTTGAAAACTTTATTACGTTTGGCAAGTCATTAATAAACAATGAAAATAGTAGCGGCCCAAGGTGACTTCCCTGTGGTACACCAGACAGTACATTTATTCTTTTCGAAAACAATTTGTTAAATCGAACAGTTTGTGACCTATTTGACAAATACGAATATATCCACTTTATGCTATGGTTTGTAAATCCCATTAATTGTAGTTTATTTATATGAAGAGAATGATTAACTTTATCGAATGCTTTACTGAAGTCGGTGTAGATAACATCAGTTTGCTTTCTTTGAAAAAAGCCGCGATTTATGATAGTCGTAAGTTGAAGAAGATTTGAAGTTGTAGAACAATGTTTTTGAAATCCATGTTGATAAGGAGATATTAGATTCGAAACTTGATAACGTAAATGTTCAGTAACCAGTTTTTCAAAAAGCTTGGGTATTATACTCAGCTTTGCAATACCCCTGCAATTTTCAATTTCTGATTTGTTGCCTGATTTAAATAGTGGCACAATATAAGATTCTTTCCAAATTTTTGGAAAAAACCCATATTTAATTGATATTAAACATAAGTGTCAGAGGGATGGCTAAGGTTTCAGCGGAGTTAATTAAGATGCAACTAGGAACTTTATCAGGAACAAAATCAAATGAAAATTTAAGTCGTTTTACTTCATTTGAAACTGTGTACGTATCAAATAACGGTAATGATATCGATTGATTTTCGACTAAAGCAAACGGGTACGCGATTGAATTATCATACGTTGTATTTTATAATGCAAAAATAAATTGGAAAAACATTTTAAATTTTCCCAGTGGAAATAGTAGGCGAATTTAGCTCTTATTGTTGGCATATTTCTAAATATCGACCAAAATTGCTTTTACTTTTTTATTTATAAAAGCAGCCTAGTAGTGTTTCCATCGATTCTGAAGCTTTGACCTTAATTCTCGGCTTCGTTTTGGCGAAAATATTCGTTAAATATTGTCTATATCATATATTCCATTAAATTTCTATAGTTGGTCTACAAACAACTAGCACCACACTGCGTATGATTAATTCGATATCGCGTATACGTACGATGTCTTAAAATAAAATTTAGCATTGGTATTAAATATTAAAGGCAAACAATTAAGACTAAAGTCTGGTGAAATGAGAGTCAGCAAAAAATTCTCTCACAAGGAATAAAAATGCCCAAAATACCAGGAACGCAAAAAGCCATATTTCATACCCAAAAATAAACGTCAACTTTATTCATATTAAAAAACACCTCATTTAATAAGTATATTTGAAATGGCTTATATGTATTTATATTTACATTTTTCATTATTTTTCATCAGTAAGTATAAAAAGTTCTTTATAGTAAATTTTTTATTTAATTTTAGTTTTTTACACAAATGCAAAACAGCTGATTTATTAGCAGTAGGTGATGATTTGACAGTTTTACCATTTTGCCCAAAGAAAAATTCGGGTAAGTTTTGGTAAAAAGCGAAACACAATTTCTTTCTCATAAACGCTCTCATTTAGCCAATTTTTGCTACAAGAAACGCTTTTTGGTAACGTACGTCGAACACACTTCATATATAATGAATAATTTCTAGAAATCGAAGCCAAGTGACTCCCTAGAACTTTTCGAGCCGGTAGAAAAATATCTCAAGTTTTTAAACTATTATACTAATTATTCCTAACTAGCTCCAAATTATAAAAAAAATTTACTATAAAAAATTATAAATTATTTTTTTTACAATTTATTGTAAACAGTATTCCAAAAATGAGCACTAAATTTGTCCACGACTACTTCTTCCACTTTTTAAGAAAATTATATGTATAAATTTGCGGATTCAGTAAAATCTAAATCGATCCGAAAAATAACAGATCAAATTAGATCCAGCAATATATTTAGGGATTGAAAAATATCTAAATTTATCAAAAAAGCCGATCGAATTTTATCAGATTAGATCCCACAATATATTATACGAAATTTGGTTTATTAAAAAATGTATGACAAATAATACAAAAAATTAATTAAAAATTAAAAAATTTAAATTAAAATTCTACAAAAAACAATGCCTTCGCCAGGATTAGAAGTCGGTCTGCCAGAATTGTTGACTTCTTTTAATCGATAGTTAGTGTAAAATGCCTCATAAGTATGATATATTTCCAGATAATTCAATTAACTACTGTTATAAAACATATCAATTCCAATTATTGCTGAACAAGTACTTATTTGATTAGCCTTGGGTCATTCAAACAATTTTCGTTGCTGACTTTTGTATACAATACGAAATCAAAAATCATTTTTGTTTGCATTTTTTTTTCAAAAAGTGAAAGTAAAAGAAAACCAATTGTAAGAATTTTGTTTGTTATAACTTTGTTGTTATTTTGCCAATTGGTTTTTGGCTACTATTGTCAAATGTAACATGTATTATTGCATTGCAGCATAATACCAGAAATATGTTTATATTAGTTTGTTAACTGTATCAACTAAAATGTATGTTGTTCATTGCAAATATAGCAGACAATTTATAATCGGTGTGTACTAGGTTTTTTGAAAAGTATAACTAATACTTTGCAACATATATTGGGCCATCCTTGTTAGCCTTAATGGTTACAATGCGAAATCAGAGTTGAATTTTGCCCCATTTGCTACAAATGGTACTGTAAAGTTGACTTGGATTTCTACTTTATGTTTTATTGAAAAATTTGTCTGATTTAATGGTGATAGCAGCACGAATGTTCTAAAAATTTATGATTTTTAACCATATTGTTTTATATACAGGTGAGCGAGCTCTTCGGGCTCGTGGTAAGTCCCGATGGTAAAAGTAGCCAACATATCTTGGGTTTTCGCACCGTGGTTGCGTAACAGACATTGAACGACGCCATATAATTAAAATTAAATTAGAGGCGTGAATGCATAGGGTGTACCAAAATGCACGAAATATTTCAATTTGTCGTTAAAAAAGAAACAAGTAAGTTCAATAGCTGACAGTTTAGGTAAAAATGGAACATTTCATGATAGAATAACACATTATTATTTTTAAACAATATTTCCAAAAAAAAAAGAGTTTGGCGACTGTTTTAAGTTTTGAGGCTGGTCAAGCAGACGCCGTTACTGGTGATCATTTTTATTGTCTATATTAGGTAATATTTATATGGACGACATTTCATTTCAACTAGACATGCCAAACAGCTCGTACAATAACAAACAATTACGGCTTGAGTCCTTCCTGGTTGTGTACTCTTTCGCTACGGTGATCAGAATTCACTCTACAGATCGAGTGATTTAATATCATTGATTTATGGGATTATTTGAAGTTAAAGATCAATGCCAGCAGGCTAAAAACCATCCGTGCATTGAAGGAGAAAATTTAACGCTGCATCAAATAAATTCAATCACATTTTTGCAAATGGCCATGAAAATTTTCGACAAAAGGAGGCGTTTGGGCCAGCAAGGCCTTTCAGGTCATTTGTTCGAAGTACTTTCTCTTACATTGCCCTATAACGTTTACTTTATGATGGAATAAAATATATCAATGTGAATAAAGAGGAACATAAAATAAATAATTAATACTGCGCTTTTTATTTACATCAATACTTGCATGAACTTTGGATACCCTTTACAAATGTAGCATTTGTCGCAATTGTTCCTGATATAACAGTTTTTATGAAAGATGTGTTTAAGCTAACGGCAGCGAAAATATCTTTATATTTATTAAAAAAAAATCTATTTTTTAAACAAGTGTTAGCTCTAGCGTTTGAGTCGCTCTATATAATATTTTTAAATATTTACCGTTGCAATATTAAAAGTACCAAATACTTAAAAAGAAATTAGATTCATATTCAAGCATTTAAAGCAATACACATTATATATTCCTGAAAACTTTACCATAATATTTAAGCTGCTAGTGATTGCAACTCGCGGTGGAATTTGTCGATGTATTAATAACAATAAGTTTTATTTAAAATCCGATTATATTCATATGACACAATTTAGTTTTGGTTATAGTATTTGGTCACTGATGATACACATGAACAACTTTACTATCAATGCAACTGTGCCAGAGTCATGAGTTTCCGCAACTAATTTCCTACCCATAAATATTTTCTATGAACTTTCTCCACAAGTAATCAAGTTTATTTTATCTAGTTACTCTCAACTATATTTGTTTTCCACACTTTTTTATTATTTTTTTTTTTTGGCTGTGCAGAAATGTTTTAAAATTGTTTTGTAATTGAAGTCAGTGAGGTTGACTTACATGTACATAGTTCTTTTTTTTTTTTTTTTGTAAAGTTATCATCCAATGGTTTGCACTCGTACAGTTTATGTTATATGGCCAGTAGACCATTTAGTTAGTGTTTTTGTGGAGATAACAAAAATTAAAAGTTAAAAAATATATATATTTTAGTACTATCAGTTGAAATGGGTCCATGATATGATAATTGCATTATTCTCGCGTCAGTATAATCGATCAAATAGTACAAATTTGAAAGTTTTCTTGATTATTTATTTATTTATTTTTTTGTTTTTTCAAAATTTAGAGTTTTCTGTAGGAAATAACGGGACTTGATAGAATTAAATGGAAGAATACTTCATTTAATTCAATAGAAACACCTTCAAATTAACACAGAACATTTTGTGACTTTTTCTTCAACGTGAGCAAAACGTGAGCGAGATTGGAATTTAAAATGTTAACACAGGTCGTACCTAGAGTTAATGCATATAAATTAATCGTGCGTTAAACATGCGTGATTATAAAATTTAACTTGGAACATCAATCAAAATTCACTCATACCCAATTTACTGCAGCTGATTTCCAAACTGCATTACCAAATTTCTATATTTTCATAATTTTAATAGAAAAGCCTCAACCTTCTCAACCCTTACACAATATATTTAAAAAATAAAATTTACATCTTTTTAGCCTATTTTATGTCATACAAAATTTGAATATTTTAAATTTCTTTTTTGTGGATTTGTGTGTTATTAAAGGAATTCGCTATCAGAGCATTTGATGTTAGTTGACGTCTCCACGAGACATAAAATTAATAGTAAAGCAAGAAAAAAAAATACATGCAAGGCAACAACAATATATTTTTGTTGTTACTGTTGTTATGTATTTTTTTTTTTTTAGTTAACCAACACTCAGGAAATGCCTGCTCTCTACAAATGCAAGGTAGTGCGTTGGTATCAAGAAAATAATAAAGAGAAGTAAGGAGGGAGTAGTGTTTGTGCTTGCCGAGACATAAAATTATTGTCTTTTTACCAGGTTCCTGTAATAAATTCCGAAAGATAATAATATCAGTGAATTAGTGTATTCTCCAAGATACACATATTTTATATTTAAGTTTTCCAACCAACGTGATTTAATTTACGCATACTCCAAGTAAAACATGTGTTAGAGTCTAGGATTCTAACCAAAGTTCTTTCGGAAGCCCATTAATTGGAGAACTTTTCTCACTCTAAATGCCTTTTTTAAAGATTTTCGTATAAATGAATTAGCGCATACTCCAGGAAAACCACATATTACAAATTTTCTGATCCTAAATAGAATGGCTTTGGCAGACTATCAAGGAGTGGGTATTCTTTTGGACCTCTTCTAAAGAATTACCAAACATCCCGAATTAGCGAAGGTTTACGCCGGTGGAGGAGAATTCGTATTAAATCTGCAGTTAATAGATCTCCTAACATAGGCTGAGTGATAACGAGTTAGTCGGTAAGTAAGTTAATCAGTAAGTAACATATTTTATGATTACTAAGGCTTGGAAGAACATTTAAATACATGCTTGAAATAAACTTTAATCAAAAATCTTTTCTAGTCAATAAATTGGCATCGACTTTCATATTTTTACATATTCGGCTCTATTTGCATATTTTGCTATAAATGCATATTTTTGCTTATTTTGCTAAAAATTAATGTTTTTTAATTTTTTTTAAACTTTACTAAAAAGTGGATTTTACATAGTTTCTATTAAAATCTCTCATTAAAAAAATACTTTTTTAAATTTATAAATATACATTTTATTTATTTATTTTATCTATGAGGAAGATTAATATAACAAAAAAAAAAATACAATAAATATTTTTTTAATGTCTACACCATTTAAAGAATTACCAAAATATTGAAAAAAAATTAATAAAAAATGCGTATTTTTAATTCTATTTGAAAAATTTTTCAATTTTTTACAATAAGTTTTATGTAAATGAAACACGATTAAAATGCATAGCTTTCTTGCCCTAGTAATCACAAACATGTGACAAATAGTGACAGTCAAATAATCTTCAACAACTATTGTACCTAAAAATTTGTTCTTAAAAAAAAGTTAAAATTATGTGTACCTTAACAATTTTTAAAGAGTCTATTTTATCCAGATTTGAGAATTTTGTTTAAGTCTGTCAAAATTGTGGAATCTTACACAAATTTTTCTTACTAATTTTTCCAGATTTAAAAACTTTGTTAAAAGATGCTAAAAATGTTAAATCTTACACAAATTTTAAAATAGCGATTTCTCGAAAAAGCCGATTAAATTTTTTCTTGACAGATTCGGATTAAGAATCTTTAAAAACATTATATTTGTTGAATAATATTATTTAGACTTTTAAGACGTGGTAAAACTAAATTTTTTATTATTTAGAGTGTGTTTCGTGTATTTTTTTTTTTTTATTATTTAGGGTGTGTTTTTACAGTTCTATAAACATATATATTAGGGTGAGCCAATTAGCTTTGTCTAAAGGCGTATAGTGGAAATGTAATTCTAAGAACTAACCCAAAAAATATGGGTATAAAATCAAAACTTTGCACCTACTACTTGTCACTTCTTTTCCCTCTTTTTAAATCCCAATACACAATATTTTTTCATTATTCATGAATTATAAGTTTTTCTAAAATAATATTGAGGACGGTACCACTATTAGCTGAGGGTCAATTCTCGTTCTGTGAAACGGTGAAATGAAAAGTTTTTTCACGTTTTCATAGTACTTTTGATTCGCGTTCTGTGAAAAAATGTAAAGAAATATCAAAACGTTTTCATATGAAAAAAAAGTGTAACGAAACAAGATTTTTCACGATTGCACAGCACTGGCGATTCTTGTTTTGTGTAACAGTGCAAACAACTGTCAAAATATTTTCATATGAAAAAATTGTTTACACAGACTATTTATAAGTGCAATAAACATGGAGAAGATTGTAAGAGGAAAGCGTGCCAGCGAAAGCCAAAAGGAGTATTTAATTAATTATTGAGAAAAGCATGTGGACATTGCAAACGATAAGTAAGTAGCTTAATAACCATAATCACCCTTGATTAATCCCATATTTACAGATTTGTAACTGCAGATGGTGCCAAATTTAGAGACGAAAGGTGTAACGAATTAGCGGCGAGCCTTACAGTTTTAGTGGTTTAGTTTATTTATATTCTTTACGAATTTTTTTTTTTTTCTTTAAGTAATGTTAGAGTTCATACGCGCACCAAATATAGTTCACTTAAAGTAAGCCGATATAAAACCATGAAGTGCTTGTCGGTTGTCATCTCGAATGGATTGTGGTCAGCACGAAGTATGCGTCTCAGCACTCTCAAAAAATTCCTATAAAATATTAAATTATTTACTGCAATGAAATGCTTGTAACATCATTGTCTTACCTTTGTTCATCCGGAATTCTTTGAGTATTATCCAATAATACAATTAATCCAGATATTTTTATATAATTATTTAAAATAAATTTTACGAACTTAATTCACTTTTGTTTACGTTTTTCTCTGTTTTGACATTTGCTTTAAATTTTGGATAGCACAGTTACAAAATTTTCATGGGTAGAATGCGAATGAAACATTTTTTTCATAATACATACGAGAATCGCAATTTATGTATTTGTGAAAAGTTCGAGTGAAAAGTGCTTATGAAAACGAAAATGAAAAGTTTTTTTTCACTTCACATTATCACAGAACGAGAATTGACCCTCTGATCTAACAAAGAAAATACAACAAATATGGGACAAAAATTTCTTTATTTCTCAACACAATCTCCTTTATAGATTCGATACTCAATAGATATTTAATAGATTCGATTATCTGCCTAGCTTCTAGCTTCTTAAAATAACCATCAACATATTTATTGTTGGCTAATCTTTTACCACCAAGTTTGGAAATAGAAAATAAGCCGAGGAAGCTAAATCTGACGAATAAGGTGCATGATGAGGCAGTTCGAACCTTAATACATTGATTTTCGAAATTTTTTTCCATGTTTACACATTCACTGGAATCGTGTATTTTTGAGAGCCCCCCCCCCCCCCCCCCCCAAAAAAAAAAACAACATGGTACCTTAAACATAAAACGTATGTTTTGCAAAGTTAGCACTTTTTACCAAAGTATTTTTTTTAATCCACTGCCGCTATCTTTACTTTAGGTCGACTAATTTTTGAACCGCCCTTTAATATCGTTCCACAATAGATGTTAATAGTTTTAATCAAATTGCAAACAATCTTTTCTCTGAGTGTATATATCTTTTTTGAAAAATAGTTTTTTATAAGTTTTGTATTCTTTTAAATAACCAAATTCAATTTGCTTAAAAACTTTGTTTTATTAAACACGTCACTTACAGCCATATTTTAACATTTTATTTATTTGTTTAGCAAATTTTGGGTTTGGTGTATAAAACAATTTCTATCTTAACATATTTCCATAAATTAGCTCTTAAGCGAAACCAACTGCGTTCACGTATAGTCCAATGCTATTTTGGAATTTTAATAATTTTCCAAACAAATTCTTCAATTAAATATAGTGAGAAGCAATTAGTGAGAAGCAATAAAAAGTTCTAAGATATTAAAAATATATATACAGTCAGGACAAAAGTTTTAATACACCCTTCAAAATTGGATTTTAAAGGAAAATAAACATTTTATCAAAATTGTAAGTATGCAGTTTTATTTTATTTCATAAACGATTAAAAACAAACACAAAAAATATTAACTTCATCTCATATATAACGGTAAATCTAACAAAAACAAAAAAAGGCATAGGACAAAAGTTTAAATACATGTCAAATTATTGTTAATTATTCTTGTTTTTCTTTGTTTCCCTGAATCTAAGTCCCGTCATAATTGTTTATTAGCTTAAATTATTCATTTTAATGAGTTTGTGTTGTGATTTCATCCAGTTGAAAACCAAACTATGGGCTAGGGCAAAGAAATTGCAACTTCCGTAATAAAATAATAATTCTTCATTATAAAAGAGGCAAATCATATGGAAAAATAAGCAAATTGTTAAATTTACCATTTACAAGTGTTCAAAATATTGTAAGAAAGTACGACAATACAATTGAAAATAAACCTAGGACCGGACAACCGAAAAAATCTTCCCAAGGAGATGTCAGTCATATCATGAAGGCAGTTGTCAGAAATCCAAAAATTAGTGGGCCAAATCTAGCCGATAGCATTGCCAAAATATCTGGTAAACGTATTCAGCCAAAAACGGTACAAAGATCTATAAGGGACAACGGATATGTAAGCAGAGTTATGCGTAAGAAACCTCTTATTTCGAAAAACAATAGACAGCTCCGTTTAGCTTTGGAGAACGGTCCTGTTTACTGATGAGACTAAATTGAACTTATTTAGAAACGATGGTCGAACAAGAGTTTGACGTAAGCCAGACACAGCCCTTCAAACTAATTATCTAATGCCAACAGTGAAACTTGGTGGTGGCAGTGTGATGGTTGGCGTGCGGTAGGAGCTGCAGGTGTGGGGCACTTGGTGTTTATTGATGGCATAATGGACCGATACTTCTATAAAATTATTTTAGAAGAACATTTAAAGCAATCTGTGGACAGCTTGGACTTGGACCGCATTGGATCTTCCAACAGGACAATGATCCCAAGCATACTGCTCAGTTAGTAAAGGAGTTGCTCCTATACTACGCTCCCCGGTTGATCAATAGCCACCCACAATCACCGGACCTTAACCCTATTGAGCATGCTTGGAGTTATTGAAGCGTAAAATCGATCATACTAGATCAAAAAGTAGAAATGATTTCAAGGAAACTCTGCAAAAAGCCTGGTCCGAAATAACAACATCCCCAGCAAAATAAGAGCTGAGGACGAAGTAGTTTAACACTACATCTACTCAACACGATGTTGTGAAAATTTCGGTTAATCATTAATGATTTTAACATTGGCGTGTCATTGGGAGGAAGTAGTTTGTTTCGGTGCTATTAAAAATCGATGAGCAGATGGCCTTTTTCATTAGTTTACGGAAGTTGTTAAATATAGGGACTACAAAATAAATATAGGGAGTGGCTTTTTTTTAAGTTAAAATGTGATTTTGAACACGCCAAGAATTATTATTCTGACCAGAACAAAGTGAATGTCACTGGCATGCAAAATATGTTTTTAATAAGGCATTTAATGACTGAAGGAGTAAACCATTTATGGACTAACTAAATAATTGTTTTCTTACTAGTAGTAATATCAACATTTTGTAAGTTTTTTAAAATGAATTCCTACAAATCGAAAAATTTGCACTATTAACTTCTTTGGATGTTCTGAAAAAGAGATTCGTAAAGAATAACATCCAATTTATTTTGCTTGGGATCTGAAACAGAAAATATGGTGTTATCGATGCCTCGTCGTTTGCAGGCAGTTATAGACTCTCAAGGCGGTCCTTCTAAGTATTGATTAACCATCTTATTTTGATTAAT
>OX456523.1:211309931-211684713 GCA_949748255.1 Eustalomyia histrio | reverse complement strand
GGCAATTATGTAGTTTAATACAATGAATCATACATATAACTAACTAACAAAATAATTAACTTTTTTAGCATACTAACAAGGAAGCACCGTTAATGGGTTCCCGCCAATAGCAATGAAATTTTTATAAGTTACAAAACAGCAAAAATAAGACATACGCATTTCCTCTTTTTAGGGGTTTAAAGTGGATTCAAAATTTTCACATTTTTATTTGTTTTTTTTTTTTTTTTTTTTTTTTTTGGTTTATTGAAGACAAGTTAGGTATCGGTAGGTGCATCTTCCGGTGTGTAAATTATGTATGAGATAAT
This sequence comes from Eustalomyia histrio, assembly GCA_949748255.1. Classification (NCBI taxonomy): domain Eukaryota; kingdom Metazoa; phylum Arthropoda; class Insecta; order Diptera; family Anthomyiidae; genus Eustalomyia; species Eustalomyia histrio. Next base: position 211,684,408 of record OX456523.1, on the reverse strand, counting down.
ATTCAACTTTGTGCTTTAACGGTTTTGTTTTTCAACAAAAAAAAAAAAAATGGAAAAAATAAAAAGTTACAAAAAAGTTGTTTATTGTTGTTTGTATTTACAAACTAATACAATGAATACAGTTAGGTATGTCGACTATATGAGATCCGACACCACAATTTGAAAACGCGGTTAAAATTCCAGGAAAGACTTAATTATTTTATGTAAACAGAGCAAAAAATATAGAAGTAAATCGAAAAAGTTCATTCAAGGTAATACCCGATATATGGCCGATTTTCTTTAATTGGGAGTCGTGATTTACGTTTTTATAAATCTAAATAACATCTAAGCCCAACTAAAATTTTACATTCAGTGTGAGGTAGAACTACATTTCCAATTAAATTTAAAAGAATTCTCTAATAGAAACTACACAGCAAAAATAAATGGAAGTGATTCTTAAGGAATTAATTTTTCATTGATTCTAAAGTATCGTTTAGTTCTGATTTTTCTCTTCTAAGGAAGTTCTTTTTCACAAATTATAAAAATGAGATTTTTAATGAAATTAAACACTTTTCAAATCTATGACGCTACAAAAAGTTAAAAATTTATTCTAGTAAAAGTTGCAAGCACTTCGAATAGAGATAAATAAGGCCCGATTGCTGAATTTCCCGCTAAAATTTAACGAACAGTAAAATTCAAACTTTGTATAGGAAACAACAACAAATGTGTCAGTTAAATTCCCAGGTAGAAGCTAACGGGAGATTGTAAAACTGAGGCTAAGGTTCGATTACTTATATCCTGTAGAAATCTAAATTACAATTTCAAAATTTATTTGGGAAGAACAAAAGATTTAATTTTTCACTAAACCATAAGAAGGATGCAATGAAAAAGGATCATAAAAGAAAACTATGTAAGTTGGCGACCTGTTGGGGGTTCGGTACTAATATGGTCTGGTTTTCTCTAAATTTGCAGATTTCAAGGAGAGATTTGTTAAAATATTTAAAGATTCCACCAAAATAAAAGAGCTTTGTTTTTCGACAATTACAAATATACGCACAAAATATCATCCAAATATCTTAAAATATGCGAGCTACAGTTTGATTACAATATTTATATAAACTCACGGACGGAACATGATTCTAAAGCGATTGGTGGTCTTAGTCAGATATGTTTGGTAGTTACAAGCATCAGCACAAACTAGTAATAATAACTATACGCTCAGAAAAAATAGTTAGTAGAAAAATTTATAAACGGGTTTCAATCCCACTGTACTATTTTTAAACTGATTTTTAGTAAAAAAATTATTATTTAACAAATATTTTGCTATTTACATTTTACAAATAACAAAGCTTGTACAGAATATTTACAAATTTTTGTTGCTAATTTTAGAAATCATTTTAAAAATTTTTGAAAACCGATTTGTTAAAATTATCAAAAAAAATTACTAATTTTTAAAAAGTGGATTTTGAAGGAAATGTTATTTCTAATTATAACTTACACCAACACACTTAAATTGCCTTAAAATGTTGCATAAATTAAAATAGGGATCTGATTGATGTCTGAAAATATGACATCCACTTAAAATAACACTAAAAAGTCTTTTTTAAATATTTTTCAAAACAGAAATTCCCAAATATAAACAAAATGATTAATTCGATTATATATTTTTTGAAAAAAATAAATAAAATAAAAAAAATTGATACTCGATAAAAAAAAAATAAATTTAAAATTTTGTACTAATATTAATAATATTTAGTATTTTTTTGCTGATTTTAGGAATCAGATTTGAATTCCACTTCACAAAAAGTATACTAAAATTTAGTAGCTGCTTCTTATTGTTCTACTAATTTCATTGTACAACACGTCAGCAGACATGTGTTGCTAAGATAAGCAAAAAATACCGCTGGGCTCAAATTAGCAAAATTTCCCGTAATAACAGCAAAATTTTCAATTGCCATTACAGACTTTTTTGGTGAGTGTATATATTCTTGAGCTAACTTCCTTGACAATTTGATTCAAATTTATTTATATATTTTTCGACCCACAAATTGCGGCCATTTTGTATTTAAAAAAAAATAATGCTATAATTTATAATGCAATTAAAATTATTTCTCCAAAGTTTTTGGGGTCACTCTTCATTTCTTTTTTTCATTTTCCAAAATAGAAAAAAGGACACATAAGACGAAGATACGCCACAAAAATTTCTCTGCTTTTTTGGGACAAGTTTTCATTTCTAACTTTGCGACCTAATAGCTCCAATTTTTACTTCATTTCGTTATTTTTACTGTTAACAAATCAAATACAAACTCCGACAATATATAAATGAATTTTTCTCCAAAGTTTCTGGGATCATTCTTCATTTTTAGTTTTCCTTTGTGAAACAGAAAAAGGCTCTAAAGATGAAAATACCCCCTTAACTATTTCCCTGCTTTTTTGGACCCATTTTTCATTTCTCACTTTGCAGCCAATTTGTTCTCTATTTCGTGGTTTTATTGTTAAAATTAACTACAAAATCCGTAAAAATAAATGAGATTTCCCTTATTTCGTGTTTTTTTTTTTCATTTCCATTCAATTTATTTTGTATCAATATTATTTACAATGTTTCTTAATGTATTTTTGTACAAAGAGTTCAAGGCGTAATCTTTTTCATCTTAATTAATAACCATTTTTACATATATACATTACTAGGGGGCAAACATTTAAAAAACGTATTTGATCTTTTTTTATGACTACCTAGTCATTAAAATGGGCATTCTCAGAATTTATTCATCGGAGATAAAAATCTCGGGAAAGTCTATTTAATTTAGTTTCCACTAATTTAATATCAGCTGTGGAATGAAGTCGACGAGTTGAGAAATACTAAGGAAGATTATAAATTTTCTTTAAGATTTTATTTAGGGAAACTTAAAATTTACTTATATGACAGTTGGCGCTAGTAGACCAGACAGAAGGACCGCATGAACAATTGACTTTAAATCAGTGCTTACTCACCAGAGAACTGCATTTGCTGATTGCAAAATGTTCATACGCAATCAACACAAGAATAAATTGTGTTTGCGTTCAAACGCTGAATATACTCCAACACACATATTTGTTGATGATTTTAAATCAATCAAACGATGTGCAAATTGTTTTGTCACTGGTTTATAATCATCCATTGATTTATTCTGTTCATTCGAGCCAACAATAATTATTTTGACGTAGAATAAATCAGAAAAAACAACAAACAACGTGTATGAGTGTAATCATAATTAAAACAAAATAGTTTCTTATCTATAAAAAGGGGGGTGGTTTTGTAAAAAAACATATTTCATAGCGTTATATGTATATAAGGGTGGGTCTTAAATACGTTTTTTTAGAATTTTTATTAGGAATACCAAAAATATTGTTCTTTGTGAATATTTTTTTTTAATTAAGGTCGACATCTCACGCTCGCCCAATCCGGTTAAAGTTAAATATTGCCTAATTTTCCAATCAAAATAGATGAAAAAAAATTTAGACAATATTCAAATTTTTCCGGATTAGGCAAGCCTAAGATATCGACCTAAATTTTTTTTCCAAAAAATATTTATATTACACAAAGAAAAATATTTTTATTACTAATAAAAATTCTAAAAAAGCGGATTTAAGTCCCACCCTGTTAAATTTAACTAATACTTTAATTTATACACGAAATGCATATATGTATATAAAACAATTTCATATTATTCAACGCCAACGTACGGTTGTTTTCATACCATTCATTGTATTCTTGTTCGTTCGGGTCAACAATAATTATTATAGAATAAATAAAAAACAAAACAAAACAACGTGTGTGTGTATTCATAATTAAAACAAAATAGTTTCTTATCTATAAAAAGGGGATCATTTTGTGGAAACACATAGGTTATATGTATATTAGGGTGGGTCTCAAATCCGTTTTTTTAGAATTTTTAATAGTAATACCAAAAATATTGTTCTTTGTGAAATCTATTTTTTTTAAATTTAGGTCGATATCTCAGGCTCTCCCAATCCGGTTAAAGTTAAATATTGCCTAATTTTCCAGTCAAAATAGATGAAAAAAAATTTAGACAATATTTGAATTTTTCCGGATTAGGCAAGTCTGAGATATTGACCTAAATTTAAAAAAAAAAATATTTTTATTTCACAGAGAAGAATATTTTTAGTATTGTATCACTAATAAAAATTCTAAAAAAGCGGGCTTAAGTCCCAACCTAATGTGTGTTTCTATTTTGTTGTAATTATGAATAAACTCATATGCGTTGTTTGTTGTTTTTTCTGATTTATTCAACGCTGACTTTTTGTTGAGTGATTACATTTGAAGTAAACATAATCGACATATGGTCCACACTGATCCCAATTACGCGTTCAGTAACATGATGCTGATTTTATTCTAAAGTGAATTTTGTTGAATTATTAAATGTGAACAAGAATTTTTGTGTATGATTAAATCAAGAAAAAAGTTGATTTTGCAGTTCTCTGTTACTCACTATGTACCAAAATAATGGGTACTCATTATATTTTGGATGTTTGAAACCGAGAGAGTAATGACCACTCATTACCTTGCGATTTTTTTGTAAGTGAGATGATTATGAATACTCATTATTTTGAGAACATCGTGAATAAAATAATTAAGCGAGTTAATATGCTGGTAAGTAGTTGAAATTCTGTTTTTGCTGGATATGTAATTTATACTTTAAATACATTTAAAAAGGGTTGAAAAATATATTCCTTTTATATTCATTTCTTTTTAACTATTGAATCATTTATTCAATCAAATGTACGGATAACTTTTTTGATATACTACAGTCAGTAACTGCAAAAATTTTTTGAATTTAGTAAACATTTAAGTGGATTTTATGGAGTATATTAAATTATAAAATGAAATAGTTTTTTTTTTTTGGAATCAATTAACTTTTGTCGTTTGCTTTAAAGTGTGGATATCGCGTCCTTTTTTTTTTTGTAAATTTTTAAAATATTTTATTATTTTTATATGAAACCATAATTCTAAAACATTGGTCTACAATATGATAATAAAAATAAAACAACGCACTACAATAACAATGTGTTATTAAGTTTCTTAAAAAGAATATATCAAATTGTATTTATTATGAGCTGTAGATTTTGTGATTTTCTGAATCTTTCATCGGTGGAATATTAACATAATATTTGTTTGGTTAATGGCCGAAGTGATTTGTATATGCTATTTTTTAGCTAACCAATGGCTAAGCAAATACAGTAAACAACACAAGTTAAGTAAATTACCACTAAGCAAACATCACTTTCTATAAAAATACATATAATTCAACTTTCTTTTTTGTATCTTTTTTCCCCCAACCATGATTTTAGATGTCGCATTATATGTAAGCTAAATCAAAAATTATGTATATATGAATATTAATTTATTGCTCGAAGATCAACACTTGTCAGTGTTATGTTTTATTTTTATTGAATATATTATTTGGCACATGCCATAAAAAATTTTTTAAATTATTTTTTCACAGTTTTGTTATTATTTATTTTTGTATGTTATATATATTTTTTATATATTATTTGGAATTTTTCCCTCTTCTCTTACATTTATAAAATACAGTTTACTATTCCTTAGTAACATTTAATTATGATCTCGAACCTGATAAACTTTAAAATATATAGTTTTGTTATTTATTTTATCAGTTGAAGGCTAAGACAAAAATAAGTTAAGCTTTTGTAGATACTAAACCAATTCCGCGTCAGTGATATTACGCCAATATGTTCAGACGCGGTTTTAGATCAATATTGTAAAGATAAGGAAATTCTAATCAACTAACTCAATTTTCACTTCTCCTCTGGTGACAACATGCCCGCCATAACCAAAAAATCAAAAAATTCTGCATCATATTCGAAAACAATATCCTGGCCGGTATTGGGTTAAGTGATCGAATGAGTTGCTTCAAGACAGAATAATGAAACAAAATTTACCATACCATAATGTAATTTCTATTTAATAAACTAATTTATCTATTTATGTTTTTGAACAGAAAAAAAAACATTCACAAACCTCATTTAAAAACATCTGTTGGTCAGCTTACGTATGAATAATAAATAATAAATCATAATATTACTCATACGTACTTGTGTTCATCTGTCAAAGATTACTTAATAAGTATAATGAATTATAATGTATTTACTTAATTGCAAAACTTATATCAACCACAAATAATGTTTTATCATATTATTTGTTTCTTAACTTTTTTCATAAAAATTTAATAATCAATGGAAATTTATATACTACCCAGCAAAAATTTGTTGATATATGATCATATCTATAAAACCATACGATTAGAGATTATCATTTATTTTTTTGAAATTGGTAGCAAAATTTTTTTCCAAAGAAATTTATTAAAAAATTATAATATCAGATAATATTTAAAACACATACTTCAACATATTCTTAATAATATTTAAGGTAGGTTTGAATATGCACAAATTCTAAGCGATTTCGATTACGCAACAAATTTTATTACAATATAATTTTATTAATGTCCTGTAGTTTGATTACAAGATTTAAATGGGACCATGACTGGATGGGAATGATTAAAAGTACTTCTATGTCTATTGTTATAAAACAGGATGGCTTAGAATGAATTTTGTGTTATAGATTTGTTACAATTTTTTTCCATAGCTTTTAGCAAAATTTCGTCTGTAATGGCCATGATTTTATTACGACTATTATTAAATATTCCCAAAGAAAACACCCTTGCTTACAGAAGGTGCAAATCTAAAATGTAAATGCCGTAATAAGCCACAAGATATGCCCAATTGCTGAGAACGCCGTGAAATCGACAAAACGAAATTATCCGCCATACTTTCACTAACAAAAGCGATATTTTCGGCAGTGCGTACATTGCGACGATGAACGGGCTTGACCACATCTGTAACGTTTTAAGTCTCTACAAATTTCGTTATAATCTTGCTGGTTTCTTATCCAGTAGGTCGTTTATGATGACAATAATTACGCTAGAAGAGTGGCCACGTTTGAACCACCCCTTTTGATAAAAGTTTTAACTATTTTTGCACATTCTTCGGTTGCTAAACGATCCATATTTGTAACTAGCAAATCTTTCACTAAATACACTTCAGATAACAGATATTTAACAGCTGACAGCCTAAGCAGACCTTTGGTTTTGAAATCAGTAAATGGTTAACCCGGTTTTATTATATACCCTCACAATATATTTTCCGTTGCCGACTGTATGAAATTAATAGAAATATATTTTTTAACTATTTAAATCAGTCATATTTTCTGTTTCTAAAAATAGAAAATCATATAATTCCTTTTTGTGGCTTTTACTAAAATAGTTTGTTTATATACAAAATTATTTTAATAAAAATTACAAGAAATTATTCAAATATATATATATATATATATATACATACAGAAAATAAAAATATATACATCTGTGTGTGTGTGTTGTGTTTTGGAAAATAACATACAAAAAAAAAAAATTCAATTTGAAAAGCTAATTACAAAAATCGTTTTTTCTACGTTTTGTCAGTTAAAAATTGATGGTTACATATTTTAAACGACTTTCAATCGCTCTTACTACTTTTGACGATTATTAAATAATGGTATAAATTAACAACAAAATGGGCTAAATATAATGAAAAATCAGTAGTCCCCTATTTGATTATATTTTCAATTAATTTAATATGTTTTTTAGATTATTTTTAACCAACCAATATTGTGAGGATATGATTTAATATATTGTTTCATATCAAAAATATTTTTTTTATTTGATATGTGATATGATGCTATAGTTGCCAGCAAATGTATGATCTAGTAGGACTACATAATTCCATATAGTATTACTTTGTGAAAATAATGCTTAAATTTTAGTCATAATATCGTAAATATTATGTTATTAATATTATTTTTATGTTATTTATAAAAATTTATTATTTTTTTTTTTTAACTTAAGGTTCATTTTTTACAAAAATATATATTACTACTATTAATATATATTATCTAATTTCTCCTAATGGGACTGTTTTCTTACCTTGATGTACTAATTTTCCTAATTTGGAATATAGAAAAATTATGTAATGGGTGATCAACAGGTCAATAAGAAATATGCTCTGAAAAATATATTTTTTGCCATTCAATATTCCTTATCGAGCTAAAGATCTTTTATTTATAAAAAATTTAATTACAAATATTTATTTATCCCAATATTTCGTCACCATATTGGGTGACTTCTTCAGGGGAAAAAAAAGACAATTTCCCCTGAAGAAGTCACCCAATGTGTTGACGAAATATTGAGATAAATAAATATTTATAATTAATTTTTTATTAATATTCAATTTTTTTAAGCTAAAGATCTTTTTTTATAAAATTTCTTATTTTATTTTCGATATTTCGCTAACAATTTGTTAGCATCTTCAGGAAAACAAAATTTTAATATTTATAAAAATTTGACAAACAAATAAATATTTAACATTTAAATATAAAAAATATTTAACATTTAAATATAAATTAAATTTTTAAAAAATTAAATTAACATTTAAAATTATAAATTTATAAATTTAAATTAACATTTAAATTTATAAAATTACCACTTCTATTTGATTAAATGTTAATTTAATTTTTTAAAAATTTAATTTATATTTAAATGTTAAATATTTTTTATATTTAAATGTTAAATATTTTTTTGTTTGTCAACTTTTTATAAATATTAAAATTTTGTTTTCCTGAAGATGCTAACAAATTGTTATCGAAATATCGAAAATAAAATATGAAATTTTATAAAAAAAGATCTTTAGCTTAAAAAATTGAATATTAATATTAAAATAAGATCAAATAAAGTTATATTATTAATTTTTTTATAAATAAAGGATCTTAAGCTCGATAAGGAATATTGAATGAATAGATAAGATCGAAGAAAACTAAAATTATTATATTTTTTGTTCAAAAAACATGCACAAAAAACGAAAAATATTCAATTTAAAAAAAAAATTCTTTAAAAAACCGAATTTTAAATATATTTTAAAGTACAATTGTGTTTTGTAAAATTTGCTGAAAGAAAATAACATATTTTAATTGTAAAGAGGAAATTTATCTATCATCGTAACCAGTATCATCTTTAAATAGAAATTTCAATTTCCAAAAAATTGCTAGAACTTCTTAGAAAATATACAAAAGAATAAATTTTCTAATGTGATGTTATTTAAACGAAATATTGGTTATATCAATAATTCAATATAGTTAAATTGTACACTCAGAGTATAATGAAGTTTACTGTTTCAGTTTAATAAAAAAATGTTCCGTTCCAATTAAAAAAAAAGGAACATACATTTATGTGTCAAAGAAATATCTATATTAACTTTTTTATACATTTATTCAAAATAATTTACTATCATTTACTGATTTTTTTCAGTTTCATTTATTTTTTTCATTTGTTTGAAATTTAATAAAAATTTACCCACAAAACGGAAATTTGTGGCTTATTTGTGTCCGTTATAGTTATTACAAATTTAAATTTTGTTTGATGTCTGTTTCAGAAAAAAATATTCGAAAAATTTCAATTTATATTTTTATTTAAATTGGTTGTATATATACAAAATTATTTCAATTCAAATAACAAGAACTTTATAAACACACATACATACACAAACACATTCAAACAAAAAGTGTGTATAGTGTGCATATGTACATACATTTTTTAGATTAAAAAAAAAAACTAAATATACAAAAAAAGAAACAATTTCTAATAAAAGATAAATAATTTAATGTTTAAGGAATTGGTAGGTAAAATTCTAACATTTATTTTAACTGATTATATCACTTGTTTCTTTCGGATGTTCCAGTTGTTTAGTCAACATTTAAAAATAAATAACAAAAGACATTTAATTTAAATGAAAAACAAATAGACCGGGTTTTAAATGAAATATCATTTCTTGTAAATGACATTTTCTGTTAATTTAACTTACAAATTATTTTAAGTGTATAATTATTTTGTGCCTTTTACCAATGTATTTTATTTAACTTAATTATGAATTTTATTTAATTCAACAATATTTTATATATTAATTATACAATTTTAGTTTCATTATTTTTTATTATTTTTTGAGATTTTTTTTTTTTTGTAGAGTTTTATTTTTTTTTTCTTGAAATTAACAAATTGCATTTTGTTATTTTAACAAAGAAAAATTTGTCAAAACCACAATTTCTTTGTGATTTAATTGTACCGGCACTTTAATAAAATATGAGCATTTAAGAAAAACTCATAAAATTTCACCTACCATTTTTGGTTCGGTGTATAAAAAGTTTTTATTCATATATAAAACAAAGTTATAAAATTCTTGGTGCTAGATTAAAAGTTAACCATATTGTTTGCTACGATGTATAGAGATGCAATAACCCAACAAAAACTACTTCCTAAAGCCTGTTTAAGCGTTTTTATAAAATTCTCATCAGAAAATGAGTGTATAAATGAAGCACATATGTGTGTTATTCGAATTAAGTGCTTATATACAACCTTTCTCTGACAGAAGTCTTGTTACTGGGGAAAGTTTAAAATGACAAATTTTAAATTACCAAAATTCTACAGGAAAACCATAACAACAGTCGATAACCATCCTCTATGAAGTCTTATTATTAAAAAAAAAAATTTATTTTTTTTTTTGTAAATTAAATGAATGAGCCGACAGTCAGCGAACCCCTAAAAGTTATAGGATTGATTCAAAGGCAAGGAAACTGGGTGCCATACAAGTTAAAGCCGCGCAAATTTCAAATGCGACTTTTCGTTTGTGAGGAGCTGCCTCGAATAACAAAAACGGAAAGGTTTCTTTGCATTGCATTGTGACTGGCAAAATAATTTTGGAGCATGACAAGATCTACTTGGAAAAACTGAAGTGTTTTGTATGAAAAATGCAAAAAATGTGTCGATGATTTAATTGCTTCAAAGGGCGAATCGTTATTCCGAGCTGGTATCTGAAAATTGCCAGAAAGGTGGGAAAATGTTGTTACCAAGTACTTTGAATAATATAAGTGTCACCAGTTTTGCACAATAAATCCGTAAATTTGAATTTATGAGCGGGATTCTGGGTATTCCGTTAAAATTTCCCTCCTTCCCGGTAAATGAAAATGAGCCAATTTTTGCATTCCCAATTTACAATATAAAAGATCGATTAAAATCAATGATTTTTAAGACTTCACTTTCCTTTATTAACTCAATTACTTTTACGCAGAGAAAAATATAGTCGGGGCAATCATATTCGAAGAGCATCAATAACTTTTGCGATTACGATTGTTGAAAATTATACTCATACTATAATATAGTTATCATATTATGATACTAAAATAACCATACTATTACCATAATATAGTCACTACAGTTATATTATGATTCGAAACTATGAAAAAGTTCATTAAATTTAGAATTGTTCTTCCTAAAGAAAAAATTTGATATATAGAATTATTTCAAGAAAACTTCTTTGATTCTATGGAATTTTTTTTTTAAGAAAAATACTTAAAAAAAAATTTTAAATTCTAAGGATATTTTTGAGATTTTTTTTAGATAGAACTTAGGATTTTCTTTTAGAAAAATCTCTTAGGATCTAAGACTATTGCTACTCGAAAAAAATCTTTGAATTTGAATACTTTTCATGAGAAAAGTCTTCAGAATCTAAGAATTTTTTTATTCAAAGGAAGCCCTTAGAATCTAAGTTTTTTTAAGCCATAGAATCTAAAATTGTTTCTTTCTGGAAAATTTCTAGTACTTTGAATAATAATACAGTATTATAATTCTAATTGTCAAAGTCATGTTTATTTGATTTATAATTATTTATTCATTTTTGTATGCATTTTATAGTTCCACAATTGTTCATAGTCAAAATTTTTTAACCACAGTATCATGTTATAAAATAGAAAGCGGCAATCATGAAATAAAATATTTACCATAATAATGATGGTAGCGACCATATTGATGGTTAGAACCTATTTATGAACCTATTTATGGACCCGAATTTAGCAAGTATAATATACTAGCAGTGTCCATGTTTTTTCTCTAAGTGTTTAATAGCACTTTTACCACTTTCGAAATTAATCCCATTTCATTGCGATTTAAATCACTTTAGTAATGCTATGAAGGACCACATCTCTATTTTGGCATATACATTACTTTAATTAGGTCGATAGCGAAATATAAATGATATAGTATTACTCCTAACCATCATTCTCAATTTAAAAATTAAAAAAGCATTTATTTTGCTTTTTTTTACAAAACCACAGTAGTTTTATGGTGGAAAATTCATACAAGTACATGTGCATAGTTTTGAAATTATGTGGCAGATGTGCTGACATACAAACAGGAATATACAATTTAAACGGAAACAACATCTAGACAACAATGTCTGCTTTAATTATAAAAGTTTCTGGCACATACTGCATGATAAATTCATTTCATGATGAATTTTATTTTTAACCACTTTGTTGATATTACACATGTATATATAAGGCATTCAATATCAACTGCTCCGCTACAAGAAAAAAGTATGTCGGATTAATTTCAAACTTATATTATACATATATTATCCTACAACCAGGAAAAAAGTTACATAGAATTCGATTTAAAAAAAAAAAATATTTATTAGAGAGTTATTTTATTTGGAATTATCAACCCAGCATAATCTTTCATTAGCAAACAAGTGGTAACATAATGAAAACTATTTATAATTCGGCATCAGTTCTAGTAATTTTTGTTAGACGAAGTTGTTTTTATGAGCATTACAGTTAATCTGCGACTTATTATTTAATAATAAAATAAACTACTTATTTTTTAATTAGTATGAGCAAGTTTTATTATTAAGAAACTTGTAGCCACTTATTTCTTAACTGCTTATCAACTTACTTAAAAAATACTTAAATAATAACCTCTTACTTTTAAATTACTTTTAATTTGCAACTACTTTTTTTCTTATATTTTTAAATGCAACGGGTAAGCAAATGAAAATTTTGCTTATTATTATTACGACAAATTTTGCTAATTTGAGCCCAGCGGTATTTTTTGCTAATCTCAGCAACACGTGTCTGCTGGCGTGTAGTACATTGAAATTAGTAGAAGAAATTGGTATCCACTGCCAAAACCTTTTTTAAAGTGAAATATAAAATCCGTTTGCTAAAATCAGCGAAAAAATTTACAAAATATTCTTTATATTTATACACTCAAATTATATTAGTACACTGAAATTAGTATAATAAATAAGCAAGCGCTACTAAATTTTAGTGAACTGCTGTAAGCTCAATGAATTGTAAAATATACCAAAATTGTACAGGTTGTTTGAAAAGTTCCTGCGCTCGAATCGAGAGAATACTGTTTTTGTTACGAAATATATTTTTTTATTCAATATAATCTCCTAGAAGCTCAATACACTTGTTCCAATGATCCCATCCTTATAATGGTTTTCCGGAAGCTCTGCAAAATAACCGTCTACAGCTGCTATGGCCTCTTCATGCGACGAAAAATGCTTTCCACGAAGGAATTGTTTGAGATTTCTCAAGAGATAGTAGTTACTGGGAGCCAAATCTGGTGAATACGGTGGATGTTCAAGCAATTCGTACTTTAATTCTTTGAATTTAGCCATCGTCAAAACACTTTTGTGAGCAGGTGCATTGTCTTGATGAAAAATGATTTTTATCTTCTTTAAACCAGGTCTTTTCTCACGAATTTTTTCATCCAGCTGATCCAAAAGGCTGCAATAGTATTTAGAGTTGATTGTTTTACCTTTCTGAAGATAATCAATCAACAAAATTCCTTTTGAATCCCAAAAAACTGATGCCATAACCTTCATTGCTGATCGTTGTGACTTCACCTTCTTTGGAGCTGAACAACCAGCTTCAGTCCACTGTAAACGTTCTTGTTTCAATTTAGGATCATGGTGGTAGATCCAAGTCTCATCCACAGTTATAAAACGACGCAAGAAGTCGCTTTTATTCGGCTTAAAACGCTCCAAATTACGCTGAGAAATTTGTTATCGATCCAGTTTTTGTCGAATTGTTAATGTGTGCGGCACTAACTTTCCAAACAGTTTTTTCATACGTAATTCTTCATGTAAAATATGGAGTACTCGTTCGTCTGAGATGCCTATGGCATTAGCAATTTCACACTTAGTCAAACTTGGATCTTCAATAACCATATTATGTAACTGCTCAATGATTTCTGCTGTGGGTGCAGTTTTTGGTCGTCCTTCGCGTGGATCGTCTTCAAGGCTGATACGACCACGTTTAAATTCACCAGCCCAAAATTCAACGGTGCGTTTTGAAGGTGAGGACTCCTTATACATTTTTAACAATTGTTCATAAATTTCCTTTGCTTTTAAACCCTTCAAAACAAAGAATCTAATGACTGCACGATATTCAATTTTTTCCATATTAAAAAAAATCAATGACACGTCAACTTCAAATGGCTTGTAAACAAAGAAAGAATTGACAGAATGACTTGCAACTTTGCATGTGTTCTCAGGACAGTTATACCAACTTGAGAAAAAAAAAATTTGGAGCTAGCAGTGCCATTTCTTGGTGAGCGCAGGAACTTTTCAACCAACCTGTAGTTTATAAAAAAAGATATATTAAAATGATCAAATTAACTCTAATTTCTTTTAAAATCGCATTGCGAATTCAAATATATACAAAACATGTATTTTTTTTATCGAATATTTATTTTTATTTCAAAAGATAATTTAGACAAAATTAAAAAAAAAAATCAAAGGCTTAAGAATTATTTTGTTTTAATTTGCTAATTTTTTGTTTGGAAAAATATTTTTTGTAAGTTTTTGGATTTTAATATGAAATTTTAATTGTTTTAAGGGCATAATTTTAGAAAAAAAATGTTTTGTGCTATTTTAAGTTGATGTGCTATTTTTGGACATGAATCGGTTGTGAAAAGTATCTTCACTTCCGATACCTTTTTTTTAACCTATGTAACATTCTAACGCAATTTAAGTTTGTATGTATAAGTTTCAATTAGTAGAAACAACCTTTCCTCCAATATCCACTTTATTAAAATTAGTACAGTTTTGTGTTAATATTAGCAAATCGATTTTCAAAAGTTTGTAAAATTATGTATTTTTGTACGTAGAATAATAGTCAGCAGACCCTAATTATAATTATTTGGATATTAGCAATGACTATACAATACTTAGATTTTGATGGGTAATCGATTAATAGAGAATATTACTGAGCAATTATTGCCCAGTAAAAAGAAACAAACCAAAGAACAGGTTCATTCCAATTTTACCTTCCTCATACGAGTATATATATCAGTTTGTCATGCCATTTGTAACATTTCGAAATATAGATCTAAGACCTCATAAAATATTTGTATATATTCTTGATCCTTATGCGATTTATGCAAATACGCAAGCGGTCGTATGTTTGGTATTACAAATAAGCAGAATCGGTCCAGCGGCAACTGGTAAATATTATATTTTGTCATATTTTTTCTACAGCCACTTAGAGGTGAATAATATTTTATAGTCATTTCAAAAGATTATCGTTCACCACTAAAATTTTGTTCACCCTAAATATTTGTTTATACTTCAAAAATTTCTTCACTACAAAATTTTTCTGACACCCAAAGAATTCTTCACATCAAGAGTATTTTTTTCCACCTCTATAATTCCACTTCTAAATATTCCTTAAACACTTTGTACCTAAGTACTTTTTTGTGGTACAATTAGGACCTTTAAAATACTGTGACACTCCTTTAACTCATTTGGTACGATTTAGAAATATCCCCCTTTAATTTTTTATTTATGACAATTTTTTTGATATAATTTCTTTTAAATGCTGTTTTATAGTTGATGCTGTAGTACATTTTGAGCCAGATATTATAACCTTAAATTTAGTCTTGTTTCCAAAAGATTTGGAGATATAAATCATTTTATCATTTAATTTACCAATTTTCTAGTTTCCATATGATTCAATCATCTGTTTCCTGTCTGTTGTGTTAACGCTTAACGTTGCTTATGTTAAATTTGTGTGGAAATGCGGGAAGCAAACGTCGAACAAACAAAAACTTTCTCATGACGCTTTTGCTTCAATTTAACTGGACATGCTCCACTTTTGCTAAATCTTACCCAAAAATATGGTGAAATCTAAAATTGCTAAAAAAAATTACTTAATTATTAAAAATAAAGAAGTTTTGTAATAGATTTCTAGTTCTAATTTCTGTTGAAAATTACAAAAAAAAAACAATTTTCCGAAAAATTGGTAAATTTTAAGATTCTAATTTAACAACATTGCCAAAAAAAATAAAGGTATTAAAAATGCTTAAAAACATTTCCGCTAAAGCATAGTAAGTTGTTCGGGTTTCACGTGAAAAAACTCCTCCATATAAAAAAAATGTGTTTTATAATAGTGAATATTAGTAAAAATTTCAGGTAGTTTTTCTGGTGAAAAAGTGGCGTTTTGGGTTAATTGTGACTGTGCTTTTCTTATTATAAATAAAAAACCTATGAATTATCAGAATTTAAATTACGATTTGAGTTAATGACCTCAGTTATAATATTTTTTTACGGGAAGAACCATTTACTATTCTTAATTCTTAAGTTCCATTATCTTAATGATACCTTGGCTACTAATTGGGACGTAAACTGACACATTTGTTGTTGTTTCTCATATAACGAAACTGATTCCAGTCCGTCAATGGCGTATACTTAGCAAATTTTAGTTTTTTTTCTTTTAATTTATTTAGATATTGAAAAAAAAAAATACACAGCACAATAAGCATCTATATCCATCACTGCGGTTGCGGCACATTGCAAATCATGAAAAACTAATTTTTTTTTGCAAAACTGCATTAACCTGGGATATCACTTTAAGTTATTTAAGCTGTTTAATGGTGGTGAATACTTCGAATGTAGAGCTTTAATAGAAAACTTTTCAATTGCTTGTGATTTGTGCGCGCACAGCCTTATTAACATGTAGTCTGACGTTGAGACGACTAAATCATACTCTATTGTCGTCTGTAGGCGCCTTTCACAATTTTTTCTACACATGTGTAAATATGGAACGTATTGCCAACTTTGCAGAACCGCAAATAAGAATAATAAAACTTAAAAAAGGTGGCAAGGCTAAACAATTTGCAGCGCTACAAATTTTATATGAATCAAGCCGGTCGTAATTTTATCATCCTCATTCAATCGGGAAAAGTCGTGAAGAACTAAAGTTTTCTTGTGTGGTGAAAATAGTTTTACTAAATCTTAAAATAATTATTAATAAAAATGAATCGTTTTAGGAGAGCTCCAAAGAAGAACTTTGATCGTGGCGGCATTTATGTAAGTAGAAATTTATTATATGGTACGTTTTCCATCATGTCTGCCACAAAGTATTGATTTTTTTTTTAAGATAAGAAATTTAATTTTTTTTGTTGGAAAAATTAGGTTTTTGAAAAACAAGTAATTAGTCATTGTGTGGTACTTATACCACCACACAATAAATGGTGAAATAAAAAATGGTTTTAAATGGTTAGATATATAAAATACATTATTTTAATTTTCTGTTATATACACAAAAAAACTACAATTGTTTTAATTTTTTTACAATTTTTACAGTGAAAAAGTTAGTTTTATAGTTGAAAAATAAATCGATAAACCAAATTATTAGCATTTTTTGCAATAATCTTTAGAAGCGCTAAATGTATTGTATTCTGTGTGTATACTAGTTTTGTAACTTTCAGAGAGTTTATATTTGTGTATTTTCTCTTTATTTTCAATATATATTCTTAACCCTCTTTAAGTTATATCAACTTGGCGGGTTTTTGTTTTTCTTACATATTAAGTAATGGCCAGATATTAGCGCTTTTTAACGGTTATTGTAAATCGTTCTTTGTGAACATTTGCTTAAATTATTAGTTTTGTGTCTTATAGTTATGTACATTTTACTTTGCTCAATACTCAAATGATAAATGATGCTAAAAATACAGAAAAATTTTTCTTTAAAATGAAACGGCTACATGACATTTTTAAACTTTTCTTTTGTATGTTAAACTTTGTTTTTTTCTGTAAAGAACTATGTTGCTATGTTCTACGTTAACTAAGAACTACATAAATTACATTTTTTTTTTTAATTTTCTAGTAAAATATAACTATTACCATATTATTATTTTTACCTCTTCTTATTACCCAGACAAGGATTGATTTTAGAGTCAAGTATCAAAATCGCTGAGAAAAGTATCAACACCCAGATCCAAAAGGGCGTTAATTATTGAAATTTGGTCCCAAAGTGGGAAATAAAAAATGACCCCAAAAAATGAGGGAAAAAATTTGGAATATATTTTCATTTTTTAAACTTTTTTTAATTTTCAAAAAAGGAAAAATACAAATGAAGAATGAAATTTTAGGGCTAAAGTTCACATTTGTATGCGGGATTGAATTACATTATAAAATTTATTACAAATATTTAAAAATTGCAATATCATTAAATTTGCATTTTTAAAGTAAAGCACAAAATTTTATATGGATAATAGTCTTTGGTTATCTAGATGTAATGTGTCAGTAAAAACAAATTTTGCTGTTGCAAAGCATTGACAATAGCCGTCAGAAAGTGCATATTATCGGCGGAAGAATTGAAATGTAAATGGTGCCGTAGGGGAAAATTTTTTACCGAAAATTGCGCCAGTTTTGTTAAAAATTTTTTATTTTGTTTTTTATTTATTACGTACAAATATAATTCACAATTCGTGTTTCCTGTCTGTCAGTTTTTATTAAATTTGCCGGTAACAAGGGAAGAGCCATCAATTTTGAATTTTTTTTTTTTATGACATTGCATGTTAGAGCTTGGCAATAATGACACGAGTTAAGACGTATACTTGTTTTTAATATACATTGTATAAAAAAATATTACGTTAAATAGCTTTCATTATTGCCAAACCTTTAGATGCATGTTTTTGTCTAATTAAAAATGTATTATTCAATACTTATAATTTTGTGCATAATTAATGTTTATTTTTGCTTTGTATATTTTTAAGGAAATTTTTCATTTCATTACATTAAGGTCATTAATTATTTCTTCAAATTGTGGTTATTTTGCATAATGAATAAAAGCCTCAATTTAATAAATAATAATATGTCAAAAATTAATTTTCATTTGGATGATGTAATTTTTTTTATCATATTTATGAGGTTAGTTTTTATTATAAAATGTTGTCTCAAAGAATCGGGACTTATTTCGTTTTAAAATTAAGGTCATGTTTCTTTGGTTCATGTTGCTAAATTCCAGTTGAAAGCAGTTGAAACAAGCTAAAGTATTGTGTATTGTTGGAAATCCAAGGATCTCTCCACTACACCCACACCTTCGTGAAGTGCAGTTTTCGTTAATCAGCCCTTAAGATATCCATGTTAAATTGTAGAGAGCTGTGGCGGTCTCTCAAGTTTTAGTCGTAAGTGTTTATCAATGGGTTTTTACAGTGTTTGTAACAGAAAAGACGATATAATAACAGGCGTTAAGTTTGCTTTTGCACCTGACAGGTACGAAGTTGAGAA
Source organism: Eustalomyia histrio (assembly GCA_949748255.1). Lineage (NCBI taxonomy): Eukaryota > Metazoa > Arthropoda > Insecta > Diptera > Anthomyiidae > Eustalomyia > Eustalomyia histrio. Next base: position 211,664,908 of record OX456523.1, on the reverse strand, counting down.
AGAAGAGAGACAAAATGTAAATATCACCAGCAGACAGGAATTGATCAAATTCTAAGCAATTAGTTACATAACATGTATATAGGAAGAACGCGATTTAAATGGGAATTAACCTTTCAAGGTAATTTTATAATTTTAAACCTCCCACTTTACATAAGTTTGAGCGACTCTTTGCTAACACCTTAATAAGCCTGGCAAAGTCGCGAGTGTTGTCTATTGTCTCACAGATATTTTCAATGAGTTCTCATTCCGCAAATTCACTATTTTCTCCGCCTTCAGCTTGTCGCTAAACTTAAATTAGTTTGTAAGTTAAAATAACAGAAAATGTCATTTACAAGAAATGATATTTCATTTAAAAAACGGTCTGCTTAATTTTCATTTAAACCAAATGGCTTTTGGTATTTATTTTTAAATATTGTTTAAACAACTGATACATACGTAATAAACAAATAATTAACCAGTAAAAATTAATGTTAAAATTTTTTTATAAATGATTTTCTCATTTGAAGTTGTTTTTGTTTTTGTATTTTTGCTTTAATTTACAAAATGTATGTATGCGTATGCATGGCTATAGATACTTTTTGAGTGAATCTGTTTCTGTATGTATGAAGTTCTTGTAATTTGATTTGAAATAATTTTGTTTATAATATTTTGTATATAAAAAATACTTGGAATTTTTTGAATATTTATTTTTGAAACAGACAGCAAACAAAAAATTCGGTAAATAATAGTAAATTATTTCGAACAAATGTATAAAAAAGTTAAAATAGATATTCCTTTGAAAAATATATGTATGGTAATTTTTTTGAAATGGCACAGAAAACTTTTTTGTTAAACTACAAACAGAAAACTACATAATATTCTTTATGTGCTATTGGTTTCTACCGTAACTAGCTTTGAAACCTTTTCATGTTACTGAAATGGACATGGTCAATTCTGCGCTATTCGGTATTTGGCCTAAATGATAGTATATGTATATAATGGTTGGGCTTGACAAACTATAATTCTTTTGTATGTTAGTTTTTTTAAAATTTATCAAGCTCGAGATCATAATTAAATGTTACTAACAAATAGTAAACGCTAATTTTTAAATTAAAAGATCTTTTCATGACCCATACTTCCTGACAGTCAAGGGGCACTCAGGGCTCGTATTGACCTCGTAGGTTTCTGAACTGGAGATGGCGTGCATTCAGGTTCTCGATAGACTTGGTCGGAAAAACTTCCTCACTCTGGGGTGGATTCCTGGCCATGAGGGGCACGAGGTAAGATTCTTAGCCTTATTGGTAGCTTGGACCTTTAGGGGAGCTCTAGGCAGCACAAAAGATCTATGCTGTTCGCGGTGCACAATGCCATTTGAATCTAATCTAATATGTTATTTTTCAAATTTTCCGTATAAAACTCAATAGCATAGTACCATGTCTGAGATTTCCCAAACTGAATTAAATTTTAATAAGAAATTATAAATTTGTTCATGCTCACTTAGCCCATTTTTGGAATAATTAAAAAAGTTTTACCTTATTGCAATATATTTGTTTCATAAAAAAGAATAAACACGATAAGTTTTATATTCCGCAGGTTATTCTTTTTTGTTAGATGAGTAGTTGGTATAAAAAGCCTCATATCGTTCAATTTTGGGTCAAATTGTTCAATTTTGGGTAAAAATTCATCGGTTATCATTATTCTGTAGTGCTAGCCGTTGAAGGTAATGGCCTCATCAACGTTGTTTTCAAAACAGTTCGGACCTGGATGGCCACCGGCGCAAAATCCACACCAAATAAAAACTGTATTTTTATTATTTTTTTTTTTTTTTTCATTTAAACGTAATGCTCAATCGTGTAACTTGTTAAAGTACTTTGACATCAGTAACTGAATAATAAACGATAGATTTAACATGGCGATTAACAAAACAACTTGGTGATCATAGGCCAACATCCACCCGCGCCAATTTCAATACAATTTATTTGGGACTCTTAGGCCTGGAGTTAATTCTATATTAAGTATACATACGAAAAATAAATTTCATTATATTGCAAACTATAAACAAATGTTGTATGCTAAATTAAAAACCACATTTAAATAGTGTCTCCAGATGTACTTATAAAGCATCAAATGAAATTTAAAACACTAAATTAAATAAAATAAATATTTGTTGAATTTAAATAATTTTGTTAATTACGTTTGGTATTTTTTAATTGTAAGTGATCTTTTTAAGTATCAAATGCGAGTTTTTGAATTTTATTTGTAATTTTTTGAATTTAAATTTTATTTCGGATTTTTCTTTTTTAATTTTAATTGTCATTTTTGGGCAATTCTGTCTATTTTTTTTATAAAAAAGCTTTATTTTTATATCACTATATCTATAACTATTTGTTTTCATATATTGACTTCAGCGGAACACGAAATATAGCAATTATATCGTTAAATTAAATAAAAAGGCAATTAAAGCTCCCGTGCCTATTACAAGTTTCGGTAAATGAGAGAAAATTGAGAAAGTTCCCTGATGCCAAAGCAAATTTTTCTCATTTCTGCACAAATTTCAGGAAAATCTGGTAAAACCCAATTGGGATTTTGACTAGAAAAATGCCGTTATGTATGTTTTTATGTTAATTGCATTGCTTCTGTTTCTGTTAAATTTTTTGTAGTTTATTATTCTCAATTGTGATCTTTAATTGAAAACGATAAGTCAAGCAAATAAATTAAAATTAAAAAAAAATAATAAATGTGAAGAGTAGAACTTTTAAGATTCTAATAGTTTATGTAATAACTTTATCATCCCTGTCTTCCAGTGTTTTTGATACAAATAATGTAAAAAAATTGAATGTGAAATAATGGAGGTGCAAAAAAATTAATGTTAAAAGTGTTTATTTTTGGTATATTGTTATTTTAAATTGCGCTTGTTTAATTGAAAACGGTGAGTTCTTGGGGTAAAAAAAAATTTAGTGGTGGAAAAAAACTTTATCATCCCCGGTCTCCAGTGTTTTGATACAAATAATGTAAAAAATTGGATGAAAAATTATGGAGGTGCAACTTTTTTGGATGTGAAAACAATTTTTGGGGTGAAAACAAAATTTACTGGTGGAAAAAAATTTTAGATGTGAAAATAATTTTTAACGTGAAAAATATCTGAGGTGAATATAATATATTATTTACTTCTAAGCGACTCATGAAAAAATATGAGAAAATATATTATTTACCGGGCGCCACTATGATTTATAAGTACCTTTACATTTCCACTCATAACTTTTTAACTTAAAATTACTAAAGGATCACGAATTTATATACTTTATGGGGTCTTAGACCTATATTTCGACATGTTACAACCAGAATGACAAACTGATATACACTCTCACCATATATAGTGGAGGGTATAAAAAAACAAAAAAGTTCCCCCCAAAAGCTTGAGCTGGAGCCGCCCCTCTTCTAACATAATATGCTGTAGAATAAATTTGGTTGGACACCGATTTTAAAATAATTTTATTGGAAAAATTCCTTTAGTTTATATATTTATGTTCTGTTATGACATTGAAAACAAATACATTTAGGCTCCCGATAGACTCTGTCGGAACAACTCCTTCACTCTGGGGTGGATTTTTGGCCATGAGGGGTACGAGGTAAGATTCTTAGCTTTATTGATAGCTTGGACCTTTAGGGGAGCTCTAGGCAGTACAAAAGATCTATGCTGGTCGCGGTGCATAATGCCATTTGAATTTCAAATTTGCTGTATAAAACTCAATAACATAGTACCATGGCTGATATTTCCCAAACTGAATTAAATTATAATAACAAATTATGAATTTGTTCATGCTCACTTAGTCCAATTTTGAAATAATTTAGAAAGTTTTACCTTATTGCAACATATTTGTTTCAAAAAAAAGAATAAACGCGATAAGTTTTACATTAAAATGATACTCTGCGGAACACAGGTGAAGAGAGTATCGTTCCTAAAGACCTAGCACGTGACCGGTTTAAGAGTCACAGAGGGCAATTAAACCACTACCAGGACAAACCTATGTCCCATGACTGGTCCCTATCGCAATGAACTGGTCACGTGACGTGGATGGGTCCTTTTCCCGCATGTTATTCTTTTTTGTTAGATAAGTAGTTGGTATGAAAAGCCTCATATGTTTACTTAAATAATAACAACATTTTATGGAGGGCGGGTAGCGTATCAAAAAGGAATAAAAATTAATTAATACGATTTATTTATAGAAAAATTTTCTAGCGAATGCAGTTAAGGAGAAGCTTTAACTAGGCCTCCAAACTGAAGTGCTAGTTTTCTGACTACATTTAAATTAAGGGGGTACATGTGTTTCAAAGGCTAGAAAGAGCTTATTTTTACTGATTTTTTTTAAATGCATCAAACGAAAGATATTAAATATACATAGTGAATAAGTACTTTTTGAAATTTTTATTAAAAAATGTTTAAAATTTAGCCATTAGTACCTCTCTTGATCTCTCAAAATGAAAAGTTCTCTGGACGTGGTCAGGATAATCATGAATGGTTCTTTAGAAATTAAAACCCTATTGGTTTTTGTCAGTAGATATATAAAGCACATGCTTGAACGAATGAAAAATAGAAATATTGAAATTAGAATTTTTGGCGAATTTGTAAAAAAAAATTCCATTTTGTTAGGAGAAAAACTCGATTGAAGTTAAAAAAAAAAATAAACTACTTAAACTTAAAAAGAATCATCGATTTCTTTCCCATACAGTAAAGAACCTGCTACAGCGGCAGCAGGAATTATAATTTTTAAAGCCATGTAACCCACTAAAGAGCTCTTCTTGCTACTGTATATAAATATATATTTTGTGTAAAAATAACAATCACTTACTGTTCTAATTAAATAGTAAAATTCAGAATTTTTCAAAAATCGTGCAATTTGTATTATATTATTCAGAAATTACTTGGCCTCGTGTGGGGGAAAGAATTCATCGCATTTTGTACATCGTACATATTCACTAAATTTCGTATATATAAAGCATTTACCAATAACGGCAGGTAGATGTTATCATGGTGTCCGCTGTGTAGCACATAGCTCCATCCTTCTGGAGCCACATGTCATCTACGTCATATCGCTCAATTTTGGGTAAAAATTAATCGGTTATCATTATTCTGTAGCGCTAGCCGTTGAAGGTAATGGCCTCATCAACGTCGGTTTCAAAACAGTTCGGACCTAAATCGCCACCGGCGCAAAATCCGCACCAAATTAAAACTGTATTTTACCTTTTTATTTTTTTCATTTGAACGTAATGCTCAATCGTGTAACCTGTCATGGTACTTTGACATGAGTAACTGAATAATAAACGACAGATTTAACATGGCGATTAACAAAACAACTTGGCGATCATAGGCCAACATCCACCCGCGCCAACTTCAAAACCATTTATTTGGGACTCTTAGGCCTAGAGTTAATTCTATATTAGGTATACATACGAGGATAAATTTCATTATATTGCAAACTATAAATAAATGTTGTATGCTAAATTAAAAAACCACATTTAAGTTTATTAAATGTTTGTAAACATAAAGCCTAAAAATAGTATCGTCACCCCATTACAAACATTTGCTGGGTATCAGGTATTGGAATTTTTATATTTTACAAGAGCAAACTTTCAATTGTTTTGTATTTTGGCAAGTTTCAACATGTCTTTGTTAAAGCATAAATTTATGCATCGATACATTAAATATCCATGCCAAATATTGTGATTGTTTATAGTATTGTTTGTATGTGGGCAAATGCATAAGTCAATGAGAAAATTATAAAATATTAAAAAATTGAGGGTGCCACAAAAATATTCATCCGATTTTGTTTTTGCCATATATTATATTTGAAACTATAGATGCATGGGACTAATTAATGGTATAGACTAATTAATTTGTGATTTCATTAGCATGGTATTGTTATCAATTGTAATAAAATTATTTTCATTGGCATTTTTTTTAAAAACGGATAATAATTTTAATTGGTTGATTTCATTGATTAATCGTAATGTTTTCTCTTAAATTCCGTACTCTACTACAGCAAAATTTTGTCCGTTTTGCCCTGTCTCACTTAGCTTTCGAGCCATACGCTATTTTAGCTCAAAACGGGTGAAATTTTTCTCTCCTAGAATGTAAATATTCTCTGATAATAAAAATAGGCCAGGTCCGGGAAAAATCCCGAAGAACCCATTTAAAATACAGACTATGTAAAGTAATTTTAACACCTTCCTTTTTGTAAACAAATGCTTTTTTGGATCAATTCTAAATATTTTTTGAGGCATTAGTACGATTTCATAAGCATTAGTAGGACAAATACTTATGTGAGAAAATTTAATTACCAGTAAATGCTAATGAAATTTTTTTTTGCATTAGCATTACTTAACTAATGAAATTTCAATGACAATGAAAAGCTCCCAAGTATGAAACTATATAATTATTTTTATTTTAATATTTATTTGTATATTAATTTTTTCCATTCATTTTTGAAGGTTATATCAAGGACGCTATAAACCAGGATGAACAAACCACGAAATTTTTAGCAACCCATGATGCCAAATGGTGCGACTGCAAGTATAGTGATTGTGATGTGAATGTATACATGTTTCAATTGGTATAACCCTTGCTAGAAGCTAAGTTTTTCTGTAAATCAGCTATGAATTTCGTGGTCTCGACTAAGAATTTTTTTGTAGTCGCATCATTTGGCATCATGGCAACATGGGTGGCTAAAAATTTGGTAGTTTGTTCATCCTGGTTTATAGGGTGCTTGGTTATATTAGCTCTTTATACCGCATTTTCGATCACACTTCGGGCATTATTTTTTGGCTATTATTTTTGAAAGCTTCCAGAGTCTGTAAAATACTCACATAGAGTCATGACTGCAAAAAAAAAATAACAATAAAAAATATCTAAAGCTGTTAAATCGGGATTTTTTGCTGGCCACTGCCAAGTGCCAAGAGCCAAGACAAGATGTCTTTAAAACCTTATAAAACATGTCTCACGGTAAAAAAATGTTCGTAAGAAATATACATATATATACTTTTGAAATTTTTGTTGGTTAATTATTAATAATGTCACGTATGTTGTGTTACACTTAGTCATTCGTGGTCACATATAATAACAGCTTATATCCAATATCATACTTTACAGATGTTAAGGTTTTTAAGAAATGTTTTACATAAATATTTATGGCTTCAAGTGCTTATAAAACGCATTTTTACTATTCTGACAATTTATTGAATATAAGTCGACATATATAAATAACTATAATATCTTATCCATAAATATACAGCCAAACGAAAATTGAAAAAATCTTGAAAAATTTAGAATTTTTGCACAAAATTGTTTGAAATTGTTTTTTTTTTATTTTATTATTTGCATTAAAAGTAAATCTTCTTACAATTTTTTGATATTAAATCGATACATACATTAAAAAAAACATTTAAAAGAAAATTAGATAAATTAAGTTGATTCTTAAATGATTTTTCAAAATTTTTTTAAGCAAGAAATCACCATTTTATTAACTTTTTTTTTTTAATTTTTAATGATAAATCCATTTTAATTGAAAAAGATTTTTCTATAGTAAATGGTTTCCAGACGAATTCGTTTAGAGAGATGTTTAGACAAGTTCGTCTTGAAATATTGATAAAGAAAATTTTCAAAAATAAAGATTTTATATATATGTATATATACAGGGTGATTCAGTTACGACCCGTCGAATTTCACCAGCGTATTCCTTGACTCATTTCATGAAAATATGTCCACTATGACCATCCCCGTCGGATTTACCACTGGTTCAGAAGTTAGCAATTTTACCCTACAACCCTCCGACCTCCAATCCGAAAATTTTCTAAACGCTGCCATTTCGCACACTTGCGTTTTCGGGGACGATAGTAGTGGACATATTTTCATCAAATTAGCCAAGGAATACGCTGGTGAAATTCAGCGGGTCGTGACTGAATCATCCTGTATATATTTTTTTTATAAAAATATTGTCTTCCAAAATATACTTTTCCAATAATCTCAAAACTATTACATTTTTTGACATAAGCCTATCTTTGCTTTTGCTATATACTTACGTATATGTAAATAGGAATGCATTATAACGTATGCAAAAATAGTTCGTGCAGAATATGTGACAAAATTGAATTTTAATTTGATAGTTGAATTAACAAAACACAAGCAGATGTTACAAATCGAAAACTAGTGTTAAACTCTTTTTGGTGTTTGAAATACACAAAATTTGAAAATAAAACTCTTATACTAGACATTTTTGTAAGAGAAAAATATCTATAAAGTTATCAACAAATGTAGTACACACAAACACATATATAATTTTATTTTTCAAGAAAAAAGATTTTATATAACAAGGGTTTTGAATTGAAAACTTAAAAAAAAAGTTGTGGTAGTTTTTTTTCATATTTTTTCAAACGCAAAAACAAAAACACTACTAAACAAATTTTAAGTTTTTACAGAAGTAAAATATTTCATTTTTTTCTTTTTCAGAAAACTAGCACTTCCAAGATACCGATTTTCGTTTTGTACAAAAATAATTTTTTAAGAAACCGGGTTCAGTTTAAAAATAAAAGCTAAACCAGTTTCAACCGGTTTTTATTTTTTTTTTTATTTTCACTTAAACGGCATCTAAAAAATGTTTGAACAGCTGTAAAAATTTAAATAACCTTATTGTAACAAAAATCTCGAATGATTTATAATATTTTTTTTGAAAGGGGTCAGTTGGGAATTGGGACCTGTCCCAAGATAGATGAAAAGAGGACTGGTTCCTAAAGTACCTAAACTCACCAAAAAAAGTCTGTAATGGCAACTGAAAATTTTGCTGTTTTTACGGGAAATTTTGCTAATTTGAGCCTAGCGGTATTTTTTGCTAATCTTAGCAACACATGTCTGCTGACGTGTAGTACAATGAACTTGGTAGACAAAAAATTAGCTGCAGCTACAAAATTTCAGTAAACTTTTTGTAAAGTGAAATTTAAAATCTGTATGCTAAAATCAGCAAACAAATTTACTAAATAATATTAATATTAGTAAAAAATTTCAAATTTATTTTTTTTATCGAGCATAAATTTTTTTTATTTTATTTATTTTTTTTTCAAAAAATATTCTAGAAAAAATTAAAAAAAATCAAAGGCTTAAAAATTGTAAACACATAAACGAATTTATCATTTTATTTTAACTTGGCAATTTATTTTATGAAAAATATTTTAGTCAATTTTTTTTTTTACTAAAAAGGTCATATTTTAATTGTTTTTAGGGCTGCTTTTTAGAGCTAAAAAAAAAACTTTTTAGTGCTATTTTAAGTTTGTAGGTGTAAGTACTAATTAGAAATAACATTTCCTTCAATATCAACTTTTTTAAAATTAGTAATTTTTTTTTGCTAATTTTAGCAATTCGGTTTTCAAAAATTTGTAAAATGATTTTTGAAATAGCAAAAAGATTTGCTAAATAATATTTTTTTTACTAAAAATCAGTACAAAAATAGTAAAGTGGGATTGAAAACCGTTAACAAATTTTTTTACTAACTTTTTTTTCTGAGTGTACCACGGGCACGGTTTAAAAGTCATGATATGTTCTTTTAGATCAGTTCTGTGACATATCACAGAGGGCAATTGACCCCCTCCTAGGACAAGCCCATGTCAAAGTGACCGGTCCCGTGACCAGTCCCTATTACAAAAACCGGTCACGTGACGTATCCTGGGATAGGTCCTTTTCCCGCAGGGAATCTACCAGTTGGATTCATGTAAATTCCTGAGTAATAAATAATGATATGGCGCAATATTTGCTCATAGGCAATATGATATTCTTTAATATCTTTAAAGTACTAGATCAAATTATATCCAACAATATATTTGGCGATAAGGATCTAAATTTATTCGAAACATGGCAGATCAGAATATTTCAGATTAGATCCGATACTATTTTTATTTAAGCTAGTTTATTAAGAAACACTTAAAAAAATATTGTAAATGATTCTGTGTAAACCATATATAAGTATATATGCTTCGGTATATATGTTGTATATATAAACATTTTTACTCGGGTTGCTTACATTTAAAAGTTAAATTTTTATCACATTTGTGTCACAAATATCTAAGGAACACTGCATTCCGCTTCAAGATCTCACGAGTAAAAAAAGTTTTCCCGATTTTATCCTCAGATCTACTGGTTTTGATTTGCCGACATAATTTAATTTTTATGCTCAAAACTTCACATATTAATATTATTTATTATAAAACAATACTGAGCAGACACCGCAATATCTCGAAAATGGTATATTAAACAATATTTTTTTCCCAAAATTGTATTCAGCACATCAAATTTTATAAGAATATATGTATTGCAAGAAGAGTTTTTTAAACTGTTGTATAGTGTAATCAAATAAAATCCCTTAAAAACACTATTGCCATGTGTTTCTGTCTTTATTCCTTAAAAATTCTTTTTGTATTTGAAAGTCTAAATATTTTGCAATCTGTAGTTTGCAAAAATTTCTGGTTATAATATGATTTCTGTAGAAAAGAGACGTTTGCTTTATTTTTAATTAAGTCAAGAAAATATCTTTTTTTTATACCATAAATATGTCTTGTTTTAATTTAAATTAATGCGAAATCTTTTGGAAATGATATATATGTATGTATGTTTGTAAAGGCAGCAACATTTTTCAGTAATTTAAAACAGAAATTGTAGGCAATAGCTGTGTTGGAAAGAAAAAATAAAGTTTGATTGAGTTTATTTTTAAAGAGGTACACAGAGAAAATAGACTCATTGTAACAACCGATATTTTTGTTTGTCGCAACCGAAATTCGGTTAATGCAACAGAACTTCTGTTTATACCAATTATTTCAATTTTATAAAGAAAATATTTTGGTTGGGATAACTTAATAATTCGGTTGCTGCAACCGAAATTATGCATCTTTTTTTCTGTGTGTTCATATTGAACCGCAAAATATGTATTTGCACCTTGAAATCAGATTCGTGCTGACAACCGAATTTGTTGCCAATCGAATGGTTCAGCTGCAGCAACCGAATTTTCGTTTGTGATTGCCGAATTATTAATGATTCAACCGAAATACTGTTATCAAAGTCAAATGACTTATGTCTCAATTGGTTTTTTGTTGTCACAACCAAAAATTCGGTCACCACAACTGAATTATACGATTTGCTACAAATTCGGTTGTCAGTACGAATCTGTTTTCTCTATGTGCGTTTTTTTCAAGATTTTACAAATTTCAAGAACCTAAAAAAATGATTATATGTGTTTGGGATTTCAGTGTGACCATCTTATATGATTCTTTTACTGTAAAATGTTATATTTACAAAGGGAATATCATTTTAGTGCATTTAAGTGTAATACTGTATACAGTTTTGATCAGTAAAATTTAAAGATATTTGGAAACTTTTTACTCTTAAAGTTGCGAACATTAAAATAATTTTATCTAAATTTTTGAGCTTCAAGACATCGCTAAGTTTTTTTAACATAAATCGATAGAATTTTCCTCTCCAAATATCATATGTATGTTTCAAAAAAAAAAACTTCCAAGTATTTCCACAGTTTCAGCCTACAAAACTTTAGTCATTTTGTAGGTGTTTCTCAAATTTGATTTTTTCTTAAAACTTTTGTTTTTAAAGTTACTCCACTGTATTCACAATGAAGAAAGCAATTTTAATTAAAATTAAAACAAAAAGTATGTTATACTTTAGAAAAAAAAAACATCTTTACAAAAGCCTTTTTATATTTTTTTACGATGTTTTAAGTTGACAGCTTAAAGATTTCTATAAAAAATAGATTGTTATAAACAAGTATTTATTTATTAAAAAAAAAGTTTTTTTTAAAGATTAGTCTGTACAGAAAAATATTTTATAACAGCTATATTTAACAATTTCTGTTTTTATATAAAATGTTTTATTTATAAGTTTACACGTAGAAAATAGTAAATATTATTACAAATTCAAAAGAACATTTTTTTTATTATATTTTGTAATTATGGAGAATATACAGAAGAAGATAATATACACCAGCCGAATAGAATGCATTTTCTGGATAGCTACGACATCATTGTATTCTCCACAATTGTAGGGTATTTTATAGAGGTATAGAACTTTTAAAATCCTTTTATTCCAATTCAAAGTTATTTAATGGCAATTAATTATTTAAATATCTAAGTCTCATCATTAAAATTCATTATCTTGTATGGACAAATTTATGAGCAAAAGTCGTGAAAATGTTTATGCTTTTAGACTGTTAATGGCGTAATTTTTTCTACTGCCTTACATTTGCAATACGAATAAACTGTCAAGTGGAAGTCATTATACCCTCCACCATATATGGTGAGGGTATATATCAGTTTGTCGTTCCGTTTGTAATATGTCGAAATATAGGTTTAAGACCCTATAAAGTATATATATTCGTGATCCTTATGCAATTTTAAGACGATTTAGCGATGTCCGTCTGTCTGTCGGTCTGTCTGTCTGTCTGTTGAAATGGCGATCACGACGCGAAGACGCAAGCGGGGGTGCCTATTTTTACCCAGATTATTTAACATCGTCCCGAGCAGTTTGGTATTTAAACTGAGCAAAATCGGTCAAGCGGTTCAAAAGTTATGAGTGAAAATGTGAAGGTACCTCTAAATTTTCCATAAAAATTTGTACAATTTTTCTGTATCTATTTTTTTTTTCTGTTAAGTAAGTAAAAATGTTATTAAGTCTTCTTCTTGTTCGATTACATTTATTGTCTTACATACTCTGATAATAATAACATTCTTAGAGCTATATGTGTGTTACTCTAATAACATTGTTAAAGTCGCTAATAGACCAGACGTCTGTAAATAGCTTTACTAAAACTAAATAAAAAAAGTTCTGTTTTATAAATTGACAAAATATATTCATATTACAGTTCATGCAAAATTTAGTATATACGTATGTATATCACCTTCAGCCCCTATGATTGCCGAAGGCTGGGTCCATATAGAATGAGGTAAGGTCCAGAGGAGCTGGATCGTCGTTAATACGTCCATTAATTATACCGACAGGAGAAAGACATGTAGATCCAGCCCAGATCGTATATTTGGTTGACAAGCATATTATCGTGTAGAGCAAGTTTCTCAACAAATCTGGCTTAAAACGACATGGAGTACCTACAGAAGGGAAGAACATCGCCATTTTCATAGACGTAACTATTTAAAAATCGTTTTATGGAATTTTCATAATTTTTTCCGATACATTTTCTTAGGATTTTCCGTTCAAATATCTCCAATTCTTTGGCTACTTTAGGAGATATAGTAAACCAGATTGGGTTTTTCTGTTAAGCTTTGTTGGTATTTCGTTTCATTCCATAAAATGTATTTTTTGTTTTTGTAAAGAAAGAGCAAAATACATAATTGCTTTAGTGCCGCTACTTTTGAATAGGTGGCGCAGAATCACAGTAAAACTATACATTCAGATGTTGCTAGTAGACTTATTACATAATTTTAAAGTCAATTTTTCAAATGTTTGACTTAAGAAAAGCATTTGTTTCACATTTTTATGCCAAAAAAGAAATTTTCATAGAGGAAAATAGTATTTTTTTATTCCATTTGTATTTTTGAGAATTGAGGGATTGGAAAATGTATATTTATGTTAATTTTTTCTTTAAAAAAAAAAAAAATACATGAATAAAGTGCAATATTGTGCTCTTAAACATCTAAATGAATATTAATTTAAAAAATTAAGGTATAATTTGTATATAAAACATATATTTTTTTATAGTTTTGGCAAATATTCATTTATGTTACGAAGAAAATAGAAAATCAATAATACTCTAATGCATATTGTAGCACAATATGGCTAATGGAGACTAGCTCTGCAGCAAAATACCCTAATGGAGGGAATGCACCTTCTATTGACAAATAGTTACAACTCATGTTCTTTCTTTAATAAATTAATTTCTTTGCTGTATTCTCTCTATTAGACAAACACACTTCAATTTTTTAAAGAAAGAACATTCGTTGCAACTATTTATCAATACGTGGCGCATCAGAAAGTGCATTCTCTCCATTAGGCATATTCAGCTGCAGAGCTAGTTTCCATTAGCTGGAACAAAATTGAGTATTTGACAAAAACTATGCTTTAAAATGTGTTTTTTTGTGCAGTCCATGTTTAAAAAAACTAGTGAAAATGGCAAGCTACCTCTAAAATGCCCATACAAATTTAGTACAATTTCATAGTGGCGACTGGTACATAACATATTTTCTCATATTTTTTCACCAGTTGCTTAGCAGTAAATATTTTGTATTCACCTCAAACATTTTTTTACCACTAAAATTTTTTTTCACCACAAAAAATTTTTCACCTTAAAAATTTTTGTTCACCTCTAAATTTTTTTTTCCACCAAAAAAGTTCTTTTCACATCTAAAAAAGTTTTTCACCTCAAAAAATTTTTTCACCTACATAATTTTACTTCAAAAGTTTTCTTATATTATTTGTATCAAAAACAGAAGAGAACATCTTTTTAGGATATTGGTGGAGGGTATTCAAAGATTCGGCACAGCCGATTTAGCCCTTTTTTACTTGTTTTTTTGAAGGAATTTTTTTTGTTTAAGATTATGTGGAAAATCGTTAGGGAAGGATTATTTTATCATGATAGAAAAAATAAATTTTTGGCTGTCACTTTTAGCCGAATAAAAAATTAAAAATTTGTCCTTCTGTATGTGCTTTAGAAAAAGTGTTTTCGGTACAAATGTTTATAATTTTTTTTAATACTAAATGCCAAATAATAAGAATTTAAAATAAATCATTTCGTATGTCTTTATGTGTTTTATTTTAAATTAAAGTTCTTAACCTCGTAAAAACACCCTTTACAAAATGTAATAATGTTTTTTTTTTCATTTAAACATATTTTTCCACGATCTCGACCAAAATTAAAATACATTTCATATAAAAATTATAAAGAACTTCATTATTATTAGGCAATGTTAATAAAAAAAATTTATTATTATTAAAATAATCTTTTCTAGTACTTCTTTAATGCACTTTCTCTGGATTTTTAACGGAGTTGTTGTCTATATTTGAACACATTTTATATTTAAACCGATGAAAAGAAGTTATTATTGACCCTAATAAGTAACGTATGTACATCATTAAGAAATTAATTGCTTTAGTGTAAAAATATAGTGCACATATCGTACGAAAAAAACTATGCAAGGAAAATTATTTTTAGGGATCACCAAAACAGAAATTACTTTTAAAAGAAATGGAGTTGTTTTCTTGAATTTTCGTATAACTGGAGCATAAAAGAATAGAGTTTTAAAAGTATTAAGTATTTCGGTACTAAGTACTGAGTACAGAATACCTACCGTTTCTTTAAGTACTCAAAAAAGTATGTTAGAAAATATGTAAAAATATATATATACTTTTAAGAAACTGGTTGCACTTAAAGCACATTCTCAATCCAGCTGCCATATTGTGTATATTTCCTATAAGATTTGTTCACAATAGGTAGTTGTTTCCTCAAGGAAGAAATCTCTCAATAACAGACACTCCTAATTGAAACACCATTCCTTTATGTTCATTTTTTTTTGGCAATGTTATCACAAAATTAAACTTTTGTGGTAAAATTAACTCTCATTTCAGCCGTCAGCCATTAGAAAATTTTTCATTAAATAATCAAAAATAGTACGAATTCATTTTTTCTGTGTAAAGAGGGATCTAGTACCTTTAACGTTATTGGAAGCGGTTGGTATATAGACAAGTTTTCTTATGCCATGGACAGAATGGCAAATGTCTTTCGGACTGAGATTTTTGCTATTTTTGATGTGGCATATTCGATAATCCATAATGGATTGGAGAATACGATCAGGCTGCGCTTAAAGCACTTAAATCTGCGATCACCTGATCCAAAGTTATTTAGCAATGCAGACACAGGCTGAATGAGGGAACAGGGACAGTCTTCTAGAGCTAACGCTTCATGCGGCTATTCCGGACAATATAATGGCCGACTTGTTAAGAAACATTAGATAGATTTCAATTCTCATGAATGCGGAAATGAAGCTGGTTATCAGAATGTCATGCTAAGTACATTAGAATGGCTTATATTTTAAATCTGTTTTCATTTCGAAGTGGTTGGACTGGCCTTATTACGGGATATAATGCTTGTGTTCACTGCATAGTGAGGATGAGCAATGTCAATGACCCATTGTGTGTGGCATGCCTGTAGGAATAGGACTCAACGAAATATTTTCTCCGGAACCAGATGGAGTATTTTGAGTACTGATGTCTCTTCTTCTTCTCTTATATCGAATGTAAAGGGTGGTCCAACCATAATACACGATGTTAATTGTGAGTCACACCTTAACATCAATTTTTAGCCCAACTTAATTTGGCAATTCATTGTTTAGTATTTGACAAATTCAATCATGGAGAGGTACATAATGGAGCAGCGTGTTAAGATTGTTTCAGCCTTTTACAAAAATGGGCGTTTAAATCAAAATGCATTTCGTGTACTTCGGTATTTTTTTTGGTCGGCATAATCAATCAAATGTTTTCACAATTGGGAGAATCGAGAGCAAATTTCAGCAAATCTGTGCATGCTCGCTCAGTTCGTTCTGCGGAAAACAATGCTGTTGTTCGCGATAGTGTGTCAGAAGTGCCGTCAACCTCGACTCACCGTTGGTGTTCGCTATCGCCAGAAATTGAGGATATGGACCACCTGAACACATTTCGATAGGATGGTGCCACTTGCTACACAGCAAACGAAACAATGGCTCTTTTGCGCGAGAAATTCAATGATGGACGTGTTATCTCACGTCGTGGCCGACGCGATTATGTTATTTGACACCGTTGGACTTATTCCTTTGGGGATATTTAAAAGAAAAAGTGTATAAGTCAATAAGCAAAGAACAATTCCAGAGCTTAAGGATGAGATAATTCGGCATATTATGTTTCAGATTCAATTATGTTTCAGATTCATTGAAAATATGGACCACCACATAGAGGTATACCACCGAAGCTCTGGCAAGCTTTTAGCTGATATTTTGTTTCACACATTATTGTCACATATCCTTCTATCATTATTAAAAATATAAAGATAATTCTCTGAATACTTTTTGAACTACCCTTTATCATTTTTCGGAAACAAACCTTTTTTTTAATCAAACAATCCCCAATGAGCCATGTAATTTCTCATATGTTTAATGTCTCTCTAGTTCGATTATGCACTTCTTAGCATCTGCAATAACAGCTATTTTTGGAAGACCATCACGAATTCCATCATGGGTATAGATCGGCCTTGCTTGAACATGGCCAAACCAAGTCGTGTAAAGCACTTCTGGTGTCTCAAGCTAAACTTAAAACTTAAAACAGCAGATAATCATTTCGTTAATTTGAATTAAAAATAACAATACATATTTGTTGTTAAATTTATAGATGGATATGCAAAGCATATTGCAAACTGCACACTTTTATGTAAAAATATTTAAACAATTTTGAAAATTAAATAACATTTTCAAAAAATCGATAGTTTTCACGAGCACTTTAGATTCATTTAAGTAAATTAAGTTTATGCCATTAAAAATCGACAATTGGTATTTTAAGCGACAAAATATTAAAATTTTGGTACTTCTTTGTTTTTTACAATCAGAGATGGCAAACAGAAACTAGTTCTACATTTTTTTATCACGTATCAAAATGTATAAGTCTTGACAAGTTTTCCCCTATTATGTCTAAGCTGCAATAATCAACAGTAATTAAACATAGAAATTTATTACATTTTTTTAACAGAAAAAAATTAACCACTATTTTAAAAATAAATACTTTTTTGTAACCAGTGGTTTAAATATGACCATATAAAATAAATTAAACACAAGCACGTTTTGTGCAGTTCAACACCCTTGAGTTTTATTTTATTTTAAATATCTTTCAGTTAAAATAATAGCAACAAGAAATATTAACTTAAAAAAAATGGCAGAAGTATATAAAAGCTACTAAAGCCACATACACGTATTTCGTTTACTACATCCATAGGCTGTTAATACTTGTGATGACATGTGGTAAATTATGAGTTTGTTGGAGAGTAAAAGTACAACTGTAAACCGCATCATATGTAATACCGACTTTTTTAACATTAAGATATTTAACTGAAAAAATGTAAATAAATTTAACTCCATTTTGTTTTTTAAAAAAGCACAAATAACTAATGTCGTTTTCTTTTCTGATAAAAAATGTTGCCTTTTTGCTGCCCTTTTTACAAAATGTCGTTTTGTGCATACTAATAAAAAGTAAAAGCGGATCAATTAGATATCAAATTAAAGGTATTAAATTTTGTTAAATTTCACGCGAACGGAACTTTGTGGCAGAAACCGGTCCTCGAGTTGTTTCTCTTATATGAAAGTAGCCCGTAACTTTAATATGGGCTTGTCATAGGAGGTGGCAATTTCTATCTTTTAAGCTACTTGCGCCATATCGCTGACCCTGTGTAGAGTACCATATTACTGCATTAGTGTAAGAGAATGCGCAACAAAACAGTTGATAATTATCTTACACATAACTAGTAGTATAATGTTAGACACAACGTGATGTGTATCAGAACTAGTTCAACATGAAACGTTACGTGACTGATTTAAATGTACATACCAGAGGACTGAAGACAAGTAATTAATAAAACAAGTAAGAGCTGCTAAATTCGGCTATGCCGAATCTTATATACCCTTCACCATGGTTGGAAAAAAACTGAAGTTTATATATGGACATATATGAAATGGACAGATTTATATACGGACGCCTTTAAGAGGAAATTAACCATTTAGTTTGGAGATAAAACTTGGACTCGGGAAGATTTATGGTTCCAGAAAATAGGTATTTTAAAAAAATTTATGTTTTGGGCATAACTTTTTTGTATCTGAACCGATATTTCCAAGTTTTTCAGCAAATATGTTATACTAAAGATTTTCGATCTTTTGCTTTATAAGACGTATCCATAGGTCATAATACAGCTCTAGAATAGTGTTTGTTGTTTGTGTATAAAAGGTTAAGAGGTGAAAGAAAAGAATTTCAACAAATCGTTAAAAGAAATCACTACAACTGCATGTGTTTTATTTCTACAAAATAGTTTGATTTAGCTGGCAAATTTGCATTTGGGATTTTATTTCGGTTTTTTATTAGAAATATTTGTAATTTCTTTAGCTTAATTTTAAAAATTTGAAGGAAAATAGTTTATAATTTTTTTATAAATTATTATAAGTTATGACCTAAAATAGTTGCACTCAAAGGTAAATTATGTATAAAATTTTCTTAATATGTGAGAAATAAAATGGTTTAAAAATCTTTTTATAAATTCTTTTAAATCGGAGCAAAAAATAGAAATAAAACTGTTTGTATTTTGTTTGTATCAGAGGGTTTTTATACAAATTTTGATGTTTTTAGCCTATTTATGGATTATTTAATTATTAATATAAAATTTTATTTAAATTAATTATTAAATGTTAAAAAAAACAAAAAATAAACAAAAAAAAAATCTTAACGAACCCGCGACCCTTCCACCTGTGGTGAAAGGTATAAAAACGTTTGTATTTTGTTTGTATCAGAGGGTTTTTATAAAAATGTTGATGTTTTTAGCCTATTTATGGATTATTTAATTATTAATATAAAATTTTATATAAATTAATTATTAAATGTTAAAAAAAACCAAAAATAAGCAAAAAAAAAAAAAAAGTCTTAAGAAAATAATAAAAAAAAATGTACAAAAAAAAAAGTGAATTGACCTGACCGAGATTTGAACCTCGAACCCCGCGGCCTTAGAGAAAAAAAAGTATTTGTGACACAGCGTCTAGACAACTGAGCTATTGAAGCTCACACAAAATCATCGTCAATAGAGGTACATATATAAAAGTCTTCGTTCCTTAGAGATTTGTTTAGTTTTTATTTAAATGACAAATCTTTATATGTGTGTTGTTTGTGTATAAAAGGTGGAGATGAAAGAAAAGAATTTTAATTATTAATATAAAATTTTATATAAATTAATTATTAAATGTTAAAAAAAAAACAAAAATAAGCAAAAAAAAGTCTTAAGAAAATAATAAAAAAAAATGTACAAAAAAAAAAGTGAATTGACCTGACCGAGATTTGAACCTCGAACCCCGCGGCCTTAGAGAAAAAAAAAAGTATTTGTGACACAGCGTCTAGACAACTGAGCTATTGAAGCTCACACAAAATCATCGTCAATAGAGGTACATATATAAAAGTCTTCGTTAATTAGAGATTTGTTTGGTTTTAATTTAAATGACAAATCTTTGTATGTGTGTTGTTTGTGTATAAAAGGTGGAGATGAAAGAAAAGAATTTTAACACATGGATGTGTTGTTATGCTCAAAATTCTACATACATATTAAACAAAGGGATTTTTCTGGAAAAATTAGAGGTAGTCCTGGTTTTTTGCTAATATCTCAGCCATTTATTAACCGATCTGTCTGATTTTTAATAGCAAACAGAAATGGATCACATGTAACAGAAATAAAAAAGAATCAAGTCCTCATCATGTCTGGGTTCTTCGGAAAACCCATTTCAACACACAGACGGACAGACGGACAGACGGACATCGTTAAATCAACTTCGCTCTTCATAAGGACCCAGAATATATATACTTCATAGGGACTAAGATCAATATTGTAGAAATTACAAACGGAATGACAAACTTATATATACCCTTCCACCTATGGTGAAGGGTATAAAAAACTGGTTACATATTAATCACAATGTGTTATGTTGCCGAACTTGTAGGGAACGAATAGTTTGGTGACATATCACTTGATTGTTGCAAGTGAATATGTCATAGAGCAAACGAAAATTAGTTAGAATGTAACCTGTCAATATTTCTTCCACGTGTCTTATATTAAGAACGTGTTTCTGAAAATTTCCATAAGGTCCAGTTACTGAATTTATCTGCAATGTTTATTACAAAAGTTTTTACAATTTTTTATATATTTCCAATTTTAAACTATTTCCTCAAAAAAAATAATACAATCACAGAATGTGAATATTTTTCAAATTTTAATAAAATCAAAGAACAAAAAATAGTTTTCTATTTAATTAAACAAAAAATTAATTAAAAAATTCCAAATTATGGGAGGCAAGTCTGCCCCAGACAGTCCTATTCACTATTATGCTCTAGGATGAAGTTTTACTCTTTAGCTGCTAATGTTTTTCCGACATTTCCTTTAATTTTACTCTCAAAATCGCATCCGATCACCAAAAAAAAATATTTTTCCAAATAGAGAATTTTTTTAAAAATATCCAAAGGGAGAATGATAAATCAAATAATTCAATTTTTAAAAATTATTAAATACACACTTGTTTTTGATTCACAAACTAAAACAGATTGTTTATGAATTAAATTATTTGATATTTAATAAATGAACTTATATTTAATACATTGATTTAATAAAAATTTAAAATGCAAATTAAATTTACACCTAATAAATTAATGTTTTAATAAAATTCGTGTAATTTAAACAAACTAGATCTTCTGGAATTAGTGCGAATTTAAAAAGAGTTTTTTTTTAAGTTCACGATGTAATTAAATTCGATCGTTTTTTGGTTCATGTATATTTATTTATTTATAGATTTCAACCAAATTGTCCAATAGAAGTTCTCAAATTTAAGTTGTTTTTCCCCTGCAGAAAATTCATTTGATTCATTAAAATTTTTAGACTTAAAAGATTTTCCATTCAGTATCAGGTTTTCTACATAAGTGGCTGCAAACTTATTATTATGAATAAGGAAGATAAAGAATTAGTTTTGTAATTCACTCTTTTTAATATGAATTAAATTTCACTCGAATATCATTGTATAAACGCATTCAAGGCGTATTGAGGATTCTCGTCAGAAAATGTTAGTTTAACCTTCCGCAAACACATTTAGATAAATAAAAAAAAAAAAAATAGATGTCCCTTTAAAAATTGCTATTTGAATATTAAAAAATCTAATAATTTAAAAAATCGCTATGATTTCAGACATTAGAATAGAATCAAAACCGATGAATAGTATCAAAATCGGTGGTTAATAGAATTTATATAAAATTTAACACACATGCACCTATCTTATAGACAAGCTGAATTCCAATTTCTTTTAAAATGAGCTGAGCTAGGGTGGATTATTTCAGCAACTTTCAGTTTTAAATTTCGCGAATATTTGACTGTTATGCAATTTTTGTGATCGTCCCATATTTTAAATTAATATTATTCATTGACTCAACTTAAACAAATCATTCCAACAAAAAATGGTGTATTTGATATATATTTTACGAATTAAATCATAAAACAAATTATTCTATCCAAACAAAATTAATTAAATATAAATTAAAACATATCTCACTTTATTTTATACCAAATTATCCCTTAAAACTGATTATAAATTAATCACACAGTTGTAAAAATTTTAGTTCAAGTAATTCGGAAAATGGATTAATATAATTTAAACAAATAAAGTCTTAGGGCCAGTATTATAGTAACAATTTATTAGGATTTTTGACTTAAATTTTACTTAAGAAATTTTCAAACAGACAGCCAATTTCAATTATATAGTCGTTTAAATGAAACAGTGTCCAGAATGGAGTTAAGTGAAAAATTATTTTTATATATTTTAATTTGATGAATTTTGTTATAAAATTTTAATAATGTTAAGAGAAAAGAGTCGTCGATCGAAATTTTTAGGGATAACAATACTCTAAGTGTTTCTTAATGAACTGTTTATTGTTGTGATACCTAGTAGTCAGTCGCGGGCAGCCACCGATTGACATTCTTTTATACACAGCAAAATTTGTTGAATCAGTTCCGTGCTGTCATTATTTCATATATAAAAGTTCTAATTTATTTAGTCCACATTGGTGCTATGTTCATTTCTCTTTGGATACATGATATATCCAGAAAGAATCAGTCAATGTTCTGTCACCATTTCTATATTTGGAGCACTGGTAGTTTTACAGCAATTACGACTTTTTCAGACACTAAATTATATTTTACACCAGCTTTGTGACATGTCCCTCATTTATTCATCACAGATTTATCACCTTGGATCAATCGAATCTTCATTTCCCGTAGGGCACATTTATCTTATCTATCCGCTTTTACTATGCACAAAAATACATTTTGTAAAAAAGGCAAAAAAAATGCAAAATTTTTTATCAGAAAAGGAAACGGCACAAGTTCTCGGTTGGACATATATTGTCGTCCTTTGAAAACAAGATTTTATCAGCTTTTTCTCCCGGTACATCACTATGTTGACATGCCCTAGTATAGAACATGCGGAATATTATTATTATTTGAATTACAATAATAACATACTTAGAATTTTTCCATTGGCAAAGCAATTTTATTAATGCTAATGCATATAAAATTCATTATCACTTAATGGTAATGAAATTTTATGGCTAATGCTAATCAAACTAATCAAAACCTAATTATATTTGATCATTAATTTATTTGCTTATAGAAAAGGACATGTATAAATTGCTTTAGATAAGATGGTTTATATAAATGGTTCCTCAGTTCGTCTAATTTTTAAAAAACCTTAATAGTTGTTGCTATATGTTTACTACTTGTTAAATAGTTGGTTTAGACATGTGTATTAATACGTGTATAGCTATTTCATGTGCATATTGTTGTATTGATTTATGGTCTGACTACAGTGTGTGACACTAGTTTGCGGACATACTAGTAGCCAAAAATTATTATAATTCCAAAAATATACAATTATATGTAATTGTTATATTTGAAGAAACGATGTTATGAAAAAAATTTGAGATAAAACATATTTTTTTTTGCAACAAAAAAATAAGTTTTTAAGGCACAATTTTCATTGTCAGCTTATTATAGTTTATCATTTTGAAAAAAATTGCCCTAAGAATGGATTTTGAATTTTGTAAATATCCTTTTTGTCATTCCGATATCCCTATCTCAATATCCCTAATTTTAGCATACAAAAATAAAAAAACTGCATTATTGTTTTTCTATATGTGGCCTAAGCAGCAAATTTGCAAAATTGAATTATGGATACCAAATCAAATTCATAAGAAAAAATTTACCTTTATTATAAACCAGATTTTTTGTAAAATATACTTTAGTTTTGATAATTATATAACTTTATTTGATCTTATTTTAATATAAATATGTAATTTTTTAAGCTAAAAATCTTTTTTATATAAAAATTTTTATTTTATTTTCAATATTTCGCTAACAATTTGTTAGCATCGTCAGGAAAACAAAATTTTTTATAATTATAAATAGTCGACAAACATTTTGTCATATAAAAATTTAACATATAAATACAAAAAAAAAATTTTTTCAAAAATTAAATTAACATTTAAACAAATAGAAGTGGTAATTTTATAAACAACATTTTCCTGTTAATGCTCGTTAAAAATATAATATTCCTTATTAAGCTAAAGATCCGTTATTTATACAAAATTTAATTATAAATATTTATTTATCCCAATATTTCGTCACCACATTGGGTGACTTCTTCAGGGGAAATTGTCTTTTTTTATAATTAATAAATTAAAATTATAAACTGAAAACTTATATATAACAATTTTTTTAAAAAAGGCGGTAAATCAAAATTATTTTTTGTCAATATTAAAAAATAAAAATATCACAGAAAACAAAAATAACAATATTTGAAAAATTAAAATATTACATGAGCAAAAATATTTTATATACATTTTATTTAACATAATAATATTTATCCTAGTTTTTATTAACTAAATGTCTGTAATTTTGTGCAATACTTGCTATGTATGTTTTATAATTAATTAGTTATGTAGATGGTACCTTCATAATTTGTAACATTTCTATCATATATCTACGTCTGTAATTATTTTCCGTGTTTAAAATTGACGTCCTATCAAAATCAGGATAATTATTAAAATTCGTGCAATGTAATGATAATGCAGTTTCTGTGTAGAAGTAGTGTTCCTGTATTTTTGATCAGATCTGTGTCCTGCAATTCTTGTTTTTAATTTATTCTTTGTTGTACCTACATATACATTACTACAATTCTCATTATCATTTCCACTACAAGGTATTTTTAAACTAAATTGGACATTTCAGATTTATCTATTTTATCTTTCGTTTTGCTAAACAATCTACCTAATGTGTAATATGTTCTATGTGTTACTATATAATTCTTATTATCATAAATTTTCGATTTTTCTAATCTTTCAGATATAAGAGGAACATAAGTTAGAGATTTATAAATTTTAGGTTCAGTAACCGTTCTCGTAACTAAATTATTCTGTTTTTTACATTGTCTTATCAATCTACAGATTAATTGAATTGGGTAATTATTATTTAACAAAATATTTTTAATCTTTTCTATATTAGTTTTATGAAATTTTGTATCGCTAATCTTTAATATCCTTTCAATCAAATTCTTAGCCGTATTAAGTATGATTCTTTTCGGGTGTTTAGAAAAATAGTTAAAAACTCTTCCAGAAGCTATTGGTTTCTGATACCAATCTATTAATAAACTCTCATCTTTCTTATTATCAATGTATCTAAATAAGGAATTTTAGAATTACATTCTTTCTCAATCGTAAATTTTATATTGTCATGAAATGAGTTAAAAGTTGATAAAATATCACTAATTGAATCATTCGAAATAATGCAAAATAAATCATCAACATATTCTGCGATGATTTTTGGTTTCACATTTAATTTTTCTATACAAGAATCTAATAATTTTTCCATTACAATATCAGCTATAATTGGAGATCCCATTGGAAGTCCTTGTTGTGGTAAATATATTTTATTATCATATTTAAAATATCTATTGTCTATTATAAAAAAATTTTAGAATACGTATAAAAAGGTTCCTTTCAATTCCTGTATAATCCTATATAATATCCCACTTTTCTTCGATAATATCCAAAGCTATATCAATTGGTATACTCGGAAATAAAGATACAACATCAAGTGAAATTAATTTTTCATCATTTTGTATCTTTAAGTTTTGTATCTTTTCTCTAAAATGTAAGGAATCTTTTACATTATATTTAGAGTTTTCAGTTATCTTTTTAAGAATGTTTGTAATATATTTACAAAGTTCATATGATGGGGAATTAATAAATGAACATATTGGTCTTAAAGGAAAATATTCCTTATGGATTTTAGGTAACCCATATAATCTAGGTGCAACAGATATATTTGTATTAAGTTTGTTCTTTTCCAAAGATGTTATAATCTTTAATTTGAAAAGAAACTTATAAAAGTATTAAAAAATTATTAATACCCCATTCATATTGAGACCCAAGCTACGTATTTCGTAATTTTCAAATTTGTATGGAATTTAAAAGTTGAGAACTTGAAAAAACGAAAATACGTATTTTGGGGATCAGTGTGTATGGGATTTAAAACAATTAATAAAAAAACAGTTTTATTTAGAAATTGCGACGTTTTTGGAGCCGTTTACACTCGCCAATTTTTTGGGCTCTGGCCTCTATTTATATTAAAGGTACTCTGTTGTACCTATCCACTTTTTGGTCATACTCCATAGAAAACAAAAAAAAAACATAAAAAATGGTGTTAAATGTATAAAGTTATTTGCTGTGTATACTCACCAACAATGGATATTTTTTCTTTGACATTTAAACATTGTCGACCTTGGGATTTCGGAGACTAGCCTGTGTTATCAAAATGTCTTTTTTATTGATAATTAATATTTTTCAATAACAAATATTTTAAAATTTGTGTTAAAGATCTTTGAAATTGCCTGGTCTAAGAGAGGGTAA
This sequence comes from Eustalomyia histrio, assembly GCA_949748255.1. Lineage (NCBI taxonomy): Eukaryota > Metazoa > Arthropoda > Insecta > Diptera > Anthomyiidae > Eustalomyia > Eustalomyia histrio. Next base: position 211,638,168 of record OX456523.1, on the reverse strand, counting down.
AAGAGATTGAAAATTACTAAAAGTCTTATGTCCACACCAATTTTTGCTAAGGAATTCGAACTGGAACTTGAATCAGTAGAACAGGAGTTTAAATTGAAAAAAATGTTTGCCTTCATGTAAGGCTATATCTGATAAAAAAGAAAACATATTGCCCATATTTGGAATAATATATGCATTCATATATAAACATATATCGCATACTTAAAAAAGTTTGTAAGTTAAAATAACTGAAAATATCATTTAAAAGAAAATATCATTTAAAAGAAATGATATTTCATTTAAAAACCGGTCTACTTAATTTTCATTTAAATTAAATGCCATTTGTTATTTATTTTAAAATGTTGATTAATCAACTGACAATCCGTAAGAAACAAATGATATAATCAGTTAAAATAAATGTCAAAATTTTACCTACCAATCCTTAAAAAATAAATGTTTTTTTCATTTATTTTGTTTTTTTTTTTTTTTATACTCGTACAATACAAAATGTATGTATGCATATGAAGCTATAATCACTTTTTGTGTGAACCAATTTAAATAAAAAAAACAAATTGAAATTTTTGAAATAGACAGCAAACAAAATTTAAATTTATAATAACTGTTACGGACACAAATAAACCACAAGTTTCCGTTTTGTGGGTAAATTTTTATTAAATTTCAAACAAATGAAAAAAATAAATGAAACTGAAAAAAATCGGTAAATGATAGTAAATTATTTCGAATAAATGTATAAAAAAGTTAATATAGATATTTCTTTGAAAAATAAATGTATGTTCCTTTATTTTTAAATGGTAGGGAAAACTTTTTTATTAAACTACAAACAGTTGACTACATAATATTCTGAGTGTAAGAACTGGAATAATATATGCAATATATTATCATATTTTGCCCTACCATATATGAACCTTTTATTAAAAAGTATTTGCCCATGTATGCTTAGATCAGCGACTAAAACCCTGAAAAAATGGGTTCAGGTTCGGGTTCGGGTTAATCTAAATAAAAATTTCAGGTTCGGTTCGGTTCAGGGTTCGGGTTCAGGAAATCAAAGAAATTGTCGTTTGATTTTATAATATATATATTTTAAGTTTTTTGCATAAAAATTTGTTCTTTGATTTAGAAAATCGTTCCTTTTTCTGAAGAACAATATTTTGATTGTCTCATAAATTTCACTTCTTTTTCCATTTGCAAATTTTTGAAAATTTGAATTGCTTGTAAAATATGTTTTTTAGCATTTTTATACCCAGATATAATGCTGCAATCAAAAGTGGATTATTAATAAAGTGGTTTTCTCTTTTTATAATATTTAAATACAATTCTTACGAAAATGTTTTTGTTTTGTCATCTTTTGTTAGCTCTAATTCAAAACTAAACCAGACTCTAGAAAAATCATCAGCGTTAATTTTTTAATAGTTGCAAAAACTTCTACGAATATTTGTAAAGAGTATTATCATTTATAGGTAATACATCATCCAGTAATTCCGAACAAAAACTTCTGTATTTCCATAAGGCTTAAAAAATGTCATAACTGGAATTCCATCTATTTAGGCTAGCTTTTCAAGTTTAACTTTTTAGCTAAAGAAGAAATTACTGGTGTTCGTAATTTTTTGCAAATATCTCTGCATTGATCAAGTATTTTCTTAAAAAAGGACTATTTATAGTGTCAAGTAGTGCAAACTGGAATGCAAGCAATGTAATGTAATGTAATGTTTTTTTTTTTTTTTTGATTTTTCTATCAAACATTTCTCACGTCATGAACAGCAAGAATATTTTTATATATTTTTGAACCAGAACCTGATTAAATTTTTGGGTTCAGCGGGTTCGGGTTCAAAGTTTTTATAAACAGCGAACCTGAACTCGTTTGGGTTCGGTTTCAGTCCCTGGCTAAGATACATCATATATATGTGTTCATATATGCTTATACGTGAAACCAGTTATGCCCATACCTGACACCATATATCACGATATATGAACATATATGATATTTTTCACCTGGGTATTTAATTTGTTTAATTCTCAAACTATTGCGAAGTTGCATTTTTAATTATTTGTAATTTTAAAAATAATATAACTTTATTTGATCTTATTTTAATATTAATATTCAATTTTTTTAAGCTAAAGATCCTTTTTTTATAAAACTTCTTATTTTATTTTCGATATTTCGCTAACAATTTGTTAGCATCTTCAGGAAAACATTGTCATCTCATTGTTCTATATTAAATCACCATCCTAACTTTGAAAATGTTTCAATATTAAGAACAGAAAATAATTATAAAAAACGTTATATGTTAGAAATGTTAGAAATCATTAATACACCTTTGACACAGAGAATGAACTTTAAAGCTGACACAGAAAATTTAGCTCAGAATTATAGATATTTAATTAGTAAAAAATTAGGAAACTTAAATGTATAGATATGTTTTTAATAACTATAATAATTTAATTTCATAATGTTATTTTATTTTATAAACAACATTTATTATGTTAAATTTCATAAACCAAAGTATTAAACCAATATGAAAATATTTTTTACGATCTTTAGCAGGAAAATGTTGTTTATAAAATTACCACTTTTATTTGATTAAATGTTAATTTAATTTTTAAACATTTAATTTATATTCTAATGTAAAATATTTTTTATATTTAAATGTTAAATATTTTTTTGTTTGTCAATTTTTTATAAATATTAAAATTTTGTTTTCCTGAAGATGCTAACAAATTGTTAGCGAAATATCGAAAATAAAATAAGAAATTTTATAAAAAAGGATCTTTAGCTTAAAAAAATTGAATATTAATATTTGTAATTTTTTTATTTCATTTAATCACAACATAATACAACAAACTGCGAATGGAATAGTTTGGGGGACAATTATTTAATGTGTTTAAAAATGTTAAAAAAAATTAAAATTTATTTTTTAGTCTTCAACATATTAGTTTTTCATCTTCAGTTTCAAATATCTCAGCTTGTGGTTGCTGCAATGCCATAACTGCCGTGAGATAACTAAGAACTGCTATTATTTTAAGTTTAAAATAAAGTCATCGCAATGAACTAAGATAATTTTAAACTTTTTTTCTTGATTATCAAAACTTATTAGCAAAAAGAAAGGTAAAGCAGAAGATTTTAAAGTTTGAGGGTAAATATTTCTTAAACTATAAAAGCTACTATGATACTTGAAACAAGTTCTTTTTTCCTTATAATCTAAATTACAGAATTGCATAAAATAATTCAAATTGGTACACATTTGTAAAATTTATTGGGCCATAAATCTTTTATACATCCAAGGAGGTCAACTTTGACAGCCTGTAGCAAAATGTATGTAAAGACAGAGCGACTGTAAACAAATGTATATAAAAACTTTTATTCTCCTCTTTAATTTTTGTTAACACTATTCCAAATTGGTTCGGTGGTTTTAAAGATCCATATTTATGAACATTTTTTTAATTTTATTTTGTGTTTAGAACCAGCATGTCGTATACTTAATATTACAATGCATACAAGTAAATAAGTATAACTCATACGCCGTGTGGTTCATTCAAAGAAGCGACATGCTTTACCAATCATTTCCAAATTTAAGTAAAGGGTTTTACTTGCTAATATATAAACAATAACAACTCAGTCGCAAAAAAAAATGTGGAATTAACAATGCCCTCTTACACGATTGAAATTGCCTCAATTGGCTTAACGTAGGTAATTGCAAACAGTTGCTGCTTTCTAAATACCTTAAATTTACTAAATTCGGCAACTTTTTATAAAAGCTGGCATTTTAAAAGCTGCATTTCTGTTGTAATATAATTATTAATGAGTGTTTCACACAAGAGACCGCCAATAATCCAGTTTCCAGTGTCTTGCTTGTGTCATTTGGTTGTAACGCAAAGAACAATGCTAAATATGCGAATTTCGTACCATATAAAGTGTTTTTTGCGGAGAGTTGTTTTTATTATTTTAATATAAAAAAAAATAACCATACAATACAGGTTGGTTGAAAAGTTCCTGCGCTTACCAAGAGATGCCACTGCTAGCTCCAAACTTTTTTTTTCTAAAGTTGGTATAACTGTCCTGAGAACACATGCAAAGTTGCAAGTCATTCTGTCAATTCTTTCTTTGTTTACAAGCCATTTGAAGTTGACGTGTCATTGACTTTTTTTAATATGGAAAAAATTTAATATCGTGCAGGCATTAGATTCTTTGTTTTGAAGGGTTTAAAAGCAAAGGAAATTTATGAAGAATTGTTAGAAGTGTATAAGGAGTCCTCACCTTCAAAACGCATCGTTGAATTTTGGGCTGGTGAATTTAAACGTGGTCGAACCAGCCTTGAAGACGATCCATGCGAAGGACGAGCAAAATCTGCAACCACAGCAGAAATCATTGAGTAGGTACATAATATGATTAGTGAATATCCAAGTTTGACTAAGTGTGAAATTGCTAATGCCATAGGCATCTCAGACGAACGAGTACTCCATATTTTACTTGAAGAATTACGTATGAAAAAACTGTTTGGAAAGTTAGTGCCGCACACATTAAGAATTCAACAAAAACTGGATCGAAAACAAATTTCTCAGCCTAATTTGGAGCGTTTTAAGCCGAATAAAACCGACTTCTTGCGTAGTTTTATAACTATAGATGAGACTTGGATCTACCACCATGATCCTAAATTGAAACAAGAACGTTTACAGTGGACTGAAGATGGTTGTTCAGCTCCAAAGCAGGTGAAGTCACACCGATCAGCAAAGAAGGTTATGGCATCAGTTTTTTGGGATGCAAAAAGAATTTCGTTGATTGATTATATTCAGAAAGGTAAAACAATCCACTCTGAATATTATTGCAGCCTTTTGGATCAGCTGGATGAAAAAATTCGTGATAAAAGACCTGGTTTTAAGAAGAAAAAAATCATTTTTCATCAAGACAATGCCCCTGCTCACAAAAGTGTTTTGGGGATGGCTAAATTCAAAGAATTAAAGTACGAATTGCTTGAACATCCACCGTATTCACCAGTTTTGGCTCCCAGTGACTACTGTCTCTTCAGAAATCTCAAACAAATCCTTCGTGGAAAGCATTTTCCGTCGAATGAAGAGGCCATAGCAGCCGTAGACGGTTATTTTGCAGAGCTTCCGGAAAACCATTATAAGGATGATAAAATTATTGGAAGATCATTGGAACAAGTGTATTGAGCTTCTAGGAGATTATATTGAATAAAAAAATATATTTCGTAACAAAAACAGTATTCTTTCATTTCGAGCGCAGGAACTTTTCAACCAACCTGTAGTGGAAGTTTAAGGCAAGCATGCTCTATATGAACAATCGTGTCTAAGACGGTTTAGCTGATTTAGAAGTGGTGATTTTGAGCTCAAAGACAAGGAACAGCCGAGTCAACCAAAAAAGTTTGAAGATAAAGAATTGGAATTATTGCTCTTTGTTGAAAAATGCCAAATGCTTTAGGAGTTTTCAGAATTATTGGGAGTGGACTAGTCGTCTGTAAGTAATTCCCTAAAAGCCATTGATTGATTTAGAAGCAATAAAAGTTGTTGGCATACGGGTTGAGGCCGCGCGAAGTTGTAAGGTGATTTTCGCTTGTAAACAGCTCCTACAACGTCACAAAGAAGTGTTTTTGCAATGCAATGAGAATGACGGCGAAAATAAGATCCATTATGAAAACCCCAAGCCCAAAATATCATGGGTTTTGCCCAGATGGCCATCAAAAACCTTCGCAGAGCCGAATATTCATAGCATGAAGCTTATGGTCTGTATTTGATGGGACCAGCGCGATGTTGTCTACTGCGAGCTTCTAAATCCTATTGAGATGCTACTATAGACTTAACTCATGACTCTATACCGGGATCTGAAGCAAAAATGACCGGAATAAGAAAAAAGGCACGACAAAGTGATTTTGCAACATAAAAGTCAAGTCTTTCTTCCGATCTAGTATCCGGAAATTTCCCGAAAGGTGGGAAAAAAAGCTCTGGTCGGTGATGGAAAAAACTTTGAATAATATATTTGTAACCATTTTCGTACAATAAATTCGGAAACTTCTAAACAAAACTCTCTCAAAAAAAAATAATATCGAATGATTCACTGAAAATATTATTTCGTTAAAAACAATCTAAAATGCACATTAAATTAATAGAAAATACAATCAAAAAGAGGACTACTGATTTTTCATTATATTCAACCCATTTTGTTGTTTATTTTCAATCATTATTTAATAATCGACAAAATTAGTAAAAGCAATCGAAATTCGTTTAAAATAACCACCAATTTTTAACTCACAAAATGTAAAAAAAAAAACGAATTTTGTGGTTTGTTTCTCAAATTGAATTTTTTTTTATTTGTATGTAATTTTACAAAACACAACAGATTTAGATGTAACATATATATTTTTATTTTCTCTTTGTATCTAAATTTGAATGATTTCTTGAAATTTTATTGAAATAATTTTGTATATAAACAAACTATTTTGGTAAAACATAAAATTTTTTACTTATTTAACAAATATCAATTCCTATTGAATGTCTGTAAATTTTAATAGATTGTTTTTTGAATAACTGATTTAAATAGTTAAAAAATATATTTCTATAAATTTCAATTGATTCTTCATTTAAAAACAAACTCTACGTATTACTTTTTAAATAAACTACAGCCGGAAACGGAAAATATATTGTGAGTGTAATTTATTTGCTGAAATTTTAGATCTAGTCGCTGATCTATGTGATTCTAATAATAATTTCCAAAACTTAAAAACTTAGAATATAAAAATATCAAGTAACAGGTTGACGATACTGTTAAAGAAATTAGTTTAGATAGTTAATATGGTAACAAATCGGCAAAATAAAATTGGCGAGTAAGTAAATGTGTAAATAAAGAGTAGCTCTATAAATTTCACCTGATGTTTATCATTTGCAATTTCCCTTTTGTGATAACGATAAAGCAGTCACAGAGTGGCCAGATCTGGGGAAGCTATTATAAATGGTGTTCAGCGAGTTTTGCCATTTGATCATGAACAGATTAACGCCACGTATACACTGAATCATAAAACGCCTCCACGGAGATGTCGTACCGTGCGCACCGAAGAAATAATTGCTGCTGTAGGGCGTATTATTAAGGAGAACCCAAATGAGTCGATTCGCTTTCGAGCACTGCAATTTATGCTGTATGCATGCTTTTTATGAAAAATGTTACGTAAAGATCTTGGCCTTTGACATTATATAATCAAGAATATTTGGATTAAAGCCGAAGGACTCTCATTTGCGCCGTACGTTCACTAATATTCTGTTCAATAATGAGACTAATTTTTGGCTCAATGAACATTTCAATAAGCAGAATTTTTACATTCGGAGTGAATCGAATACATGAGGGAATCACAGGGCACCGTTACAATTATAAAAACTCACTATGTGCTTTATAGTCCGGAAGAATCATTGGAGCTTACTTCTTGACAAATGAGAATGGCGATCGCTATAGAGCCATTATAGCCAATTACTTTATGCCCAAATTAAATGAAATATGGACTGAAGGCATGATTCTTCTACTATATGGCGCCACATGTCATACAGAGCGTCTAATAAGGATCAATTTGGTGAACGCATAATTTCTCGAAAGTCTTTTGCCACCGATATTGTACGTTTAACCGCCTCTAAGCTATTTTCTTTGCGTTACGTGAAATAATTGGTTTTATGCACACAAACCGAAAGCTTTGTACGCCTTGGAAGACAATATTAAGTGAATCACTGCCGGGCCCCCATTACTTGAAAAAGTGATCTCAAATAGGTCCTGAAAATTACGCCATTTATGAGGCAGCTATAACCATAATTTTACCATTATATGGAACCTACAGCTATATTAAAATTCGAAAATATAAAAAAGTTTACATTTAAGAATATTTCTTTAAAAAATATTTTTCCTAAAGAAAAAATTTGATATAAAGGACTTTATTAAGAAAACTCCTTTGATTCTATGAATTTTTTAAAAAAAAAAATTATTTAAATTTTTTTTTTAATTCTAAGAACTTTCTTTAATAAAAAGACATAGATTATATGGACTTATTCCAATAAAAAAATTCCTAGATTCTGAAGACATGTTAAAGTTTATTTTTTTTAATAGTCCTTAGGGTTTCAGAATTGTTCTTTTAGAAAAAGTCATTAGAATATAAGAATATTTCTATTAGGAAATGTTCTTAGAATCTAAGTATTTTTCATGATGATAAGTCCTCTGAATCTAAAATTTGTTTATATGTAACTATCGCTAACGTCACCATAGATTTAGAAAAATGTCATTCTGCTCGTGTAGTTTTCAATTTGGCTAAAGTTTTCCAACTTTATTTTTCTTTTACTCACAACCTCTTTACACATAGATAATAGATTCGTGATAAAAAGACAGTTGGTAGCCAAACAAAGGGTTCAGTCGTGTTAATCGAACGAAATTCCTACAAAATCATATTTCAAACCACCCTAGTGTTCACGTTTATCTTTAAGTGCTTATTTAAGTTATGTCAGTGTTTATTTTTCAACTTTTATTTTTGTTTTCTTTCGGATATTAAAAAATCCTCAATAAACCCTTAAATTTGAACAAACAATTGTGTTTTGTTTTATTTTTTTTTAAAGCTGATATTTAACTTTTTCATTATATTTTGCTTGCTATTAAATAAAATATTTTAATATCAAAAAATCCTTAGTATAATGCGAAAAATTAAATAAATATTTTTAACTTGTATATGTGAGTATGATCTATTTTGTATATACATAGCAATATGCCAATATCGACTTTTTGCGAAAAAGAACTTTTTTATTGCTAAAAATGTTTTTTTAGGGCTTCAGCAGCAACTTTTGTTCTGCGACTTTTTCATAATTCCGTTATTTTAAGTTATTGAAGAAAATCTAAATTTAAACCTTTAAATTTCCAAAATTCGACCATTTTGTACAAAATATTTTGGCGAGATTTTTTGCTAAACATATGAACTCATTATAATTGCAAATATAGCGTGTTTTGATGAATTTTTCAATAAAAATGAATTTTGCACCATCCAGAGGCATTTATTCGTACATACTAACTATATTCAGCAATTAGGAAAGTAATTTGAATACCTTTTCAACAAAAAAAATTTTAAAAATTAGTTCAAAAAAACCGAATGGGAAAGAAAAGAGTTATAAGATAATGAATTAGTTTTAAATTTATATTAAATTTTGTATGTTCACTTAAAAAAGTTTGTAAGTTAAAATAACTGAAAATATCCTTTAAAAGAAATGATATTTCATTTAAAAACCGGTCTACTTCATTTTCATTTAAATTAAATGCCATTTGTTATTTATTTTTAAATGTTGATTAATCAACTGACACATCCGTAAGAAACAACTGATATAATCAGTTAAAATAAATGTCAAAATTTTACCCACCAAGCCTTAAAAAATAAATGTTTTTTTCATTTATTTGAAATTATTTCCGTTTTTGTATTTTTTGTTTTTTTTTTAATATACTCGTACAATACAAAATGTATGTATGCATATGAAGCTATAAACACTTTTTGTGTGAATGTATTTGTATATGTATGTGTGTTTATGAAGTTCTTGTAAATTGTATTGAAAAATTTTGTATATATACAACCAATTTAAATAAAAAAACAAATTGAAATTTTTTGAATATTTTTTTTTGAAACAGACAGCAAACAAAATTTAAATTTGTAATAACTGTTACGGACACAAATAAACCACAAGTTTCCGTTTTGTGGGTAAATTTTTTTTAAATTTCAATCAAATGAAAAAAAATAAAAGAAACTGAAAAAAAATGGTAAATGATAGTAAATTATTTCGAATAAATGTATAAAAAAGTTAATATAGATATTTCTTTGAAAAATAAATGTATGTTCCTTTATTTTTAAATGAAACGGAAAACTTTTTTATTAAACTACAAACAGTTAACTACATAATATTCTGAGTGTATGTAACTTAAATTCATCATTAAAGTTTTGTACGTACTTATATTTTTAGTTTTGCGAATAAAATTTTAGTTATTTTAATAGGGGAAGTTTCGGCTCCGGTAGACCTGTCGACTGACCCCTACAACTCCCGGCTAGGTCTTCAAGTGACCCCACTTTTCCTTTGAAAACCCTTTGACAGCGCCTAATCTCGGAAATCCATTTCCGGGTCTCCTATGGGAGGTACGTCTTTGGGCTCTAGGGACTGAATAATCGTCGTAATTAGCCACCACTCCACACTGATCGGGTATTAAATTGGGTAAATTACCCCTTCCCCACCTTTAGGAAAACAATATCTTCCACTAGGTTTTTTGGGGGGTACTCCCTGGAGGTATCTCCATGGAATGTTCTAGGGAAAGTTTCAGCTCCGGTAGACCTGTCGATTTACCCTTATAACTCCCTGCGGGGTCCACAAATAACCCCACTTTTCATAAGCACGGCCTTTGACCTTGATAAATCTCGGAAATCAATTTGTGGGGCTCCTATGGGAGGTACGTCCTTGGATTATTTAGACGGAATACTCCTAATTAGCCCTTTAATTTGCCCCCACTCCCGCCCTGATCAGGCCAAAAATTGGAAAAAATTTTAAAATTAATTTTAATAGGCTTTAATGTTTTTTATACGGCACAAATTGGGCTGAATATTATGCCTTGAAAATCAACATAGTTGTTGATCACTATAATATTTAAAATTCTAAAGTGGTGCTTGAAGATTATATTCCTACTTCAAAAGGGGTATGTGAATGTAGGTGAAAACAACGCTATTTGGCTTTTCGCTTTTCTTTAACATTTTCCAAATTTTCTTGTAAACGAAAAATGCGACAGTCACGCAACATCGCAGAATTTTAGATTTTGACGTCATTAACAACTGTGTTAAATGGGAAAACATAATATTTGGCCAATTTGTGCCGCGTTATATGTTAGCAGTACGCTCACAATATTATTTCGTTAAAAATAATCTAAAATACATATTAAATTAATCGAATATACAATCAAAAAGAGGACTACTGATTTTTCATTATTTTCAGCCCATTTTGTTGTTTATTTTCAATCATTGTTTAATAATCGACAAAAGTAGTAAAAGCAATCGAAAGTTGTTTAACATAACCATCAATTTTTAACTGACAAAAAGTAGAAAAAAAATGATTTTTGGGTTTGTTTTTTAAATTGAAAATATTTTTATTTGTATGTTATTTTACAAAACACAACACAGATGTATATATTTTTTTATTTTCTTGTGTGTATGTATATTTAAATAATTTCTTGTAATTTTTATTGAAATAATTTTAATTTTAATTTAAATATTTTGGTAAAAAAAACAAGAAAGAATTATATCAATTTCAATTTTTAAAAACAGAAAACATAAAATTTTACATTTAACTGAAAATATCAACTCCTACTGAATGGCTGTAAATTTTTATAGTTTGTTTTTTTAATGACTGATTCAAATAGTAAAAAAATATATTTCTATGAATTTCAATAGATTCTTCATTTAAAAACAAACTTTACGTATAACTTTTTAAATAAACTGCATTCGGTAACGGGAAATATATTGTGAGTGTAGTATTTTCTCACTTCCAAGTTTTGTTCTTGTAATTTTTGTCTCAGTGTGTTATTGCAACAATATCTGAAAATGGCAGATTGCTACCCAAACTAAGTATCCAACAAATAAAAGCATTGATTTTGTAGTTGTTGACATATGCGTTAAATTCATAAAAAGTTAAAAAATCCAAGTTTTAAAGGCCACCATAAATTTCCATTTTAGGACAAGTGAGGGACACTCTAATTAGCAATTATGGTACCTGACTCCACACCCAAAGCATTAAAAATCATTCGAGATCATAGCTTTAAACTGAAAAAGTACATTTTTTTGGGATATTGCTTATTATACAATTTTGTTAAAAAACTGAAATGGGATTATGAACAAGAAATCATGAATGAAGTCAACCAACAAAATTAACATCTTTTATTTTGAAATAATGTTTCAGGCTCCCAAGATTAAATAAAGAGGACATTTAACAATATGTTACAATACAAAATATACCAAAAATATCGAATATTATTTGTTGACATGTGTAAGGCATTATCTTTGATTGGTAAATCATTGTTTTCGTAGCACATTCGTCATAACCAAATTTATTTCCAGATTAAGTGTACAATATAGATAAAAATTCTATGTTGTTTTTGAGCCGTTTAAAAGTTATGAGTTTTGATCACTCAAAATGTTAAAAAAAAGTGCAATGGGTATACATACTGGAATTCATACGATTTTTTAAATATTAATTAATTTATGCATTTATACACTATTTTCCTGATTGAATTCCCATTTTTAAAAAATCGTTTGTCCATTCTAATTATTTTATTATATTTGTATTTAGTGGAGGTACAATGCACCCTTAGAATTTTGATAAATTATGAAAATTTTTTAATATTTGTTTTAATTGACAACTTGCTTTAGTAATACACAATTTCATTTTATTCCTGTTTTAAAGATATGGATTTTTTTTTCAATATTCATTTCACTCTTACCTCCAGTTCTCAATAATCAGAAGACTAAATTAAAAAAATTTATGTTTTAATATGACATTCTGCAGAATCATAAATATATTAAATAGTGTAAATATTTATTATTTTTATTATTGAAAATATGTAATTACAAGGTAATTACAAATAACTTAATATTTATGAAATACCACGTTACAATTATATAGAATTCATTTTATTGTAACAATAATTGATTAATAATTGATTAATATCCTTTCTTTCTTAAGCCCACATATAAATTATGGAAATAAAATATATTTTTTATCGCTTTGTCTGGTTTGGAGTTTCTTATCAACAGACACATTAATTATATTCAATTAATAACTGATATTTATAAATAAAATAAATTAATTATTGGAAAAAAGCAAACTACAAGCAAAATATAATTGTACACTCCAAAATATTTTATTAATAAAAAATGCTGTAGAAATGATATTCTCATTAATAGTATAGTCAGTCAAAAATAAATCAAACGTATTTAAATATAATTTAGATAATTTTTTAGAAATACTTATTGCAACTATGGTCCCCAGCAAAATAAAAAATAATGCATATTATAATATAGCACATATCTTGAAAAATTAGCGAGATGGACGAATAGGCACTTTTTTTAATAATACATATGAATAAATTTATTTATATTTGAAAAAGTACAAATAAAACTATAGATTCATTAATTTGTTCTTCTTAAATTTTAATTTTTTTAAAATCATAAATCGGTTCTAAAACAAAAAATTGTCGATAATACATATGATACCCTACACCAATGTATATTTTTCTTAATTAAGGAATTGTTCAATTTTACAACAAAACTTTGTATGACCATACATTTGTACACAAGGAAGATTTTTATTGCTTTGTTTGTTATCCTACTAGGCTCGCCAGCTGGGAAGCGGTTGGTCCAGTATTGGACTCTCGTAGTCTAAACTGGTATACTGATGGGTTCGAAATGGACTCTGCTGCAGGAGCGGGTGTCTTTGGAACCAACACGAGGATATCTGAGACAATAGACAAGTGGCCAACAGTATTCCAAGCTGAACAACAGGCTATATTCATATGGGCTATACTGAATATTAATAATGGTTTAAGGGGCGCATATATTTCTCTGATAGCCAAGCATCACTCCAAACTTTGTCGTCGTGGACATTCACTTCGAAAATAGTTCTGGAGTGTTTCGATACCCTTCAACAATTTGCCACGAGTAACAGGGTTACTCATTTCTGGATACTAGGTCATCGTGGACATGTTGGTAGCGAGGTAGCGGACGAACTAGCTATAATGGGTTCTTCCAAAAACTAGGGATGACAAAGGTCCTTTCGAACAATTCTTTGGGGATGAGAGAGGCAAAACTACTGGTCAACCGCTTTCTGAATGAGAAAATTTTCTGACTATGCTAGCAACGGCATTAGGTTACAAACAGGGTTTCTTACCGGACATTTGGGATTAAACTACACTCAGAATAATATGTAGTTTACTGTTTGTAGTTTAATAAAAAGTATTCCTTTCGATCAAAAAATAAAGGAACATTCATTTATATTTCAAAGAAATATCTATTTTAACTTTTTTATACATTTGATCGAAATAATTTACTATCATTTGCCGATTTTTTTTAGTTTCATTTATTTTTTTCATTTGTTTTAAATTTAATAAAAATTTACCGACAAAACAGAAATTTCTGGTCTATTTGTGTCCGTAATAGTTATTACAAATTTAAATTTTGTTTGCTGTCAGTTTCAAAAAAAATATTCAAAAAATTTCAATTTGTTTTTTTATTTAAGTTGGCTGCTTATACACCAAATTATTTCAATTCAAATTACAAGAACTTCATAAACACACATACATACAAAAGCATATTCACACAAAAAGTGTCTATAGCTATGCATACATACATTTGGTATTATACAAATTTCAAATAAAAGATAAAAGCCATTTAATTTAAATGAAAATTAGGTAGACTGGTTTTTTAATGAAATATCATTTCTTGTAAATGACATTTTCTGTAATTTTAACTTATAAACTAATAATGTGTTCTTTAGCGTGCAAATATGAAATTTTTGCTAAGAAAAAACCAGATAAAATTTGAAAATTCATAAATTTTGAATTTGCCGAGCCAAATGTACCGGGTGATATGGGAGTGTATATAAATATGAAATAATATAAAATTGATATACTCAACATTTTAAAAGATATTTTGCTATCCAGTGTCGAAGATGTGTACTTGTATCAAACTTAAGTCTTTTTAAAAGACAATGTTCCGAACCACACCGCTAAAATAGTATAAGAATGGTTACCTTAATGTACTTCCAAAAAACTGAACCCAAAAAAAATGGCAACGGACTCTCTAATATCAAGGATTTAATAGCAAGGGCTCTCTAATATCACGGAGAATGGAGGAATGTCAGATCATCTCTCCTCTGTCAGAAAATCTCTCTCTTTTATTTGTATAAACATTTTTATTTTGGTGCCTTTGAAAATGGCTGAATTGGCTACGTGGTTGTACTACATTTGATGTTATATAGGAAGATATCTGCTACCAGATATGAACCCATATGACCTGATTTGCTCATATCTTGCCCCAAAAATCACCAAATTTTCTAGAACCCTTTAAGTAGATCCGATAAGATCTAATCTTTTTTACAAGGGCAAACAAAACATGAATTTATTTTAACGCTGTAAATATAAAATATTTTTCGTTTTGTGTTTTTTGTTATTGTAAGATACTCGTTGTTTTTAAAAATGAAAAAGAAAAATATACTTTTGAAAAAACATTATTAAATTATAAAAATAAAATTAAAAACAGTTTATTTCGACCCTAACAGTATGGACCATTCCCTACAGAATACAGGAGCCCTTAAATTTGATTATTCTCACTACAAATATATGAGTAGTTTTAATTACTTATTTTATTTTTTATATTTTTAAAATTTTTTAATTGAAACAAAATTTATAATGATCCCGAAAAACAGAAGTATATTTTTGATAGTTGGTTTTACAAAAGAAATTTTTTAGTGTATGATTTATACTGTGTAATTTTATTTTATTACATGTATATAAGAGTGGTTCAAAAATACAAAAAATCTTAAATTAGCTATCTCCTTAATGCTGGCCCTATTCCTTAATGTCTAAAAACTCTCTGTGCCAAGTTTCAGTTAAATTCATTTAGCACAAAATTGTTAACTTTTAAGTAGGGTTGTGTTTAAAATTTATAATATCAATATTTCAACTATGCGCTATAATTAAGCAAAATTTTCTAATATAGCCTTAATTAATGTGCATAAAAGGAAGATATGTTTAAAAAGCATTCAGTAGCTTTTAAGAAATTCATATTTCAGTAAGAATATAAAAATTTTCTGAATATATATATGTAAAAATTCAACGTAAGTTTCTCAAATCTGATCCTATTTTTTATGGCAACTACGAATTACAATAACAAAATTAAAAACAAATTTGTGGTTTTTAAATTATTCGCGTTTTATGAAAAAAATTCGATTTTTTGTGCTATTTTTCTAACTGCCTAAGCACGTTATCATTAAAAATCCCCAGTTTATTTTACTAAGGGATTTCATTAGACATAATAGTTTTTAATTTTTGAAAGGATAATAGTTATTCTTACAACTAAACTTAAATTTTGACTTTTTTAATTTTCGCTATTATTTAAATTAATTGTTTAACAAAAATCTGCTCATGCATAAGAAGACATACAGTCATTCAAAAAAAAAATTGTTCAGAGGAAAATATAAGAAAATTTCTTTATCATAGTCGAACAATTTATATTATATTTAATGTGTCGCGATCCGAATAATTTCATTTAAGTTTTCTAAATTTTTACTAAATTTAAAATAATACAATCTTGAAACTTCAATGGCGATGATCTTTCTCTAAATTAAACTCTTTTAAGACGTTTTTCAATAATGGCATATGTGTAAGGTTGTGGAGCTTGTGAATTTGAATTTATTTTTTGAATCACCTTAATGTATATATTCTCATTTGTATTATTTATAAAAAAACAAATTAACTATATGTTATTATAAATATAGGCGTTTTAATCACGTTATGAATGTATAAAATACACACAGCTAAGAGCAAAAAAAAATTATAAAAATAAATATATAATTTAAGTGGAATAGCATAGCATTTTATCTTTGAAACATAATATTACAATATTGGACCCTTTGTTCCAAGGTCATGGTAAACCAAGTGAAATTAGTTTTGTTTTTTCAATAATAAATTTATCAGTTAATAGTTAAAAAGTACGAGATTAAGGACAGTTGACTTGTCTAATAGAATATCAAAATGTTTTGCTTGCAGACTTTTGAAAAATATTTGTTGATGGGATTCAAAAAATTTAAATTATAGTTGTCAATGTTGTGATTGCATTGATACTTGGTCTTAGTTTGTTGGTAATCAAAATGTTTCGAACGATAAATAGCACACATATTTATTTAATAAATAATTTACACACTGAAATAAATTCATTATGTAAACAATTATAGTGATCAATATTCAGATTTAAGTAATGAAATAAATGCTTCTAGTGTACAAAATATTATTAAGTATACAATTTTATAATAGCATATCCAAAATCATCATAATATATTGCTAAAAACAATAGTATTAGTCTGATGATCATAATATGTTCCCAATGATCATCTTATTGTCATGCATACCATTATCATCCGAAACAAATTATCATTTTATGCCACAGTCTTCAAAGCTTTTAAAGTTTTTCTTTAAAGTTTTAGTTTTGTACAAAATTAAAATCTGTTACAGTCGAGATTATAACGCTCTTCAATAAGATGTTTTTTCTACGTGAGTTCAATAAATTAAAATTTATTTTATATGTGTTGATGATCGGTTATTTGCTAAATAAATGACATTAAGTTGGATTTTAGATCATATAATCTCTTTATATATTGTTTAAATAAAAAGAAAAAAATTATAAAGAATAAAATTTAAGAAATTCGATAAAATCCAGCAGTATATATATAATACAAGTAGATTTAAAAACTGATTAAAACAAACACTTGAAATTAACGGCTTCGTAAGCTCGTAAGACAATTAATAACATATGAAAAGGTGGAATGGAGTATAAATTCCTTCAAATCATATAAATCACCAGGGCCTGATGGCATTTTTCCAGCGATGCTAACGAATGGTCCTGAAGCACTGATAAAGCGATTAGTGCACACTTTAGAGCTAGCCTTGGGCTTAGCTATATACCAACCAAATGGACGGAGGTTAAATATCATTCATTAAAATATTTTTTATCACTTATTAATCACTTTAAATTAAATTATATTACTTAGCACTTTTATGCACAACAAAGAATCATTTTATTTTTATGGATGCTTTACATTCTATTGCATATATTGTGAATAATTTCTGGGTAGACTGGATTCCTTCTCCCACAAATAATGTCACTATTAAAATTAATATAAATGCATTGTTTTTCAACTTTTATGTATTTTTACTTAATATAATTATTGTTTGTTTGCTTATCACAACTTCTTTTCACAAAATCTCAAACTATAATGTGCCTAAATGAACAATGAAAATAAAATAATAAAATTATAAAATAACCATATTATAGTTGGCTAACTGATTGCCACAAATATAAAATTATTTTGATTATAATGTTCAGATAATTACATAATTGTAATATGGACAGAGGAATATGATGATTATCCAGATAATATTTGATTTTAGAAAAGAGAGTTTTGAATTACAAAATATTTATTGGTGACCGTATTGTTACACAGAGAAAAGAGGTTAATTGTGATAAGCGCTTGCTACAACTAAACCATTCGGTAGAAAAAAAAACTGCGGATGTCGCCATGCAATAATATTGAGCATATGAATATGTTAAAAAAATACTAGGCGTCCACAGAAATGCTTTTAAATTATTAAGAGCAAAACTCAATTCCTGTTTTAAAAATTCATATACAGGTTGGTTGAAAAGTTCCTGCGCTCGAAATGAAAGAATACTGTTATTACGAAATATATTTTTTTATTCAATATAATCTCCTAGAAGCTCAATACACTTGTTCCAATGATCTTCCAATCATTTTATCCCGTCCTTATAATGGTTTTCCGGAAGCTCTGTAAAATAACCGCCTACGGCTGCTATTGCCTATTCATTTGACAAAAAAATGCTTTCCACGAAGGAATTGTTTGAGATTTCTGAAGAGATAGTAGTCACTGGGAGCCAAATCTGGTGAATACGGTGGATTTTCAAGCAATTCGTACTTTAATTCTTTAAATTTAGCCATCGTCAAAACACTTTTGTGAGCAGGTGCATTGTCTTGATGAAAAATGATATTTTTCTTCTTTAAACCAGGTCTTTTCTCACGAATTTTTTCATCCAGCTGATCAAAAAAGCTGCAATAATATTCAGAGTTGATTGATTTACCTTTCTGAAGTTAATCAATCAACAAAATTCCTTTTGCATCCCGAAAAACTGATGCCATAACCTTCTTTACTGATCGTTGTGACTTCACCTGCTTTGGAGCTGAACAACCAGCTTCAGTCCACTGTAAACGTTCTTGTTTCAATTTAGGTACATGGTGGTAGATCCAAGTCTCATCCATAGTTATAAAACGACGCAAGAAGTCGGTTTTATTCGGCTTAAAACGCTCCAAATTACGCTGAGAAATTTGTTTTCGATACAGTTTTTGTTGAATTGTTAATGTGTGCGGCACTATGTAAAATATGGAGTACTCGTTCGTCTGAGATGCCTATGGCATTAGCAATTTCACGCTTAGTCAAACTTGGATCTTCACTTCGTCTTTAAGGCTGGTATACCACGTTTAAATACACCAGCCCAAAATTCAACGGTGCGTTTTGAAGGTGAGGACTCCTTATACACTTCTAACAATTGTTCATAAAACCCTTCAAAGCAAAGAATCTAATGACTGCACGATATTTAATTTTTTCCATATTAAAAAAAAATCAATGACACGTCAACTTCAAATGGCTTGTAAACAAAGACAGAATTGACAGAATGACTTGCAACTTTGCATGAGTTCTCAGGACAGTTATACCAACTTGAGAAAAAAAAAAAAGTTTGGAGCTAGCACTGCCATCTCTTGGTGAGCGCAGGAACTTTTCAACCAACCACAGATTTTGAGATTGAGATTTTCCACTGTAAGTTATTTTTATTTTATATCAGATACATGATTGAATTTTAAAATTTTAATGTTATAAGGGAAAAATATAAATGCAAATAGAAAATTAAAATTATAAATAAATTATTTATTAATTTTCAAGGAAATATCTAAATTTTTATTTTTTCTAATTTTTTAAAATCTCTATTTATATAACTAAATAAAACCCAAAGATTCATTTGTTATTTTTCCAATTTTAAAGTACAATAACTTGAATTTTCCTGAAAAAATATCCTTACCACTCTGAATATTCTTAATCTAAAAAGAAAAGACACATGTTAAAAGTTGTACATAAAAAACAAAAGAAACCTGTAAAATGTACCCTGTTTAGGTCAGATTACTGTATGCGTAGTAAAAATTTAACTAGCTTTTGAATTTAAAAGTTGTATGGGAAGTAACAAATGTGTCAGTACCAATTAGTAGCCTGGCTTAATACGAGAACGGATCAATAAGTCCGTGACTTTTAGAATGAAAGACAGTTTTTTTGCAAAAAAAAATAATTATTTTTCAACATAATCTTCCTTTAGCTTAAACCACTTAGTCCAATGTTTCTCCAATTTTTGTGTCCCTTCCAAAAAATAAGATTTTTCGAGGTTCATAAAATAGGCATTTGTTTGATCAATAATTTCATCGTTGGAGCTAAATCTCTTTCCACCAAGTCATTTCTTTAGGTTTGGAAATAGGAACTAGACACTGGGGGCCATTGAGACTACACTCGTGTGCACCCGTGCATTATGGTCATTTGAGAGTAAACGCGGCAACCATCTTGCAGACAGCTTTCTTAAATCCAACAGATCATTTAAATGGGAAACCACACTGCCATATAAAATGCCTATAGCATCAACAATCTCACGCACTTTTACTCTTGGATCGACCAACACCATATTGTGGATTTTTTTCGACATTTTCGGGTGTATTGGCCTCAATTGGCCGTTCAGAACCTTCAGCCTCAATTGTACTTGTGCGATCACAACGAAAGTCAGTAAACCACTTTTTTACCATTAAAATCGATAGTGCAGAGTCCCCATGGTATTTATCAAGCTTTTCCTTGGTTTAATTGACGGTTTTTTTTTCGTAAAAAAAATAGTGTTTAATGAGCACTCGAAATTCACTTCTTTCCATTTTTAAAAAAAATACACGAGGTTGTATGTTTTGAACAGCTGTTAAACCCAAAGTAAATGACGGAACTTGCTCAAAATTTGACAGTAGTCTATTAGCAGGCGGTACTTGTTGAGAACAAATCACTCAAATCACTTGGTAGAATAAAAGGAAACTTTAATGTAAATTATTTTTGTAAATAAATTATTTCTATTAAAATAATTTTACACTTGGCTGAAGTGTTTTCAAAATACAAACACGGTCAACCAAATATCGTCGTTATACTTTCAAAGTTGCCAAAGCATTTTAACTTAGGAAAAACGGACATTCTGACCTATTTTGCTAAAGTTTTAACGTTTATATTTTTTTCTACCTGGGATCTTTTTATTACATTTGTGTTATACATTTCTTATTACTTGTATCTATCTCAAATCATCATTTTATAATCTATACTGAAATGGTTGAGTTAACAGAAACCATAAACATTATTTGATAAAATTTATAAGAAACACATTGTTATCGTTTGTCTTTTATATATGTAAATGTATACAAACATTTATATTCCTGTTGTTATACTAAACTACAGTATACTAAGATAATAATTTCCGGATTTTTATAGCATTTCTCTTCTTAAATTTATGTTAAGTGTTTTGTTATCTATTACCATGAATATATTAAATATATCGTATCTACTAACTTTTATGTATATTTGATGCTCTGATAATATCATTATTTTTGATAAAAAAAAATATTTTAAAGCAGACCCTGCAATACATAGATAGAATTTAAATTTAAATTTTAATTTTGTTCACTAATTTAATAACAAATTTACTAACATTAATTATAG
The DNA here is from genome assembly GCA_949748255.1 of Eustalomyia histrio. Lineage (NCBI taxonomy): Eukaryota > Metazoa > Arthropoda > Insecta > Diptera > Anthomyiidae > Eustalomyia > Eustalomyia histrio. The sequence continues at coordinate 211,616,558 of OX456523.1, read as the reverse complement.
GCAAAATAAAACTTTTTGCATATGTATGTCTATATACAAAATTTAAATTTTCATTAATTTTTAAGTAAAATTTCATTTATTTGATGAAAACAATTTCATATGCTAAATTCCAATAAAACTTTCTCGATTTTATGTTAAAGTCATCCATATCATGGAAATATTTTTCTCAGTGTGTATATTTTCAATATTTTTAGAGTAGAAAAAATACATGAATAAAATAAAAAAAAACTATATACGAAGAGCGATTGTCTTCTACCATTTTTAAAGTTTTTTTTTTGAATTTATAACATGGAACGTATATTTATTTTATAATTTCATAATACGTATACGCATTGTAGTTTCTTTGAAGATGCTCTACCCAGAATTATATAATAATAGGATGTGCAGAGCAAAAATCATTGAGACAATCATAAATCATCCAACAAAACGGAATTTTAAGAAATTTTTACAAGAAGCGAATAAAACGTAAAAAGGCTCTCTTAAACTTCCTGCATAAGCCCCTTCGGCTAAATATTCGAAATTTATAATAGGTGCCTTTACTCACTTATTCTGGAGAGAGTTTTGAAATGGTTCACATCAGAGAACTGCAACTGCTGATTGCAAAACGTTCATACGCAATCAACACAAGAATAAATATGTGTTTACGTTCAAACGCTGAATATACTCCAACAGACATATTTGCTGATGATTTTAAATCAATCAAGCGACGTGCAAATTGTTGTGTCACTGATTTATAATCATAGGTCGTTGTTATACCATTGATTTTATTCTGTTCATTTGAGCCAACAATAATTATTTTGATGTAGAATAAATCAGAAAAAACAACAAACAACGTGTATGAGTGTATTCATAATTAAAAAAAAATATGTTGTTTCTTATCTATAAAAAGGGGGTGATTTTGTATAATCACAATTCATAAATGGTATATGTACATTAGGGTGGGTCTAAAATACGTTTTTTTAGAATTTTTATTATTTTTTTTATTTACGTCGATATCTCAGGCTCGCCCAATCCGGTTAAAGTTATATATTGCCTAATTTTCCAATCAAAATAGATGAAAAATAAATTTAGACAATATATAAATTTTTCCAGATCAGGCAAGCCTGAGGTCGATATACCTAAATTTTTTTTCCAAAAAAATATTTTTATTTCACAAAGAAGAATATTTTTAGTATTGTATTACTAATAAAAATTCGAAAAAAGCGGATTTAAGTCCCACCCTAGTGTACACAATATCATTTATGAAATGTGTTTCTATTTTGTTTTAATTATGAATACACACATACCAGAGAACTGCAAAATCAACTTTTTTCTTGATTTAATCATACACAAAAATTCTTGTTCACATTTAATAATTCAACAAAGTTCACTGTAGAATAAAATCAGCATCATGTTACTGAACGCGTAATTGGAATCAGTGTGAATCATCTGTCGATTATGTTTTATGCAAATGTAATAACTCAACAAAAAGTCAGCGTTGAATAAATCAGAAAAAACAACAAACAACGCGTATGAGTGTAATCATAATCAAGACAAAATAGAAACACATTTCATAACTGATATTGTGTACATTAGGGTGGGACTTAAGTCCGCTTTTTTCATATTTTTATTAGTAATACAATACTAAAAATATTCTTCTTTGTGAAATCAAAATATATTTTTGAAAAAAAATTTAGGTCGATATCTCAGGCTTGCCTAATCCGGAAAAATTTATATATTGTCTAAATTTTTTTTCTTCTATTTTGATTGGGCAATATTTAACTTTAATTGGATTGGGAGAGCCTGAGATATCGACCTAAATTAAAAAAAAAATTTTCACAAAGAACAATATTTTTGGTATTACTAATAAAAATTCTAAAAAAAAAAACGGATTTTAGACTCACCCTAATTTATGAAATGTGTTTCTACAAAACCACCCCCTTTTTATAGATAAGAAACTATTTTGTTTTAATTATGAATACACACATACGCTTTATTTATTGCTTTTTCTGATTTATTCTACATCAAAATAATTATTGTTGACTCAAACGAACAGTTAAAATTAGTGGTATAAAAACGACGACCGATGATCGTTTGATTGATTTAAAATCATCAAGAAATATGTGTGTTGGAGTATATTCAACTTTTGAACGCAAACACATATTTATTTTTGTGTTGATTGCGTATGAACGTTTTGCAATTAGCATTTGCAGTTCTCTGACACATACCCGTTGTTTGTTGTTTTTTATGATTTATTCAACGCTGACTTTTTGTTGAGTGATTAAATTTGTATAAAACATAATCGACAGATGATTCAAGCTGATCCGATTTACGCGTTTATTAACATGATGCTGATTTTATTCTACATTGAATTTTGTTGAATTATTAAATGTGAACAAGAATTTTTGTGTATGATTAAATCAAGAAAAAAGTTGATTTTGCAGTTCTCTGGTTCACATACTGAAAGAAGTTCGAAAACAAAATTTAAACGGTTTTCAATCCCAATTTACAGTTTTATTGATTTTTGGTAAAAAAAAAATATTATTAAGTTATTTTGTTTTTTTTTTTTTTTTTTTTGCTATTTACAGTTTACAAATTTCCTTTTTTTTACTTAATATTTACAAATTTTTGTTGCTATTATCAGAAATCATTTTCGAAAACCTATTTTCTAAAATTAGCAAAAAAAAATTACTAATTTTACACTTTTTTGAAATTAATAAATATTATTGGTATTGAAGGATATTTTATTTCGAATAAAAAGTTATACTTAAATTGCTTTAAAATGATAAATATGAAGGTTAAAAAAAGGCATCGGACTAATGTACATACACTTTAAATAGTTCTAAAGAGTTCTAAAAATCAGCGCTTAAAACAATTAAAATTTTACCTTACAATCCAAAAATTTGACTTTAAAATTAACACAAATTAAAATAAAATTATTCATTTATGTTTTTATTATTTTAATTTTTGTCTAAAATAAATAAAATAAAAAAATGTTGTTGATAGTCAAAAAAAATAAATTTGTATTTTTTTTTTTTTTTTTGTAAGCCAGCTTTAAAGTGACACAAGTGCATTTAAATTTTAAAAGAAATTAGCAGCTTTAAATTGACACAAGTGCATTTAAAATTAATTCAATTAATTCGTGAATTTTAATAACTCTTTTTATATATATGTAAATTTTTCAATATTTTTCAATTTATTGTGTTTAGTTCACTATAATTTTTCAAAAAAATTTGTTAATTAGAGCTTATTTATTTTCATAAACTTTTGCGGTTATTAACTTTCCTGCTATTTCCATTTCACTAGTATTTATTAAAAGTTGTTGCTGATTATAGCAGAGCCTTATTAAATTGCAGTTTATAACAATTTAATAAAATTAAGAAGCGCTTACTAATTTTTTGTACTGATGTCATAGTGATAATATTAAAAATATTTAGTAAATTTTTTTTGTCGATTTTAGCAAACCGATTTTAAATTCCACTTTGCAAAAAGTTTACTAAAATTTAGTAGTGGTTACTAATTTCTTATACTAATTTCATTTTACTATACGTCAGCAGCCATGTGTTGGTAAGATTAGCAAAAAATACCGCTGGGCTCAAATTAGCAAAATTTTCCGTAATAAAAACAAAATTTTCAGTTGCCATTATAGACTTTTTGGGTGAGTGCATGTATGCTGCTTCTTCGGTGTAGATATCCGCAAAATGAGCCTTTCGAAAACTATAAATGGAAGGATTAAATAGAGAAACAGTCAATCGCTCAACATCCTGCTGAAATAACTTCTGAGAGAAAACTTTAATTTAAATATGTTCTCCCCGAGGTATGGACTAATTCACTGATATGGTAATTTTGTCAACATCCAATCAAAAGTCCTTAAATTGGGGTTAAAGGGAAAAAATCATAACTTTTAATACCCAGCCGAACTGCCAAAGTCAGGCATTCAAAATGTGCCACTTAGGTAGGCAACGATTTATCGGGCATATCAAAAAATGATTTCATATATATTAAGATAACTTTTCATGATAAAATCAAAATATATATATTTTCTATAATTTAGGAGCACCAAAAAATTTAATTTATGGCTGAGGTTCAATAATAGATATGTTTTTAAGAGAATTGAAATAAATCGAGTGAAAAGCTTATTTAAACAATTTGTAATATTTTTTATTCCGCATTATAACTATATAGAACATACGCTCATAAGGCTATCCCGAGGTTAAATGAAGTGTGGAATTTCATATAGAAATAGTACTCAGACTATGCGTTATGATAAGCTGATTACGAGAAAGTAATAAAGAATTTTTGAGTGTACATTAAGACCGCTACTAATTAATATGGTTTGACATTAAAAAGATATCGTTAATTTTTTCAAAATTTTACAATATTAAAAATACTATATTGCACAGACTTCACAGACAGGTGACATGTCAAACAAGAATTCTCGAACAGTATGGTTATTTTGACATTTGCAGAATGAGATAGAAAAAATAAACTCCATATAAATAGTATGGTAGATATTTTTGTGTATATCTATCCCTTTCTGTGTATTTCTGCAATTTTTAAATTTCCTTTTATTCATTTTCTAGTCGTCAATTTTATTCAATCAGCTGTTTCCAATCTGGGTAGTATATGCTATATTATTTCCATAATCACCTAAATGAGTCTTGGTAAAGGAACCAATTTTGGGCATCCTTTATCCTATGCTTTACTTGGAAACCTAAATTGATACGTTACAAATATGGTGATATATCACTACTTATATGAAAGTTATGAAATAATGAGTTAACCATATTAGTATATATCAACTACACAAGCATACACGGTTTTGGATCAGAACAACTATATGTTTTTTCTAGGGCTATTTGGGGCACTGAATTCAAATATGCACTCCATTTTTAAAATTGGTTCTAGTTTTCAAGATATTAAATAAATTTTTTTTTTTTTAATTTTTGACAATTAATGTCCATTATATTCAATAAAAAGTGGCTCTCCTCACGCAGAAAAAAAACATGTTTGGGGCAATCATATTCGAAGTGCATCATATATTTTTGGGTTTATGGTTGTGCCAACCATAGTCGTACTATAATATGGTTATGTTGTTATGATAATAAAATAACCATATTTTTACCATAAAATGGTCCCTTCAGTTATATTATCATACAAAAATTACCATATTATTGTCCTAAATAAACATTTCATATTTAATTTATCATAATATTTTCGCACCAATTATAGTATGCTCATATTATGGTTCCTCATAACTATATTATGATTCCTGGATTATCATTATATGATCTATAATCTAAGAAAATGTCTTAAAGGAAAAGTTCTTAAAAACTATGAAAAAGCTCTTTAAATTTGACAATATTTCCCTTAGAAATGTTTTTTTTATTGATATTAAGGACTTTTTGAAGAAAAATTTTTAAGGAAAAAATCATAGATTCTAAGAACTTTCCTATCAAGAAAACTTTGATTCTGTGGACTTTTTTTTGAGTAAAATACTTAAAACTTTTTTTTTTAATTCTAATGACATTTTTTAATAAAAAAAACTTAGGACATTTTTAAGATTTTTTTTAAAGTTTTTACAAATTTTTCTTTGATAAAAAGTCTTTAGAATCTAAGAATACTTCTAATGGAAAAAGTCCCTAGAAGTATTTTTCATGATGAAAAGTCTTCAGAATCTATGAATTTTTCTTTCAAAGAAATGCCTTAGAATTTAAGTTTTTTTGGAATGTATGAACTTTTATCTAAGAAACAGTTTGGAGAATCTGAGAATTTTAGTTTGAGGAAAAGTCCATAGAATCTAAAAATGTTTTTCCAGATAAATTTATGGAGATCTATTATTTTGTGTAAGAAACCTTTTCGTACAAAAAAAAATCATGGGTTCTACAAACTTTTCCTTAAAAAAATTTTAATTAATATTTTGAGAACTTTTTAGAAGAAATGAATTAATAAAGATATTTTTTTTTTAATTCTAATTGTTTTTATTGAAAAGAATTAAAAAATATAAAATCGTTCAATAAAATCTTTTTGACAATGAACTGCTTAGTGTAAATAATATTATATGTATAAGGAATTTTTTAAAAAGCCATTCAAAAAAATCTTCTGAAGCTCTAAAAAATATTAAATGGATCTTAATGTGTCTATTGATGAAATGTTTTAATGACATGTGAAAAGTATTTTCTACCCATCTGATATTTGTCCAGTTTTAGTAAACAATATATGATTGTTTTTTTTAAGACATTTTGTAGTAAAAACAAACTGACTGAACTGATAAAATTTTGTATAATATGAAAACAAGACAATAATATAACTATAAATGTTAAAGTCATATTTTATTTGATGTATAATTATTTATTGATTGTTGCCAGCATTTAATCGTTGGATAATTATCATATTTTTTTTAAAGTCAGAATTTTTGTTACCACAACAGTATGGTTACATCCAATCATGATATAAAATAGAAGGTGCCAGTCATAAAATAGTAAAATATTAACTAAATAATGATGGTAGCGACCATGTTGAAGGTTTGAAAACCAATAACTTGGTTGTGACAACCATACCCGATTGCAGCAAGCACAATATAGTAGCAGTGATCATATTGCAACAATGTTTTTTTCTCTGCGTGCTTGCTCGTTGCTGGTATCACCTAAATTTTTAGGAAAAAAATCGAGATGGGACTGAAGAAAATGTATTTTGATAGACATTCGAGCTCTAATCTTGCGATAGTTTTATCGATTTTTTGCTAGAAATCCGGAAATTTGGGCTTACTGAGAAAGTTGTGAACAATATATTAAAATGAAGCTTATGCTGATTCTTCATTGGGCGTTAAAATTTCCATCGGCCATTACTTTATGAATATCAGGTCTAACAAAAATTCCATATTTGATTTTGGCATATGACAATTTGGGAAACAACTTGGTAAAGTTCTTAAAAGCCGGTTCATCAGGATTGAGCGTTTCGACGAAGTTTTTGATAAGGCCAAGTTTTATGTGGAGAGATGGCAAGATGCGTTCAAGATATTTTTTGTTTTCCTGGTTCACAACTAGTACGACTTTGCTAAACTTTTTTACGAAAAACAGCACAATTTTGTAAAACCAGATTGCATCCCCATTAAGAAACCAATAACCTATTGGAATAGTATGTAAAAAATTAATTCTTTAAAATTTAATTAGAATTTATTTTTAAACCTTTAAAACCCCAAAAATATTCCACTGTCGCTTTTTGTATTTGATCTTGGTCAAAACTTTACATATTTTATCGTAGCATTCCTTCGTTTGTACTGCATAATCAACCAGAGTGTATGCTTTTATATTTCCATTGTATATCAGACCAGCCTTCAGGCTACATTTTGAACCATCTATGAACAAACGCCATTCATTAGCATCGTACGGTGTATTTATCGCATCAAATAAACCGTTAATGTCATCGCAGAAACATATGTTCTCTTCTTTTTTGAGAAACAGTAAAAGTGCCTTATTTATATATTGCTAGTTTTTTGCAATTAGACCGACCACATTCTTTAAGCTCTCTCAATAACATTAGCATCAAAAATGGAAAGTGTTTTACTTGATCAAGTGACCACTTATATAGTTTTATGCACCTCTGATCACATTTTTAAAATTTTTTCTACTTTTTCTTATCATATAACATCAGCCATAACATAACGACTTTCGACTTTTAATTTTTTTACAGGTTTTATAATAAAAATATAACGTTAAGAATAAAATTGAGATGACAGTGCAGTGCTGCCAACATGCAAGAACTCGAAAACTAGAGCGAATCCTAAAAAACGATTTCAGCTCCTTAAATAATGTTAAAATTTATTCTCATCGGCTCTGACCCAAAAGTTTACCAGAATTTTTAAACTTGTATTATTATTAAAAGGCGTTAAATAAGGTGCTGCTGATATTTTGGTAAGTATTAAATTATTAAGAAGGTCACAAAAAATGAGTATTTGGTATGATAACTATTATATACATATATTATTATTTACTTACATCTAATGAGTTTTAAACAATTCAGATAACATAAATGAAGAAATGGAAAAATTAATTTTTCTTCATTTATGCTGTTGTTAATCATTAATTTCAATAGTAAAAGTAAGTTAGTTCAATACTTACTTGATAATAGCTAATTTGTGTCCATAATTGTTAGCATTAGGTAAATTTTTACCTTAAGTTACACCCCCCTGTTAAAATACTGTATTATTTTTAACAGTGTAAGAACTTTTAACTTGTGTTTTTTTCTATTTTTCAATCTTAGATTAGCTGTTAATAGCAGTTTTACTAGATACTTAAAACGGCATGCATTTTAAGTCCACTTTTGGACGGAAGAACTCTCCAATTTTTCTAATTTATAAAAATTTTCAGAACTAGGTGCAGTTTCAAATTAAAATCCGAAATACTTTTTAAAGATATTAGCTTATCAAGCTATTCATAAATTTCCCAAACCTAAGGTCGGCCTAACAGTCTCATGTATATAATATGTATTACGTAAGATATAACTTTTAATATTGAATTTTTCAAAGATTACAAAACATTGAGCACATGAACAAATAAACGAAATATGTGCCAAACATATAAGATATTTTAAAAATCGAAAATAAAAATCAGTATACAGTGAGTGTGTTGTTAAATTGTAAGAATTTTTTCAGAGATACGCATTTTACTGTAATAATATTCCTTTTTGGTATACTTAAATTAGGTAATTAACATAATAAAGTTCTAGTGATCATAAAATCTTTTACATGGGAATCACTTCACAGCACACAGAGGTTCCAACATAAAAGAAAATATAAATGGTTGTGGTTATGGGCCTTCTAAAGTACTTTTTTAATTTAGAAAGTGTTTCGAAACAGAAACAGGGCTACCACAGACATTTTTAGCAACTAATAGATACATAAATGCTCTTATTATTTATTGCGATATTTTAAGGTTTTATTAATATATATACACTTAAAATAGAGGAACTTAAGGCTCTACAACTTTAATATAACATTAAAATATAAAAAAATTGTATCAGTTACAGTCCTCTTTAATAGCTTTAATAAGGCTACCCATGTAAAAATCGAAATATATATGAGCATACATGATTATACATGGGCCGGTATATGATCATACACGGGCATACATGGTCATGTACGTCCATACATTGTTCAATATATTTGGATCTGAAATTTGAGGGTATATGGACGTATATGATCATATACGAGCATACATAAATAATATATGAGCTTGTATGATAATATATGCACATTTATCACCATATACCCTCAAATTTCGGATCCGAAGATATATGATCATATATGAGATCATGTATGGACGTATATGACCATGTATGCCCATGTATAATCATATACAAGCCCATGTATGATCATGTATGTTCATATATATTTCGATTTTGTGTACGTCACACAAAAGTTAATAGTTAACAATTATTGTTTGAGAAATCCTTTTACATCAGCAATGTTACTATTTAAAATATTCTTCACCGTACACCAATTCCAAAATAAAAATATATAAACACAAAAATTAGTAATTTAGCATCAGTTTTAAAATAACATTTCAAGATATTATAATTCAAATGAGTATTTAAAATTGTTTAAAATAAAGCCAAAATTAATAACTTAATAATCCACTGTATACATATTACAAAATATTAAAAGAATAAATAAATAGTAATGTTAGTGCAAAACTCACCATTATAAAGCAGTTGTTATGTAATTGTACAAACAAAATTCTAACAAAAATGTATTTTCTTATAGTGTAAATATATTTAAAGATTATTACAAGAGAATATTCTAAACCATAATCTATAGACATATACATATATAATCCTTAAATTGTAAATATATAAAATATAAACATACATTCAAACTAAATGCATTATTATACATAACTATTCTCCTAACCTATGTGTATAAATAGGTTGTACTTATTTGTTAATGGTTGGTAATTTTTTGTATGTAAAAAAAAATATATATGTTATATTCACCCTTACTCTAATTGTCGTTATCAATGTGGTCGTCGTTTTTGAGTCAACATCACTTTGCTTCGACGTCGACATCACTTCAACACCAAATTGGTATTCTAAAACAGTGTTGTAACGACGTTGACAGTTTATCGATTTAAACAAAAACACATCTCTACAAACTGAGTCGGCAGATTTATTTTGTTTATTATTTTTGCGAAAAAATGTTTTTTATGTTTAATTTAATTCTGATACCAGTGATGAAGAAAATAAAGAAAATCTAGTATTGGAAAGAAGACTTTTCATACAGAAATCCAATATCTTTAATCTGCCGGATAACAAGTGAGTCGCAAAATCAAAGTCTGTTACTTTAAAGAATGTTAATCTTCTAATTTTTTAAAAGGTTTGAAAGTTACTTTCGGCTGAATAAAACAGCCTTCAAAGATGTGCTTGAAACAATAGCACCTAATTTGAAAACCGGAATCAAGTCCACATTTATTTCCAAAACAATAAAGTTGGCAGCTACATTACGATTTTTCGCCCAGGGGTCGTACCAGCTCAGTGTTGGAAACGACTTTAACTTAGGGTTCAGCTGTTTCTGAAACTGTAAAAGATTTGCCACAGCTTCCTCCAGCGGGCTCAATATAAATTGCTTGAATCTTCCGCCACCTGTAGCATTACACTCGGCTTTGTTGGCTACCATTTTCTTTTTAACTTTAAATTTTAAGTCTCGCCAAACCTATAAATAAATTTTGTTATATTTTTATAATGCAGTTTATATGATCATGCTTTCTTAACCTTCTGCCATCTATCTCACATTATTCTCGGTGGGCCAAGTGCATTTAATAAATTTGATTTAATAAATTTGATATATATAAGACAATATCGTCGTCACATTTTCTTACAGAATACCAAATACTTGTCAACAGTTATCAATTATTTTCGATAACGACAACGGGAATACCAGTTTCAAAAAAAAATCCCAAGACAACATTGTCTTGTGTCGATGACGACAACTAGAACAAGGGTGATTGTTATACTGCATATATATTGCTTATACGCACCCTGTAACTTCGAGTTGCTGGGGTAAAGTCCAGCTCCGTCACTGAAAATTAATTTATCAGTGACAAAAATGAGAAATAAAACGATTTGTTGATTTTTCCTTAGATTGAGTTTATAATATTGTTTTTATTCATTATTCGTTCATTCGGCTTTTCCGTTTTTTTTTTTATAATTTATATTAATATTATACACAATAATCATAATAATTCACTCCGAAGAGTGAATGAAAAGGGAACTTAAACATAACTCAAAGAAAATATAAAGGGAACATTAACTGAACTGCCGAAACGTACGCGGTAGCACTCGAAGCGTACGGAAAGGAGACCTAAACGGAATTGCCAAATCGTAATTCTCAAAGTGAAAGAAAATAGTACCTTAAATAAATTATTGTGAAATAAACTCAATAAATTGTAAAAAATATATAAAAATTTTAATTCATAAAAAATTTTTAAAAATGCACTTTTGTTACATTTTAAAGTTGTTAATATCTTTTGAAACTGTATTAAGAATCTATCATTTTAGTGAACTTTGTATTGAAAAATTATTTTAGAGTATCATTTTTGTATTTTAAGGTCAAATTTTAAATGTTTTAAGGACCGATTTTGTACTATTTTAAGTGAATGTCCTATTTTATACATTAGTCGGTTGCGAAAAGTATCTTCGCTTCCGATCATTTTTTTCAAAGTATGTGACATTTTAAGGCAATTTAAGTTTGTAAGTATAAATTTTAGTTATTAGAAATAAAGTTTTCTTTAGTATCCAAATTTACTTATTTTAGCAAATCGGTTTTCCAAATTTTGTAAAATTATTTCTGAAATAAGCAACAAAATTTTTGTAATTTGTAAAATATAAATAGCAGAAAAATTTACAAAAAAAATAATTTGCTTTTACTAATCATTAAATTTGGATTGAAAACCGTTTAAAAATTTTTGTACAAACCTTATTTCTGAGTGTAGCACTTAGCACAATTGCAAGTAGAGTAAGCTATACGGAACACCGCTAATTGCTCCGACGACCAGTACCTGCTGATGTTAATTTGTCAACTTCTAGTTACATCGTGTACTATTGGCTGCGTCTATCAGCTGTCCATTACATTACTGTGTAGGGATCTGTCTTATAAGCAAATTCTTCCAGCGTCGTCATATGAAAGTACATGGTTCGACGGAACGATTCTTATGGTCTTATAGTTTAATAAAAAAGTTGTCCGTTCCATTTAAAAATAAAAGAACATTCATTTATTTTTGGAAGACATATCTATATTAACTTTTTTATATATTTATTTGAAATGATTTACTATACATTTACCGATTTTTTAAGTTTCATTTATTTTTTAATTTTTTTGAAATTTAATAAAAATTTACCCACAGAACGGAAATTTGTGGTTTATTTGTGTCCGTATTACAATTTTGTTTGCTGTCTGTTTCAAAAGAAATATTCAAAAAATTTCAATTTCTTTTTTATTTAAATTGATTGTATATAAACTTTATATACACACATACATATACAAACACATTCACACAAAAAGTGTCTATAGATATGCATACATTTTGTATTGTACGAGTATATTAAAAAAATACAAAAAGGAGAAACAATTTCAAATAAATGATAAAATCATTTATTTTTAAGGAATTAGTAGGACAAATTTTGACATTTATTATCATTTGTTTCTTAGGGATGTGTCAGTTGATAAATCAACATTTAAAAATAAATACCAAAATGATCTCAAGCCTGATAAAAAAATTAAAAATATATAATTTAAATAGAAATATCAAATAATACACAAAATTTACATTCAAAAACATAGGGCATGATGTAATTTATAATCTAATATAACAAACAACTCTCAAATATGTTGTGAAAGGAAAAAATATTAGTATGCCAGATTCCCAATTCGTTCCCAGAAATGGAAACATTAACATTTGGAATGGCAACCCTGTCACTTTGAGCTTCGAAAAACGACTATGATTGCCAAAGGGTAGATGGAAAAAGCTCATTTGTACGGGTAATCATTCACTAACTGAAAAATGTAATTTCGCATAGTCATATTCCTTAGAGTATGTGATATAAAAGCCTTTTCAAAACCATGAGTTGTTTGTGGGTTGGGTGGTTCATAAGGAGGCACTCCCTCTAGCGCTGATCCTTACAATTTTTTCCATTTAATAAAATAAAAATTAGTGTTTACTATTCTTTAGTAACATTAAATTATGATCTCGAGCCTGATAAAAAATTAAAAATATATAAAAGGCATTTAATTTAAATGAAAATTAAGTAGACCGGTTTTTAAATGAAATATAATTTCCTGTAAATGCCATTTTCTGTTATTTTAACTAACAAACATGGTTGGCATTCAATACCTTTTCATAATAACGGTAGTTTGCTACCACAGCTACTTTTTGACCGATATGAAAATTTTAAAATGGCCATTCCATTAAAGGCAAGTTTATTTTAATATAACCGGGTTTATTTCTCTATTTTACCGGTTCAGTTTTGAAATATCTTTAACTACCGTTATAATAACGCTAAACTTCCTAAACATTTATAACGGTATTTTGCAAATATAACAAAAGTTATTATGAAATAAACCTCCTGATATTTGAAGAAATATGTTAATATTGCAACCGCAGTTTTAAAATTTTCGTATCAGTATTGATCAGTGCGTGATAGACAACTACCGTTATAATGAAAAGGTATTGCTTGCCAACCATGCTTACAAACTATTTTAAGTATAACATATTTATAAGTTTATCGAAATATGTTCCACTACTTTATTGACATGGTTTAAATATATATATAGTTAGCTTCACAAGCTGTATGTTAATGTGATCACAAGAAAACTTTAAACATCAAATCGTCTTAAATACAACATACAATAAAGCATTATGGAGATTTTAAGAAAAAATGCAACAAAATTATATTCATTGTACTAGCTTTATTACTAGTAACCACAAAGTAATGTAGTTGAACTTTTGACAATATCTGCGAAGAAAAATATAAACACAAATTTAACTATTGGAATTAAACTAAACAAGTTAGAAATTTGCAAGAAGTCATCATCGAACTTATTATACCCTTCACGTATGCCAATGAAGGATATGATACGCAAACAAATAGTTTTGTATAACTTTTATGTGTAGCGAATATGAATAAGTTAAACAAAGTTTCTGAAATATGTAAAAAGTCCGAATCAAATTCATTATATTCTAAACTTCTTTGAAGGGTTATAAATGTAACCGATTCACACGGTTCGTTAAGTTGCTTTAAGGATATTGTTATTAAAAATTATTTAGTTAGGGCATTTTAGGGTTAAAGACATTTTAAGTATTTTTGTTAGGTTACACACCAGGATTACCACATAGTCCACAGGTGATAATAAATCTCAAATAGGATGGCCATTGTGGTTCTTGGAAAATAAAGTCTTCATAGATGCGAATACTTATTACAAGCTAACACAAACAATAAATAACATAGTGTTACAAATTCTGGTAGCGCACCAGAAAATGCATACCATTCAGCTTGTGTCTAATAACTTTTCTGTGTATTTTCCATTATTACTAAATAAAAATAATAAAAAAAATTTCATATGGGAAAAGTTTTTCTATGATCTCGAACCAGACTAAAAATACAATTTCATACATATAAGTATTAAAATGATCAACTATAAAAAAAGTTGTTTATTTTAAAAATTTTGTAATAAAAAAAACCGGCTATATTTAATTAAATTTTGTGAAAAATCTGGCTCATAAGTGCAAAACAGAGATCGCCAATAAGTTTTGGCATGCCGGATCAATTATCGTTGCTCTTTTTTTAATCGCGTCGAGCCGTGTTAAAAACATATTTTTTTTAGGAATTGTCTACCACGTCTCTGAATAAAGGTAACGATGTTAGACAAAGTATTTAAGCCAATGCCTGTAGCGTATGAGTGATATTAATAATATAAAAAAAAAAGTATACGCAAAAATATGTGCAAGCTACTAATTGATATTATAGTATTATTGGGATTATAGTATTTAACGTGTCTACAAGTCACCAGTTTTGTCGACTATTTGGTTGACTTAGCCAACAAAGCATCTACACTTTTTACATTCCTTTTTTTGGTGTGACATTGTCAACAAAACGTCTACTAAGACTATAACAAGCAATTTGTACCTTATTTACTTTCATGAAATTTATAAAAATGTTATTAATAACATATCTAATTTTCCGATATAAATGCTCCTGTTTAAACTTGTTTTCCTTCCAATTGTGGAAATCTAGAAAAAAGTTCCAAAAGTTTTAACTATAATAACTTAAATGTGCTGATGAATCTTTGGTTCCAATGTCTACACCTAGTCCATAATTCTGTAGATTCGCAATGACAAACACATGTCAAATGTCTATAGCAGAGTGCGTTGGCTGGGGTATAATTAAGCAGTAGTACTAGTGACAAAGTCAATAGTGAATCGGTACAGTTTCACTATCGACATTTCCTTCAGGGCAACAATGCTTTGGTATTATACTCAAAAATAAAAGTAAGTAGAAAAATTAGTAGAAGTGGTTGTTTATAAAAAAGGTAATACAAGTTTTTTTTTGTGTTCTCAGCTGAAATTATGTTTTTTAGAAAAAGTTTAGTTATATGTTTTCAGCCATAAACTAAAAAATAACTAATGGAAGTCTAGATATTTTTATATTTTAAAAATTTCGTGAATTATTTTCGGAATCACACAAAAAAAACAAACAATGGAGTCATTCCATGTCAAACAGCACAGCATTCGGATTTGTCATCTCCGATTTTAATGAAATTCGCCACAGATATTGTAAATGGGTAGTTTTTATCAAATCATTAACCTTTCGACCCCAAACTCTTTCGGTTTTCGAGATATGACGTCATGAAAATTGAAAAAAAACGTCAAATTATCGAAAAAGTGTCCATACAAAGTCGCCCATAATTTCTAAAGTATATAACCTAAAATTTTTCTATTGGTACCATTTTAAATGTAAAAAGATTAAAGGTAATTTGTTTAAGTTTAAACTTCAAAGACCCATATCTCAAAATTATGAAAAAATATATTTTTAACTTTTAGGCCTCTCTTCATTTGTTTTATACGAAAAATCTTTTACATGCTATGAGTGTGTATGTGTGTACAATAGTGAGTATACATATTGTTGTTGTGTGTAAGCTTTTGCATATGAACTCGTCGACGAAAATTTGTTTACGAGCACGTTTACCTTCATAACTCAGGAACCAAATGAGTCTCACCCTTGAAATTTTAACACATTTTTTTCAGAATTTTAAAATAATTGAAGATTAAGCTTATAAAAATGACATTTAAGCTTTTGATACAAAAAAAACTTGTGGCACGCCATTTTGAAGGCATGGTTTTTACCTTAAAAATGGTACCATCAGAATTTTACGTTGTATGGTTTATAAGTTATGGGCGACTTTGAAAGGAAACTTTTTCGATATTTTGACGTATTTGCCAATTTTCATGATGTCATATTTCGAAAACCGAAAGGGTTTGGAGTCGAAAGGTTAATGATTTGATAAACACTACCCATTTACAATATTTGTGGCGAATTTCATTAAAATCGGAGATGACAAATCCGAAAATGACAGCTTTCTGTTCCTAAATTTTTTAGCATATAAATTAAACTAAAATACAATTTTTTTAAAATTAAAATTTTTTTTTTAGCAATTTCTCTGCTGGCTGATTTTACAAACTTTTTTGCAAGTTTAACAAATTTTTTTTATTGAGTATACGATTTCGGTTATTGTTTTTTTATTAAATAAGAAAAGCATAATATGTTGGAATAAATAATATAGCAAATTGATAAAATAAAGTTTAAGACATAAAAGACTAACGTGAACAGCTTCTTTTAACGCCCTATTACCTTCTGTTGCTATTTTTTAAAATTAAATTTTAACAATTCAATTTCTAATATAACAGTACAAAAAAAGAAACACTTAGCACACCCTTAATGGACAGCCTAATTTTGTTGACAATATTAATAATAAGTTAATATTTTTAATATTAATGATCAGTTTTGTAGTCTATACCTTTAATTTTTTTTTTTAATTTTTGCTGTACTAACTTTTTATACCACTTGAGTGAACTCTATAAACTATTTTTTAAGACGGATGAGCATGTAAAGTATCACTACTTTTTACGTCGTATTCAAAGCACTTTAACAAAATTTTGCTTTAATTTAACATTTTACCTAAGATTTTATTAACTAAAATACATTTTATAATTTTAACTTAAACTGTATCGAAATAAATATTTTTCTGATTAATAATATATACAATTTGTTACTTGGATACGAGTCCACTTTAATGCTAGACATCTTATTTACACTTCAATGGTATTAATTCAATATAATTTATGTCTGTTGTAATTATACCCTACACCATTATGCAGACATCACATAATGTGTTTGTGCTGATGTTTACAAAACACAAAAAATGTGTGTACTTTGTTCACGCATTATATTACTAGTGGATCAGATCATAATTTCCATAAAGTGGTAGCTAACATTATCAATAGCGCCTTCTATGTACATATATAAACAGAGCTCTTTCAATCATGTGGATAAATTTAGGTACAAATGCTATTGTCGACTTGCCTTTTTGAGATAAATCAATTTCTCCATTACTTTTAACATACAGGAAGAGAGACTAAATGGTCAGTATAATTTTAGGTTAGTTTCCTCCCTTTGGTTGGAAAAAATTACCTGAACTTTCCATCCAATTTCTCGGAATATAACTAAGTACGTATAAGGCTAGCACGGAAAATATGAACCAATTTCCATTTTAGCGAATAATGAACCTTTTTGTAGGAAAGCAGTAAATATTTCATCCGTTCCCGGTGACTTGAACGTTTTGAAGGAGTTTGAATTCCACTCAATTTTTTCATAAGTTACAATTTGTCTTATGAGAAAATTTTTACAGCCTGGGAAGTGAGTTTTAATAAAACTTACAAAGTTTCCACAAAGATTGTGGTATGGTTATTCTTGTCTGTTTTGAGAAGACAAGGTTCTTTGAATTGTGGTCATTTCCATCGCTTTATTCAGTGCTTTAAAGAATGTTTTCCCGAATAACATTTAAGATTCCCTGATTTAACTATTATAGACTGTGAGGGAAATTAAATATAGAACGAATTTAATTCGACTTCCATTGCCCTGTTAAATTCTTGTCTTTATAAATTTCTAAGTCTCTCAAGTTTTTTTGGAAAATTTATTTTTAATTTTTAGCACACAAAATCTTCGAAAATTATTTAGGGTTTTCGGCTATTTCAACTTTGAAAATGGGAACACGAGAACAAACTTTTTGGCAACACTGCGGATACGCATGCCCCAATTATGATATAAACCTCAAAAGTACTATGGTACAAAGTATTTAGAAATTTTCATGCTTAAAAAAATATTAAAAATATGATTAAAATTTTAATTGATTTGAATTTCAATCAAAAGTTTTATTAAAATTTTAATTGATTTGATGCTGGAATTTCAATTAAAAAATTTTATTAAAATTTGAATTGATTTTTGGTTATAATAAAATTTTTAATTGATATAATTAAAACTTTAATTGAAAATGTTTTTGTTTAAAAATATTTTGATTAAAATCTTAATTCATATGATTAAAAAATTAATTGAAAATTTTAGTTAATTTTAACAAAAAAAAAATCAATATAACAAATTATTTTGCTGGTCCAAATTCAATTAAATTTTTAATTGTATTTACAAATATTTTAATTGAAACTGGATTTTAGTTTTTTCTATGTGGGGATCCCTTCTGGACCTACCACGTTTGTATAATCAGAGCTGTGCAAAACTTTTGTCCAAACTGAAAAATAGATCGCTAAGCAGATAAAACTTTCGCTCAGTTGGTGTATTACTACTCTGCAATGTTACAAATAGCCCAGCGTTTGGAGAGATCCCGAGGAATACAGTAAAAGAAAAGCAGCATATGGAAAGCAATACCGTTTTTTGTAAACAATTGATTTTTTTTTTGGAAATTTGTAATTAATCAGTTTTTGAGGCATTAGTGCCATTTCAAGAGCATAAGTAGGATAGAAAATTTCATTTCCATTGAATGGTAATGATATCTAGTTCGTATTAGCACCACTGATTTAATACTATTGAAACTTCAATGCCAATGAAACGATACCAAGTATACAATATTGTTTTTTAGCTATAAATTATTGAAATATTCTTTCGTAAATTCATGATGTAAGACCATATTAGATCGTATTATGATATATTATGTGCGTCCGGCCAGTGCCGGGTTTTCTGCTGGCATTTAAATGAAACCACATATTTAAAACACACTGAATGCAAATGCAGTTAAAAAACGAACATATGGAGTAAATTTGGATTATTTAATATTCCACCCAACAAGCGAATAAATAATAGTTCACATGAAATTGTACATAAAATTGAAACGAAATTTTTAAAAGAATACGAAATGCCAATGTTTGGCAAAATATCAGTATAAGGAAAAAAAATAAATTCTTTATGATTTCATATAAAACAATTTGTCTGAGTAAATTTATGACTTTATAAAGTTACTACTTGCAAACGCCTAAAGTTTAAAATTAGGTCTAAAGGCTAGTATTATAGTCAACACTGGATACGATTTTTGTTTTAAATTTTACTTAAAATTAAATTTTAGTAAAAATTCTTACTAAGTGCTGATTATAGTACTGACTTTTAAAGTTGAAAAGATTGCTTAAAAATATTATAGATAAAAAGAAATGCTATCATTTAAAATGGCAAATCTTTCTTAAATTTAATTTATTAATCTTGTTTGGTGTTTCCTTACACTCAACAAAAAAAGACAGTAATTTTGCTGTTATTTAAGAGAAATTTGAAATTTGAGTAGAAAAATTTATTAGCCCTTACTAAATTTTAGTAAACCTTTTGTAAAGTGGAATTTAAATCGGTTTGATAAAATCAGCAAAAAAATGTACTAACTATTATTTCTACACTTTTAAGCTTTTAATTTCTTTTGAAATTGCCGTACGAATTCGAATATACAAATTTATATTTTTTTTTATCGAACAACAATTTTTTTATTTTTCTCAAAAAATATTTTAGACAAAATTAAAAAAAATCATAGGCTTAAAATGCACTTAAAACATAAACAAATTTATTATTTTGATTTAATTTGATAATTTTTGTTTTGAAAAATATTTTAAGTAAATTTTTTTGGATTTTAAGGTAAAATTTTATTTATTTTAAGGGCTGATTTTTATAACTAAAAAAGCTTTTAATGCTATTTTAAGTAAATGTTCTATTTTGAGTCGGTTGTAAAAAGTACTCGTATCTTTACGTCCGATCCCTTTTTTCATTTTAAGTAACATTTTAAGGCAATTTAGGTTTGTATGTATAAGTTTTAATTATAAAAAAAATAACATTTCTTTCGAAATTCACTTTTTTAATATTAATAAAATTTTCGTTCATTTTAGCCAATCGGTTTTCAAAAATTTCTAAAGTTAGCAATAAAAGTTTGTGAGTAACTTGTAGAAGTTATATTATTTGTAAAATATAACAAAAACAGTAAAGTTGGCTTGAAAACCGTTTACAAATTTTTCTACTAACTTTTTTTCTGAGTGTATATATTCATACCCCCATTCTTATATGCTTGGCATATTTTATTTAATGGCATTATAACTGACACTCAACTTTACTTTTAGCTACATAACAATTCGTATATTCTGTGCAAAACAGTCACGTAGATGATACAGACATATGAAAAACTGTAGTGAATTGCTAATTGTAATCTACCTATAAAAAAGCAATAGAATATAATTTGGACAATTAAATACAAGTAATACGTGCTAAGGCTGAGACGCTTAATTATTTTATGTACATTTAGTCTTGGCTGTTAACAATTTTTATTATTTCTAACATTTAATTTCAAACATACAAAACTTTGATATTATCATATTTTGTAATCATTTAATATGAATATTAATTTAGATTTTGAAAAGAAAATCCTTACATATTTAGTACTTTCCTGTCACAATATTATACTAAAATTTACAATATTTTAGCCTTTTGTAGTTTAAAATTTCAGTCACATTTTATGTGTTATTTAAATTCCAATAGTATTTTTCTCGTAAAACTGCTGCGATGTGAAAATTGAATATATAATAATATATAATATATAATATATAATATATAATAATATATTTCTTCATAGAATTCCTTTCGTGTGCAATTAGATCCAAAATTTCATCACTGTTGTGATGTCTAGTTTATGTACACCTAAACGTATGAGTAATATCCCTACGGGAAATGAACCAGTCACAGAGTTAGTCACGCGACCGGAACTCTTATATGAAAGTAACCGGTAACTTTAACATGGGCTTGTCATAGGAGCTGGTATTTGCTATTTAATTAAACAAAAAATTAATTCAAAATTTTCAAATTATGAGTGGGGTTAAAAGCAGGTCTGTGGAGGCAAGTCTGCTCCAGACAGTTCTATTCACGCTAATGCTCTAAGACGAAGTTTAGCTCTTTGGCTTCCAATATTTTTCCGACTTTTCCTTTAATTTTACTCTCAAAATCGCATCCGATCGGCAAAAAAATATTTTTCCAAAAAGAGAATTTTTGTAAAATTTCCAAGAGAGAATAGTTAATTTAAATCAAATAATTCAACTTTAAAAAATTATTAAATAAAATTAGTTTTAATTCACGAAATAAAATATATTGTTTATGAGTTAATGTATTTTATATGTAATAAATGAACTTAAATATAAGTTCATTCATTGACTTAATAAAAATTGCAGATGCAAATAAAATTTTACTCCTAATAAATCAATGTTTTTATAAGAATCGAGTACTTTTAACAAATTAAGAATTAATATTTAGCAAATCAAAAACGTTAGATCGAATTCAAAAAGATCGTTTTTGGTTTATGTTCAAAAATATTTATATTTGATTTCAACCATATTGTCCAATAGAAGTTCTCGAAATTTTAGTTGTTCTTATCCTGCAGAAAATTCATTTGATTCAGAAAAATGTTTAGACTTAAAAGATTTTCAAGTCAGTATCAGGTTTACAACGGCTAAAAACATAAGTGGCTGCTAACTTTTTATTATTTATAAGGATAATAAAGAATTAGTTTTGTTTTTCACTTTTTTAAAAAGAATGAAATTTAATTTGACTCGAATATCATTGCATAAACGCATTCGAGGCGTATTGAGGATTCTCGTCAGAAAATGTTAGTTTAACCTTCCTCAAACACATTTTGATAAAATACAAAAAATTTAGATGCCCTTTAAAAATTGTTATTTGAATATTTAAAAAATCTAATATTTAAAAAAAAAAACGCTACAATTGTACGGGCCTATATAGATATGTTAATCTTTATAATAACAAACATTAACATATTGGTTAGAATAGTATCAAACCGCGCTAACTACAAAGTGGCATATTGAAAATTATGTGGTGGTTCATCGGGTTTATATAAAATTTTACACACACGCAACTATCGCATAGAAAAGCTGAATTCTTATTTATTTTAAAATAAGCTGAGCTAGGGTGGAGTGTTTGAGCGACTTTCAGTTAAAAATTTTGCGAATTTTTGACTCTTATGCAATTTTTGTGATCGTTAGAAGTTTTGAATTAATATTAATCAATGAATAATTTTTAACAAATCATTCCAACAAAAATTGGTGTAATTGATATATATTTCTCGAATTAATTTATAAAACAAATTATTCTATGGAAATAATAAATAACAAATTTTGCATTTTTAGGGATAGCATCCCCCCCTAAGTGTCACGGGCAGCTTGATTTGCCTGTCATTGACACTTCATCATGTACATTGGATTTATTTTGAATTAATGAGTTATATGTCAATATCTAAACAGTTGTATTATCACTTCTTTTTGAACTAGATTAGTGATATCATCATTTCTAAAGTCACAAAGTCGGTTCTGTTTAAATCAGTTCAGTATTATGTCAGCTTTGCAACAATCGCGGGATTGGGGTTTTCGCCACCGATTGACATTCTTTTATACAATGCAAAATTTGTTAAACCAGTTCCGTGTTCTGTCAGTATTTCAACTAAACAGTCCTAATTTCCTTAGTCCACATTGGTGTTATATTCATTTCTCTTTAGTTACATGATATATCCAGAAAGAACCAGACAATGTTCTGCCACCATTTCAATATTTGGGACACTGGTAATTTTACAGCAATTACCACTTTTTCAGACACTGAATTATATTTTACACCAGCTTTGTGACATATTCCCCATTCATCTATACTCTTCAATACTGATACTCTTCAATATTTTTAAGTAATCTCATTTAAATTCTGTTTCATTAAAAATACAATACGAAACGCATATTTTGTATTAAACTTTGATGTGCTTAATACAAATTTGGCAAGAATTAAATGTAAAATGTATCGTTTTCGATAAAACGCAGTCTTTAAAATTTTCCAGATACCTTTTTAAATTCAAGGAGTTCACAAGGTGTTGTTAGTACTGTATGATTGTATCGTACTATTAAAACATAAAATTGCTAAAATTTCTGTTTCACTATAACGATGATTTTATTTTGGAGCTGTAATTTTGTTAGCACATTTTAACATAGGACATTAAACATATGAACATATATTGTATGGTACAATCGCGTATAGTTGAATTTTTTGAAAGTTAAATTTCAACAACTCTGTTTCCAGACACACAATGCAACACTTAGTAGACGCCTTTTTAACAACCTTATTTGTTTTATATGAACTTTAAAATTATAAAATTTTTTAAAAATTAATAAATATAACTTCTTAAATTTTATATATATAAATATATATAAATTTCTTTTCATTTGAGTATTATCATGATAGTGCACAAAAGAGTATTTTTAAATAGCTTAAAAATAATAGTGTGTTATTAATTTACGATTCCCCGGATTATCACTAAACTTCACACTACCACTGAAAACATCATTTTGATATAAAATGTTGGCGATGAACCCAGTTAAATTTTAAGGGCAGATGTTGATTTTGAATAAAACACAAATTATTTAGGAAATTTTTGTCATTTCTTTTTACAAAATATCGGAACAAACTATCGGCCAATTGACGGCCGCGACCTCGGCGGCACACCTCCATGCGATGGTCCAAATTTTCGATGACGCTGAGGCATAATTGAGGTTCTATTATTAATGTGCCGAATTATTAATGTGCCGAATTATCTCATCCTTTAGCTCTTGAATTGTTTCTGGTTTATCGATGTTCAAAGAACGAACGACGAAAGAAGTCCAACGGTGTCAAGTCCCATGATCTTGGCGACCAATTGACATCGTCACCACGGCCATTGAATTTGTCGCGCAAACCATTGTTTCGCTAGCTGTGTGGCAAGTGGCACCGTCCTGTTGAAACCACATATCGTCCAGGGTCATATCCTCAATTCCTGGCCACAATAAGTTCGTTATCATCTCGCGATAGCGAACACCATTCACGGTAAATGCTTGGCCGACCTCATGACACACTATCGCGAACAGCAATGTTTTCCGCAGAACGAACTGGGCGAGCATGCACAGGTGTTTTCACAGACCCGGTTTGCTGAAATTTGCCCGATTTTGGACACATTTGGTCGATTATGCTGACCAAAAAATCATTTTGATTTGAACGCCCATGTTCAAAATAAGCCTGAACATTGTGTATCTTTCCATGGTTCAAATTGAGTTAGTCTGAAATTGAGAAATGTTATATGTAATGCAGAAAAAAACTTGACGTTTAGGTGTCGTTCCCATTCAACATCGGCCCTTAAAATTTTACCATCCTTTATAAGCAATAAAGTAATTTTTGTAATTTTTTAGTCAAAAAGGTATAAAAATTGTTTTATTTTCAGATTAAAATTTGCTTTAATTATTATTTTTGAAAGCCAACCTCCATCAGATACGTTCAAAAGCAAAAATTTTCACAATTTTTAAATTGATCTTCCCACACACCACTCTTTATTTGACAATTTTTTGCTTAAATAAATTCAACTTAATTTTATCTAAATGCACCAGCCTAATTTGCAAATAAAAACGGGGGAGATTTGCACTTTCCCGTAGGAATTTTGAAAAATTTTGTCTTATCAATTAGATAGTCTATTCTCCAAGAAAAACATTGTTTATGTGGTTTGGAGAAGCCGTAAAAAGGATAGTTCATTGCAACATTTTACTCCACCCCGTAGAAATTTCACCAAAAGAACCTAAACAGTAAAGTCTTAAAACTAGCGGCTTGAGCTCGCTGGTATTTATATATATATATATATATATATATATATGTGCACAGTGCATGTTGCGGGGACGGTTTTTCGTTCCTCAAGTTACTATGAAGACATTTTGTTACTTTGGGGACCGTCCTCAAACTTTTATTTATTCTACTGTATACACTAAAGACATTTTACTGGATACAGAGCATTTTATAGGGACTTTTTTACCTGTATATACAGATGTCTTCAAAGTATGCGCAATGCATATATATATATATATATATATATATATATATATATATATATATATATGCACAGCACATATTGCGGGGACGGGTTTTCGTTCCACAAGTTACTATGAAGACATTTTGTTACTTTGGGGACTGTCCTTAAACTTTTCATTATTCTAGTGTTTACTCTGAAGACATTTTACTGGACACAGCGCATTTTATAGGGACTTTTTTGGCTGTATATACAGATGTCTTCAAAGTATGGGCAATGCATATATATATATATATATATATATATATATATTTATGTGCACAGCACATATTGCGGGGACGAGTTTTCGTTCCAGAAGTTACTATGAAGGCATTTTGTTACTTTGGGGACTGTCCTTAAACTTTTCATTATTCTAGTGTTTACTCTGAAGACATTTTACTGGACACAGCGCATTCTATAGGGACTTTTTTGGCTGTATATACAGATGTCTTCAAAGTATGGGCAATGCATATATATATATATATATATATATATATATATATATATTGAGTTATTTATTTATTTATTTATTTATTTATTGATTTATTTATTTTTTTATTTATTAATTTATTTATTTATTTATTTATTTATTTATTTATTTATTTATTTTTTTATTTATTTATTTCTTTATTTGTTTATTTATTTATTTATTTATTTATTTTTTTATTTATTTATTTATTTATTTATTTATTTATTTATTTATTTATTTATTTATTTATTTATTTATTTCTTTATTTATTTATTTCTTTATTTATTTATTTATTTATTTATTTATTTATTTATAATAAAAATGCCATTCTGGCAAATCAACTGTACTAAGTGGTATTAAGTCAGTCAGTAACGTTTTATATATAGAGATGATCAAATCATTGAAAAGCATATTGCATTCAAAGGATTTTCAGTTGGTAAGAATTAAAATTTAAAGAAAAAAATATTAAGCACCAGTTTAATATATTTACGCAAAAAATCTATGTTTCTGTCATAGCATGACTAGATTTTTTTGAATTTCTTGGCCAGCTACACACAGTAATCCTCAAAGTTAAGTGGCTTTATATAAAACGGAACATACAACTGAATGGATATGTTATTATGTGATTCTTCATATTGCTCAAAATACTTTCAGTGAAATCTAATTGTATGTTGTTCACCTCGAAATTTAACATTATTCCAATGGAGGTTAAACCGACATACGGTCATTGGGTTATATCCCAAAAATTTTGGATGTAATTACAATTTTGGAAATGAAATTTAGGAATATTTGCAAAGTAATCATACACTCACAATATATTTTCCGTTACCGACTGTATTTTATTTAAAAATGAATGCGTAAAGTTTGTTTTTAAATAAATAGTCAATTGAAATTCATAGAAATATATTTATTTTAACTACACAGAATAAAATTTAAAAATTCTGTTTGTAATATTAAACATATTCCATAGGACATTTATGTAAATACAAAAAAAAAATATTTTTTAAAAAGGCACCAACAATGGAATATGTAAATACAAAAAAAAATTTTGTTAGTTTTTTGTAACTAACTTTTATTTTTAAAGAATTTTTATATGAAAAGTAACAATTTACAAACAATTCAAACAAAAAATTGTTAAAAATGGAATTTGAATTTTAAAAAATATTTTTAATTACTTAAAATTTTGTGATACTTTTTTCTGTGTATACAGAATAATATTACAAAATTCTGTTTGTAACATTGAACATCTTCCATAGAACATTTTTGTTAATACAAAAAAATATATATATATTTAAAAAAAAAACTTTTTGTTATTTTTTTGAAACTTCAACTTTATTTCCAAAGAATTTTTATATGATAATTAACAATTTACAATGTTCAAACAAAAAATTGTTAGAAATTGAACTTTTATTTTATAATTTTAACAAATATTTTTTAATTACTTTAAAATTTTTGATATTTTTTTTGTGTATATGAATCAGTTATTCAAAAAACAAACTATATATACATAAAAATAGTATCGCAAAATTTGAAGCAATTAAAAAATTTGTTAAAATTTCAGTTAGATTTCTAATAATTTTTTGTTTGAATTGTTTTTAAATTGTTTCAAAAAAAATATTTTTTAAAAAGGCGCCAACAATGGAATTTGTAAATACAAAAAACTTTTTGTTATTTTTTTTTGTAAGTTAAATTTTTATTTTCAAAGAATTTTTATATGAAAAATGACAATTTACAAACGTTTCAAACAAAAAATTGTCTAAAATTGACTTTGAGTTTTAACAAATATTTTTAATTAATTAAAAATTTGTTATACACTCAGAATATTATGTAGTTAACTGTTTGTAGTTTAATAAAAAAGTTTTCCGTTTCATTTAAAAATAAAGGAACATACATTTATTTTTCAAAGAAATATCTATATTAACTTTTTTATACATTTATTCGAAATAATTTACTATCATTTACCATTTTTTTCAGTTTCATTTATTTTTTTCATTTGTTTGAAATTTAATAAAAATTTACCCACAAAACGGAAACTTGTGGTTTATTTGTGTCCGTAACAGTTATTACAAATTTAAATTTTGTTTGCTGTCTGTTTCAAAAAAAATGTTCAAATAATTTCAATTTGTTTTTTTATTTAAATTAGTTGTATATATACAAAATTTTTCAATACAAATTACAAGAACTTCATAAACACACATACATACACAAAAACATTCACACAAAAAGTGATAATAGCTTCATATGCATACATACATTTTGTATTATACGAGTATATTAAAAAAAAAAAACAAAAAATACAAAAACGGAAATAATTTCAAATAAATAAAAAAAAACAGTAATTTTTAAAAGATTGGTAGGTTAAATTTTGAAATTTATTTTAACTGATTATATCATTTGTTTCTTACGGATGTGTCAGTTGATTAATCAACACTTAAAAATAAATAACAAATGGCATTTAATTTAAATGAAAATTAAGTAGACCGGTTTTTAAATGAAATATCATTTCTTTTAAAGGATATTTTCAGTTATTTTAACTTACAAACTTTTTTAAGTGTACTTTTTTCTGTGTATGTTGTGTATGTGTGTGTTGTGTTTTGTAATTACATACAAATAAAAAACATTTAATTTAAAAAAACAAACTACAAAAATTGCTTTTTCTAACTTTTTGTCAGTTGAAAATTTATGGTTATTTTAAACGACTTTCCTTTGCTTTGACTACTTTTGTCGATTATTAAAGAATGATTGAAAATAAACAACAAAACGTTTGTTATGACCATGGTAGTGACTTTCATGTACCAAAAAATAGAAAACAAGCTTTTAAAATAAGCAGTAAAAATGCAAAATTTTCACTTAAAAATAAATATGCAATAAAAACCGATAAATATGAAAATAAATAAAAATAAAAAATGGTATTTAAGATTTGCCGATGTTTATAAATCATTTTTAAATACTCGTGAGGGTTTGTTTAAGAATAAGGTGCAATATAGTCCCAGTCACTTAGCCATTAAACAAAATTCCTAGCCACTATATTAATTTTTCGAAATATATTGAATTTTTGAAGCGTATTTCATAAACTTAAGTGTTTCGTGAGCGTGTGCAAAAATTTGAACTAGTCACGTGATCGAGCGTGCGTAGAAAAAAACTTCGTGCGTGATTGTAATCTTTGGTTCATCATCGTGCGTGAGCGTCGGTCAAAAATCGCTCACGTGCCCATCTCTAGAATGTACATTTACATAAAGAAATAAAGAAGTTATGGGATTTTGGCCGTTTTCTACAACTATGGAATGGGGAAAAAAATTTGAGTAAATATTTTTTTTACTGCTATATTATACACCAACTTGTATGGAAAATTTAGAGGTACCTTCACATTTTTACTTCTTTAACGCTGGACCGATTTTGGTAATTTTTAATACGATTTTGTAAAACATTATACATAGTCTCGTCTAAGCTCCTTTAAGGACAACTGTGTGCAACACACTCATGTCAATATGGAGTTTGATAAAAACGATGTGTGTGTGTTTTACAAAACGTCAAGATTAAATTGGATATACGGAAGTTACTAGAGTTTTTTTTTTCTTATGTTAGTTTGATTTGTTGTTTTATGTAGTTCCTAAAAAAGAACACAATATTTCAGTATAGCGATCAATAGTGACATGCCAAAGTAATGGGGTAAAAATAAAAACTACATGAGCTGTAAATAAATGTCAAAATGTTTATAAATAGCTAAAGTCATAAAATATGACTTTTTGATATGCGTACACTTTAAGACTAGGTCGTATAAGTATGTACCGAAACCCGTATCTTCGATCAATTCAATCAATAATATCAAGAAAGTGTCAAAAATGATTTAAGTTTGAAAACATTGCTCGTGAAGATACTCCATTTCAAAATCAGCATGTGGTGTACTTATCACAAAATATGCAAAGCTTAGTACTTTAAATTTGTTACAATATTAATGGCTAATATTTATTGAGTTAACAATGGTTAGTGTTAAGAAAAAAATGTGTATTTTTAAAAGACTACTCAAAGTATTAAGCATAACTGAAGTAAAGTTTGCCTTTTTATACCAAAGCAACATTTCAATACCGTTAAATCGCGAATTGCGAACAATCAAAAAAGTGTTTTTTACTTGATCTAAATATATTTATCATATCATAAACATTGTTGTCTGAAATAAATAAAAATTTCAAAAGTTTAGCTAAATTGTTCCTATTTTAATCTAGCAATTGGAAGACTTTGGTTGTCTGTCACATTGTATTTTTTAATATTGACGCGTTAAATTTGTTGATTGTCTATTGGTAGTTGTTTTGCGGACGTAAATTTTTAATTTTCTTTAATTCCTGTATGCCGTACGGTAGAATATCTGATATTGTGTAACTAACTTCGTATTGGGATTCTTTAAAATATTTGACGAATTTAATTAAATTGGACTTGAAGTTGGTCTGGAATGGAAAATTTTGGTGGTTTGTTAATGTAATGGGAGTTTTGAAGTGAACGATTATTGATCACCTCTTACCAACACTGGTTTTACATACAGTGCGTAACGTAAATCTTTATAATGATACACTCACCAAAAAAAGTCTGTAATGGCAACTGAAAATTTTGCTGTTATTATAGGAAATTCTGCTAATTTGAGCCCAGCGGTATTTTTTGTTAATCTTAGCAACACGTCTCTGCTGACGTGTGGTACAATGAAATTAGTATAAAAATTAGTAGCCGCTACTAAATTTTAGTAGACTTTTTGTAAAGTGGATTTTAAAATTTGTTTGCTAAAATCAGCATAAAAAATTCTAAATATTATTAATATTCACCCTTATTCTACATTTCGTCATCGACACAAGACAATGTCGTCTTGGGATTTTTTTTTGAAATTGGTATTCCCGTTGTCGTTATCGAAAATAATTGATAACTGTCGACAAGTATTTGGTATTCTGTAAGAAAATGTGACGACGATATTGTCTTGAAACGACTCTGATTTTGTCGACACAATTTTTAGTAACGACATGAGGAAAAGTAATGACTGAAAAAAAAAAACGGAAAAAATGGGAAGAAATATCAAATTTATTAAATGCACTTGGTAAAGAAAGAATGATCATAAAAAGTGCATTATAAAAATATAACAAAATTTATTTATAGGTTTGGCGAGACTTAAAATTTAAAGTTAAAAGAAAATGGTAGCCAACAAAGCCGAGTGTAATGCTACAGGTGGCGGAAGATTCAAGCAATTTATATTGAGCCCGCTGGAGGAAGCTGTGGCAAATCTTCTACAGTTTCAGAAACATCTGAACCCTAAGTTAAAGTCGTTTCCAACACTGAGCTGGTACGACCCCTGGGCTAAAAATCTTAATGTAGCTGCCAACTTTATTGTTTTGGAATTGATTCCGGTTTTCAAATTAGGTGCTATTGTTTCCAGCACATCTTTGAAGACTGTTTTATTCAGCCGAAAGTAACTTTTAAACCTTTTAAAAAAATTAGAAGATTAACATTCTTTAAAGTAACAGACTTTGATTTTGCTACTCACTTGTTATCCGGTAAATTAAAGATATTGGATTTCTGTATGAGAAGTCTTCTTTCCAATACTAGATTTTC
The DNA here is from genome assembly GCA_949748255.1 of Eustalomyia histrio. NCBI lineage: Eukaryota > Metazoa > Arthropoda > Insecta > Diptera > Anthomyiidae > Eustalomyia > Eustalomyia histrio. Next base: position 211,585,035 of record OX456523.1, on the reverse strand, counting down.
TTTATTTTCTTCATCACTGGTATCAGAATTTAAATTACACATAAAAAACATTTTTTCGCAAAAATAATAAATAAAATAAATCTGCCGACTCAATTTTTAGAGATGTGTTTTTGTTTAAATCGATAAACTGTCGACGTCGTTACAACACTGTTTTAGAATACCAATTTGGTGTAGAAGTGATGTCGACGTCGAAGCAAAGTGATGTTGACTCAAAAACGACGACGACATTGATAACGACAACTAGAATAAGGGTGATTAGTAAAAAGCTTTGAATTTGTTTTTCTTATCGATTATATTTAAAAAAAAAACGAATTAATCATTTTGTTTTAGTTTGGTAATTTCTGTTTTGAAAAATATTTTGTTCAATTTTTTTTTTTACTTTCAAAGTTAAATTTTAATTGTTTTTAGTGCTATTTTAGGTGGATGTCCTCTTTTTAGACATTAGTCGGTATCTTCACTTTCGATCCCTTTTTTAATATATGTTACATTTTAAGGAAATTTAAGTTTGTAGATGTAAGTTTTAATTAGAAATAACATTTCCTTCAATATCCACTTTTTTAAAATTAGTAATATTTTTTGCTAATTTTAGCAAATCGGTTTTCAAAGATTTGTAAAATGATTTCTGAAATTAGCAACAAAAATTTGTAAATATTCTGTAAAAATTCTGTAATTTGTGAAATGTAAATTGCAAAAAGATTTGCTAAATAATAATTTTTGACTAAAAATCAGTACAAAAATAGTAGAGTGCGATTGAAAACCGTTTAAAAATTGTTCTACTAACTTTTTTTCTGAGTGTATCTTTCGCATAACAGCTGATCTATTGAATGAGAACTGGAGAGTTTTTAAAGAAAAGAAATTTCATGTGGTAACGAGCACATTCTATTTCCTTTTTATCCGAATTGTCAAGACGAACAGATTACCCAATCTGATTGTACGAATAATAATTTCTAAAATTTTTATAACATTTTCAAATTTTTTTAATAATAACGTTGAAAAATAATACAGAATTGTGCGAATCCAAACGAAATTTCAACAATTTTCTAATATTATTCCAAGATTATGACTAAAGTGGATTAGGCGAAGAATCTGGGTAAGATTTTGTGGTGACACGTGGTTATGATTTGGTTTAACCATCATTTTAAAATTTTATAGTAATCTTTTATTCACACTGGAATTGGTAAACAAGCTTTGTTTTTGGGAAAAGTAAGAATTCAAGCTATAGCTGAAGGCCCCGAAGTTATATTTAAATTGGATGACCCATTTTGAGCATGTCATTTCATGGAATCTAAAATAGATTTCAGTATTAGGGAAAGAGGTTAAGTGATTTTAATGTTGTAGTCCAGTGTATTTTTTTTTAATTATAGTATTTTTACAAATATAAATTATGAATGAAATCATTTTTCTTAATGAATTTCATTGAGGGGCAGCACTTAACGAAGGTTGCAGAAACTTAACGAATTTCGTTCTCCATTCTGTAATATTCAATACCAGTCATAGATCAGCCCCAGTAGTGTAAAGTGTTTTCACTCGGAATTTTATTCGATCTTGGAGAAGAATAAGATTCCGTTAATAAAAAGTGAAATAGAAAAATGTTATAAGCAAAAGATAATTAAAAAAAACTAAAATGAAAAAAGAAAGAAGAAAAGTGAAAGTAAAAAAAAACAACAAAAAAATCATAATTTACAAGTGCTATTTAAAAAAAAATTTTTTCTTTATGCAGTTTTGTGTTTTTGTCCATAGCCGTTTTTGTCCATAGCGCCCTGTTTTTGAAGATCGCATTATCAGCCGCAGAGCTGATGTCGTTTGGCCATCTCGGAGCTGCGATTTGACACCGTTGGACTATTATTTGTGGGGTGCCGTCAAAGATAAGTGTTACGCCGACAAGCCAGAGACAATTGACGTTTTAAAGGACAATATTCGTAAAGCCATTGGTGAAATACAGCTGCACACAATCGATAATGTGCTTAAAAATTGGACCGATCGTGTAGGCTACCGCATGGCCAGCCGAGGCAGCCATTTAAATGAAATTATTTTCTATTATTAACCGGAAGGATTGTACTTTCAAATAAAAAAAGAAATTTGAGAAAATATTAAGTAGTTTTTTTTATAGCATTTAAAAAAAAAAAAAAAGTTATTTGGCGGACCCTTTGTATAAAATAGTAAACATTGAAATTCCAAATAAAATTATTCAAATTAAGTCTTAAAAATATATAAAATTACCCTAAAAAAATTATTAAAGGAAATAATTTACAATTAAAATTATTCTTAGGTACATAATCATATTTTTTTTTTGCCGAAAATATATCAAAATTCATGTTTAAAATGTATTTACCTAATTAAAATACCCTTTGTTAAATCATAATGAATTCTTAAACTTTCCTAAATAAGGGAATGTTAAGTATATCAAAATGAAAACTTAATAAGTGTTTTAGTCACAGCTTTCTTTATAGGGACGATTATAAAAATTCAGAGTGCAATAAGCGTCACAGGCGTATTGACTAAAACGTCAATAGGGTGGGAAAAGTGCACTCGAGGTTGGTAATATCAAACCTCTTTATCATAGACATTTTCAGAACGCAAAATTTTAAGTTTTTTTTATAAGCTCTTAGGCATTTATAACATGGCATTTTTGCATGTCGGAAATGCAAAAACCTACGCCTTAGCCGACGAAGCTAGTTGATGGACCATCAATCATGCCGCCTGGTGTTTGTGACACTATCTTTGTGGAAGGTTAGAGAAACTTTTTCTAGCCAAAAACTCCATAAATATTGACCTTGCATTTAATTTCAAAAACCTTTCAAAAACCTACCACACTCAACTGCAAAATATTAGTAAGTTTAATTATAAAGATAATATTTTACTTAAATTTGTTGTAATATATGCACATGACTTTTATTATTTTTCACTTAAAACTTTTTAGTACTTTTTACCATCCTTTGCAAACATCTAATGAAGAAACCAGAAGTTGATTGTTGACACTTCCTTGATAGTTACTTTGTTTTCATTTGTATGTATATGAAAACTTTTTTAATTGAAAACTATGTTATTTTGTTTTGATGTTTTTCATATGAGATATTACATACCAATTACCCTTCTGGAAAAAAATATCAATGCTAATATTTTAAAGTTTCAAATTAATTTAACTAATTTTTTATATTTTTTTTTTTTTTTGCTTTATAATGGGTAGACTTGTATCAAAATCATCGCCCATTTTTATAAAAAATAATAAAGTTATTTCATGTTTGTCTTGTTTTTTATTAGGAAACACTTTCACCAAATTTGATTTTGATCTATAGTTGGTATAAAATTCGTCATATGTCTGGTAAATTTAATATGATTTAATAAAAAAATAAAAAAGTTTGTGAAATTGGCATGCTAGTGAGAACACTCATGGACCTAGTCAAAGTATGGTGCGAATCGATGAGAATGTGGCTGCTGTGGCCAAAAGTGTGCATTCAAGAACATCGACTCGCCATCGATCTCCACAACTCGGCGTTTCATGCACCAGTGCGATGAGGATTTTGCACAAAAAAAGGTTTATCCGCTTAAAGGTCCAGTAGACTCAGCAATTGAAAGCAAACGACCGTTCGCTTTTTTACAGCTCCAATCGAACATCGAATTTGGCCGAAAAGTAATCGCCACACCTGGGAATTGCAAACCTTTACATCATTGTCGAGAAGCCAATGTATATACAGAGAGTGATAGTTTGGTGTGGATTGTTGGAATTTGTGGAAACGACATTTTAGTCAATAGCAAGCGCTGCAGGGCCATGATTACGGAGTTTTTATGGGCTTAAATGGAAGATATGTACTTGAATAATCTTTGGCTTCAGTAGGATGACACACAATGTCACACACACAGCCCATCAGACTATTGAATATTTGCGCAATAAGTTCGGTAATCGTCTTGACGATGTCAATTGGCTACTCGGAGTTACGGCTTGACCACATTAGATTTTGTCTTGTAGGGTGCCGTTAAAGACGCTATGCGAATAATTCTTAAACAATCCACACCCTTAGTGAGATAGAACCAAAAACCATCAAAACAGTCTTGGAAAATTGAACTTATTGGAATTACTGCGAAGCTAGCGGCTGTAACCACATGAATAAAAATATGTATATATGTTGGGAATATTTTTTTATTTTTCAATAAATACCAAAAGAAATTCAGTTAATTTTACTAAATTTTTTGTGTAAAATTGTTACAAATATATTATTGAATTATTGGCAATGGTTCGCCACAACTTTTTTTCCATCATTCTGGATACTAATTTTCATATATCAGCTGGCAATCCAATAACCTATTTTTTGCATTGTTCATATGAAATGAACTAACATACCGCTGGGATACACCATGTGTCAACGACCGAAACAAGGAAAGTGCGATGTCTGTTGTGTAGGAACTTGTTCCTAAAATACTTGGTACAAATTTTTATAATTTTTATCATTAAAATTGCATGTTTTTTTAAAGTTGGAAAATATTTATTATTATTATTTTTCTTGTCGTTGAATAAAAATCTTTTTTGTATAAATCTTTTATAACAAGTGTGTCTTCAGTCTGGAAAATACGATGGGTGCAATAGGACTTCCTTTTTCAGTGTTTCCAAGTAGGTCTTGATTGGTTTTGCAATGCGTTGCTATGCTGCCAAATCACTTTTTTGTGCCTTTCTTCGTGTTTCGGTCGTTTTTTCTTCAGTGCGTGGCTCAAAAGCACGAATTGAGTCAGATAGCGTTTCCCCTGTCCGTCTGATTCGGGATGAGCAGCTTACACGCACCGCAGTGGCTCCAACCAAACCATTGCGCTGTCCAGAAATTCGGTTATCACAATGAATCTGTTTTCTCCTTGTAGGACCGATTCCAACAAATTTCAACAGGGTTCGTCAAAGATTACACACAGAAAAATATGATTGCACACAGAAAAATATGATTACTGAATAATTTGGGTGCTGCAACTAAAATTTGGTTGTATTAACCAAATTTTGTTGTTGATATTAATATTCATTTCTACCAATCAAATTTCAGTTGGAAGCTGACAAAATTTTTCTCTGTGCGTATAAACAAATTTTTAGCCAAATACTTTAAAAATTGCTACCTGCACTTCGATTATAAGGTATGCACTGACAGACAAACCGGGCAGACAGATATCGTTTAATTTAATAAGGCACTGAATATGAGTCGCTAATAGACCCAGAAAAAAGATTGGATGCCATTTAATCAAACCCATTAACAATTATTTGTAATGGTGTTATTTTATTTGGAATAACCAATAATCCACTAGTAAACGAAAAATATTGCATTTGAAATTAAAAAGAAGGAAAAGTAACTAAAAACCAGTACTATTATTTATTTATTGGTATTTCCAAGCAACTTTAAAAATAAAATTCCTTTTGTAGTTGTGTACAGTAGAAAAAACCATTAACTAGAAAATTTACTACACTCACCAAAAAAGTCTGTACTGGCAACTGAAAATTTTGTTGTTATTACGGGAAATTTTGCTAATTTGAGCCCAGCAGTATTTTTTGCTAGTCTTAGCAAACACATGTCTGTTGACGTTTAGTACAATGAAATTAGTAGAAAAATTAGCAGCAGCTACTAAATTTTAGTAAACTTTTTGTAAAGCAATATTTGAAATCTATTTGCTAAAATCTGCAAAAAAAAATTTCTAAATATTATTAATATTAGTACAAAATTTTTAATTTATTTTTTTTTATGGAACATCAAAAATTTTTTTATATTAATTAAAAAAAAAAAAATTATACAATATTAAAAAGAACCAAAGGCTTAAAAATCTTAGGATTTGTTATATCATTTTGTTTTAATTTGGTTATTTCTGTTTTAAAGAATATTTTAGAAAATTTTTTTTATTTTTAACTTTTTAGTGCTATTTTAAGTGGATGTCCTATTTTAAGACATGAGTCGGTATATTCACTTCCGATTCCCTTTTTTAATCTATGTAACGTTTTAAGACAATTTAAGTTTGTAGGTGTAAGTTTTTATTAGAAATAGCATTTCCTTCAATATACACTTTTTTAAAATTAGTTTTTTTTTATTGCTAATTTTAGCAAATCGGTTTTCAAAAATTTGTAATATAATATTTTAAATAAGCATCAAAAGTTTGTAAATATTCTATAAAAACTCTATAATTTATGAAATGTAAATAGCAAAAAGATTTGTTATATAATAATTTTTTTACTAAAAATCAGTACAAAAGTAGTAAAGTGGGATTAAATACCATTTACAAATTTTTCTACTAACATTTTTTTTTTTTTTTGAGTGTAGAAAATAAGAACAATCTAAGAAATTTATTAAAAAAATTTTCGATATTCAAAAGTGGTAACTGCACATCAAATATAGCATTAAATTAGGGTTTCAGAAGAACCCACCGAAAACTTGCAAGAAAATAAAAATAAAATCAATTAAAGTTAGTTCAAAAATAAATTATAAACTTTAAATTATATTTATGGCGGTAAAATAACTTTGTTGGACTCTACCAAAGAAATGTGATCGATGCTGAATTGAACGAGTTTGAATTGTACACTTGCATCCCAATGTAAACAATTTGGTGGTTGGCTTAGAACGTTAAGGTGCTGATGAGAAGTATTCACAAGGTAGATTCTACTTTAGTTATTGGATTTCAAATTAACAACATTGTATTTTTAATGAATTTCGTACTTTTTTGGTTATTTTTTTAAATTAAATCGCCATCTAGCGTAGTAAAAAAATGTCTTTTCAAAAATCAAATTTTAATCAAAATCAAAATCAAAATTTAAATTTAATTCCCTTTTCAAAACTGGCTCAAGCACTTAAATCGGTTCATCCATTCTGTTTTTATAGAACTTTTTATAATAGTATTACATTACAAATGAACCTCCACGGTCCTTCGAAGCTTAAAAACCGATTTTCTCAAAATTCTCACGTGCTACAGCAAAATGCCGAGACACGTATTTCTTTATTTTAAGCCTATTCTGTTAATATTTCTCATGTGTACTCAAAAAAATTAGGGTGGTGTGTGTGTGTTCTTTTATTAACAAAACATTTGTATTGAAAATTGAGTAATACAATTTTCGTGGGTAAAGCATTTTTAATTTCTTCAGTGTAGTGTATTCAAATATATTTCTGTATTCATTGCTTTATGTCTTTATAAATATTTTTCATAATTTAAAGCTTTTTAAATAATCGATAATTTAATTTTGTGTTAATAATTTATGCAACATTTTTTTTTTGTCTACATACCTAGTAGTCGCAAAGGGGGAAATCCTTTTTTAAAACCACATCAACAAACATAAATATGTATGATCACATTGCGACCAATTTATTATTAATTTAAAATCCTTTTATGCATGCACAAAAGAGTTCACATTAAATGTTCATATTTGAATTTTTGTAACATTTGAAACGGGTGTTGTCGCATGAATTATGGCCTAAACCACACATAGTTGGGAACCAAGTACACATGTAAAACTCAAAGGCAAATAAAATGACAAAACAAAAAAAATTATTACATTTTCGCTTACAATAACGGAATTTCAATTTAATGCTAAAACAAATGTCACAATGTGAAGCTAGAAAATTAGAGAAAATTGTATGTTATGTATTCTGTTTCCTTTTTTTTTCCTTTTTGTGCCCCGCACAAAACTGTGAATTTTTATTGAATTACTGTACTTCCTTTATATATGAATGTGGAGCATAGCGAATGTTAAAGACCCAATATGTAATACATGTATATGAAAGAGACTGAGTGTTGTTAATGGTAAATGCGTTTTTTTTTTGCGTAGCTTAACGGTGTGCGTCTATGTGTAAATGTGTATGTGTGTAGTAGTTAGTATTTCCTACATTCTTTTTCCGGTACAAACAAAACTCATGCTGTATATTGTGTGCACAAACATGTTTACTTGCGTGATTCAATGTAAGAGTGGTCCAATATTTAGGAAAGTAGAGTCATAAAATCCAATAGAGCATAGACAAGACAAATTCTTGTTTTTCATTTCATTTTTAATAATTTTTAATAATTGAATAATGCTGAAAATACGATTTTCATTTATCCAAATTTCGAAAATCCTTTGACGATTCTAAAAATGTAATTATGTTAGTATTAGAATTTTACCAAAGCTTCTTACCAAACATGTGTGTAATAAAAAATTTTTGAAATTTTCTAAAAATACAAAAACAATGCTTTTGTCCTACTAAATTTTATGCCACTACATTATTAAAATTTCGGCCGACTCTATTACACTTTTACTACGAGGTTCTAATAGACAAGCAGTTATCTCTAAAACAACAGAAAATTGTCGATAAGAAACACCTTCACAGTTTATTTTAGTCTATTTAAAATGTGTTTAACTTTAAACGAGGAATTTAAATGGGGATTTAAATTAACATAAATTTTACGCTTATTCGAAATCTTTTTAGTACCCAACAAACAGCATATGTATTTAAACATTGAGTTTAACTTAATCTTAAATTTTTACAATATCTTTTGAGTAGGGTGTGGGTTGGGATAATTACAAAAGTAAATACACGATGTTAAGATTATAAATTTCTTATTGTACCATATGTACTTTGGATAGAATATTTTCATAGCAAATATTAGAAAAACTATTGTATATGGGACAGTAAAAACAAAAAGGGAAGGCAAATCTGGCTTAAGTTTCTCAGGGTTTTTAATGAATCCAAGAAAGTCAGATATGGGAAGTTAGGTATTGTTGCATTTAGTTTGATCCTACATTTTTTACAAAAGCTGCAAGTATACCAACAGAATTCTCTTGGACGAGTTTATTATTATTATTATGCAAATGATTTTTCAGTGTACTGTGGAAGAAAAATTCGTTATAAAAGTATATTAAAAATATTTTTAGACGTCTTTGTTCGGTTCAAAATCATGGCAAATTTTCCTAAATGTATTGAAAAACAATACAGTGTATCACAAAAGTAAGTATGCAGCATAAAAATGATCAAAAATCCTCGAAAAATATGGCCAAGTATTTATGTTTTTTTACACTTACAATAACATATAGTATTGCCTTATGCAAACCAGACAGATGTGGCCCCGTCTGGATAGGAAGCGCACGCACAGGTTGCTGTCACTGTCATATATCCCTACTTGTGTTCGTCATGACGGGACACTGTCTGATTGGAAGGCACTCAGTTAGGTTGAGGGCTGCGCCTAGTGACTTTTGCAGAAGCTGTGGTGACGAAGAGGAGTCTGTGGAGCACCATTTCTGCTCCACAGACTCCTCTTCGCAGGAGGGGACTGTATTTGGGCTCATGTTTCTTTGAGGATCTGGCTGATTTGGCTGATATCGATATCTGCCGACTTAGGGGCTTTTTTAGGCAATCGGGATGGTTCGACGGGGGAAGCTAGTAATATAATTTTTACTAGCTTCAGTGGTATCACAAGGAACTTTATGATCTAAGTGAGTCTGATTGGCAGGCTATCACATCTACCTAACCTAACCTAAAAATAATTATACCGTTATCATATCTCGTTATCATTTCTAAAGAATTAGCAAAAATCCCATCACAAAAGTAAGTATGCAGTTTTTAAAGTTTTGACCTTTCATTTCAACTAAACGCATTTAAATCTCGGAAAAAGTGATCGATTGTGATTATAAAATCGATTCAATGCCGAAATTGCAAATTTTTCTAAATTTGAATTATGTCTCCTCGTGGAAGATTATTGTTAATCTTTATAAAGAGAAATCTTTATAAAGTAAAATTGCCAATGTTATCATAAAAGTAATTCCACAGTACAGAAATTAATAGAAAAATAAAATACGGAGGGCAATACTAATAAGAAGAGAGAACTAGGCGTCCAAAAACCTTCAATGACAGGAAGAAACGAACTATCATAAGAAAAATAGAAGCAAATCCCAAGAAGTGCGCTCCAAAAGTACTGTCAGAAATAGAAAAAGAGACTGGAAAAACCTGTAACCCACAAATCATTCGTCGAGCCTGTATTCTTCCGGTTACCATGCCCGTAATATCCGCAAAAACCATTTGCGAACAGCACCAATAGAAGCAAACGGTTGGACTTCGTAAAAGAGTATAAAAATAAAGATTAAAATTTCTGGAATTCAATTATTTTTTCCGACGAGAGTAAATATAATATTTTTGGCTAGATCGGTATAAAAAAGTGTGGAGAAAAGTGAACACTAAGCTCGATCCAAAAAATATGGCTGCGACAGTAAAACATGGTGGTGGATCGGTTATGGTATGGGGGTGTTTTACAGCATCTGGTGCTGAAAATCTGGTGATGTTCGAAGGAATTGTATACGGTTTATTTGAACATTTTAAAAAATAACTTACATCAGAGTGCAGCTAAATTGGGAATAACAGGATAATTTGTATTCCAACAAGACAATGATCCTAAATATACAGCCCATATTGTTAGAAAATGGCTTTTGTATAGAACGTCAAAACAGTTAAAAACTACCCCCCAATCACCTGACTTAAAGCCAATTGAACATCAGTGGGATAATCTCGAAAAAAAAATCAGAACTCATTACATTACAAGCAAATATACCCTTAAAGCTGCACTATTGAGGAGTGGAATAAAATTCTAACTTCGGTAACCCAAAATCTTATCGCATCTATGCCATCAAGGTTGGAATTAGTTAAAAAGGCCTAGAGCTATCCAACAAAATATTAAATGTCATAGATTCAATCATAGTGCCGACTTTTGTGAACTGCATACTTACTTTTGTGACATGAATTCAAACCATTTTTTTTAATTCTATTATAATTTCCAAGTAATGAATTAGAAATTTTATTGTTTTTTATTATATTTCTTAAGTTAACATATAAAATAAATGGAAAAATATAATTTTTGTGTTTTTATTTCAAATCTTAAGCCAATTTTTCAATCATTTCAATTTGAAATATCGCTGCATACTTACTTTTGTTATACACTGTGATTATTCTTTGTTATCATGGAGATTGAGTAAAAGAAATCATATAATCTTAATGACTTTAAATGTGAGCGAGATTAATCTAACGGGATAGTTATGTGTGTGTGCAAATCTTGTGAGAGGGAATTCCTTTGAAAAATTTCTAAAAATTAAAAATCCTATATAAAATCTTATGATTGTTAAAAAATTTTACACAGTTTTTTTAGCAACGACTTTCATCAACAATATATCTAAAACTAAGAAAAATGGGGCAAAACATACCCATTTTTTAATTTAGCGAAGTACTAAGACATTTCTTAAATTAAATTGAGCCAAGTCCAAGTGAATTTCCCATACATTTATGTTAGTACACTCACAATATTATTTCGTTAAAAACAACTTAAAATACATATTAAATTAATCGAAAATATTATTAAAAAGAGGAGTACAGACTTTCCATTATATTCAACCCATTTTGTTGTTTATTTTCAATCATTATTTAATAATCGACAAAAGTAAAAACTATAGAAAGTCGTTTAAAATAACCATCATTTTTTTACTGACAAAAAGTTAGAAAAACTATTTTTGTAGTTTGTTTTTCAAATTGAAAGATTTTTTTTATTTGTATGTAATTACAACACAAAACACAACACATGCAGATGTATATATTTTTATCGGCTTTGTGTGTATGTATATTTGAATAATTTCTTGTAATTTTTATTGAAATAATTTTGTATATATACAAACTATTTTGTTAAAAAAAACTAAAAGGAATTATATGAATTTCCATTTTTTGAGACAGAAAACGTAAAATTTTATATTTAACTGAAAATATCAACTCCTACTGAATGTCTGTAGATTTTTATGGCTTGTTTTTTGAATGACTGATTCAAATAGTTAAAAAATATATTTTTATGAATTTCAATTGATTCTTCATTTAAAAGCAAACTCTACGTATTACTTTTTAAATAAACTACAGTCGGTAACGGAAAATATATTGTGAGTGTAATACAGTTTATGAGACAACTTCATCATATTTATCTGAGTGTTTATAGCACGCAGTTGAACCAAAAATTTCACGAAACCCACATGCTGCCATATGGCCCAAGGCGTATAATCCTATCAGAAAAAGCTATTATTTTTGCAAATGGAGACAACTGTTAGTTTTGTTTTAATATCAAAAAGTATATAAACTCTCTCTCAAGAATTTTTTAGTACTCTCTTAGAACACGAACATAGTTTGGAGGCTACAAAGGTGAATTTTGGTCGGCATCTTTTACCAATTTTAACTATATTGCCGTTTTTTTGGGATGCTTGAGATTTTTCAGATATTTTCTAAAAAAATAATGTTTTTGTTTATTTTGTTCATGTATTTTTTCATATTTTTCATATAAAAATATAATATTTGATTAATATACTATTTATTTTTACTAAAATAAGACATATTTAATATAAGTAAAAAAATACTATGAAACTTTAAAATTGTGATAAAAAAATAGTTACGAAATCAAACATAACATTGTGACATAAAAAATATTAAAGTTTGTACACTCATTGTACAACTATGTCTATTCATATCCATTATTTCCCATTTCTATGGTAAAAATATATAATAAAACAAGTAAAAAAGGCTTAAATTCGGCTGTGCCGAATCTTTGAATACCCCCCACCAATGTTCTCTATTGTTTTTGATACAAACAATGTAAAAAACTTTTAAAGTAAAATTATGGAGGTGAAAAAAATTTTTTAAGGTGAAAAACTTTTTTGGATGCCTAAACGAATTTTTTTACGTGAAAAAAATTTTGAGGTGAAAAAATTTTGAGGTGAAAAAATTTTTTTAGGTGAAAATAATTTTTTGTGGTGAAAAAAAAAATTATGGTGAAACAAATTTTTGAGTTGAAAACTATTTGAGGTGTACAAAATATTATTAACTTCTTAGCGATTGGTGAAAAAATATTAGAAAATATATTATATATCGGTTGCTACTATGAAATTGTACTAAAATACACCAATTTGTATGAAAAATTTAGAGGTATCTTCACATTTTCGCTCATAACTTTTGAACCGCTGGACCGATTTTGCTCATTTTCAATACCAAACTGCTCGGGAGAATGTACAATAATCTGGGTAAAAATAACTTACATCAGAGTGCAGCTAAATTGGGAATAACAGGATAATTTGTATTCCAACAAGACAATGATCCTAAATATACAGCCCATATTGTTAGAAAATGGCTTTTGTATAGAACGTCAAAACAGTTAAAAACTACCCCCCAATCACCTGACTTAAAGCCAATTGAACATCAGTGGGATAATCTCGAAAAAAAAATCAGAACTCATTACATTACAAGCAAATATACCCTTAAAGCTGCACTATTGAGGAGTGGAATAAAATTCTAACTTCGGTAACCCAAAATCTTATCGCATCTATGCCATCAAGGTTGGAATTAGTTAAAAAGGCCTAGAGCTATCCAACAAAATATTAAATGTCATAGATTCAATCATAGTGCCGACTTTTGTGAACTGCATACTTACTTTTGTGACATGAATTCAAACCATTTTTTTTAATTCTATTATAATTTCCAAGTAATGAATTAGAAATTTTATTGTTTTTTATTATATTTCTTAAGTTAACATATAAAATAAATGGAAAAATATAATTTTTGTGTTTTTATTTCAAATCTTAAGCCAATTTTTCAATCATTTCAATTTGAAATATCGCTGCATACTTACTTTTGTTATACACTGTGATTATTCTTTGTTATCATGGAGATTGAGTAAAAGAAATCATATAATCTTAATGACTTTAAATGTGAGCGAGATTAATCTAACGGAATAGTTATGTGTGTGTGCAAATCTTGTGAGAGGGAATTCCTTTGAAAAATTTCTAAAAATTAAAAATCCTATATAAAATCTTATGATTGTTAAAAAATTTTACACAGTTTTTTTAGCAACGACTTTCATCAACAATATATCTAAAACTAAGAAAAATGGGGCAAAACAGACCCATTTTTTAATTTAGCGAAGTACTAAGACATTTCTTAAATTAAATTGAGCCAAGTCCAAGTGAATTTCCCATACATTTATGTTAGTACACTCACAATATTATTTCGTTAAAAACAACTTAAAATACATATTAAATTAATCGAAAATATTATTAAAAAGAGGAGTACAGACTTTCCATTATATTCAACCCATTTTGTTGTTTATTTTCAATCATTATTTAATAATCGACAAAAGTAAAAACTATAGAAAGTCGTTTAAAATAACCATCATTTTTTTACTGACAAAAAGTTAGAAAAACTATTTTTGTAGTTTGTTTTTCAAATTGAAAGATTTTTTTTATTTGTATGTAATTACAACACAAAACACAACACATGCAGATGTATATATTTTTATCGGCTTTGTGTGTATGTATATTTGAATAATTTCTTGTAATTTTTATTGAAATAATTTTGTATATATACAAACTATTTTGTTAAAAAAAACTAAAAGGAATTATATGAATTTCCATTTTTTGAGACAGAAAACGTAAAATTTTATATTTAACTGAAAATATCAACTCCTACTGAATGTCTGTAGATTTTTATGGCTTGTTTTTTGAATGACTGATTCAAATAGTTAAAAAATATATTTTTATGAATTTCAATTGATTCTTCATTTAAAAGCAAACTCTACGTATTACTTTTTAAATAAACTACAGTCGGTAACGGAAAATATATTGTGAGTGTAATACAGTTTATGAGACAACTTCATCATATTTATCTGAGTGTTTATAGCACGCAGTTGAACCAAAAATTTCACGAAACCCACATGCTGCCATATGGCCCAAAGCGTATAATCCTATCAGAAAAAGCTATTATTTTTGCAAATGGAGACAACTGTTAGTTTTGTTTTAATATCAAAAAGTATATAAACTCTCTCTCAAGAATTTTTTAGTACTCTCTTAGAACACGAACATAGTTTGGAGGCTACAAAGGTGAATTTTGGTCGGCATCTTTTACCAATTTTAACTATATTGCCGTTTTTTTGGGATGCTTGAGATTTTTCAGATATTTTCTAAAAAAATAATGTTTTTGTTTATTTTGTTCATGTATTTTTTCATATTTTTCATATAAAAATATAATATTTGATTAATATACTATTTATTTTTACTAAAATAAGACATATTTAATATAAGTAAAAAAATACTATGAAACTTTAAAATTGTGATAAAAAAATAGTTACGAAATCAAACATAACATTGTGACATAAAAAATATTAAAGTTTGTACACTCATTGTACAACTATGTCTATTCATATCCATTATTTCCCATTTCTATGGTAAAAATATATAATAAAACAAGTAAAAAAGGCTTAAATTCGGCTGTGCCGAATCTTTGAATACCCCCCACCAATGTTCTCTATTGTTTTTGATACAAACAATGTAAAAAACTTTTAAAGTAAAATTATGGAGGTGAAAAAAATTTTTTAAGGTGAAAAACTTTTTTGGATGCCTAAACGAATTTTTTTACGTGAAAAAAATTTTGAGGTGAAAAAATTTTGAGGTGAAAAAATTTTTTTAGGTGAAAATAATTTTTTGTGGTGAAAAAAAAAATTATGGTGAAACAAATTTTTGAGTTGAAAACTATTTGAGGTGTACAAAATATTATTAACTTCTTAGCGATTGGTGAAAAAATATTAGAAAATATATTATATATCGGTTGCTACTATGAAATTGTACTAAAATACACCAATTTGTATGAAAAATTTAGAGGTATCTTCACATTTTCGCTCATAACTTTTGAACCGCTGGACCGATTTTGCTCATTTTCAATACCAAACTGCTCGGGAGAATGTACAATAATCTGGGTAAAAATAGGCACCCCCGCTGGCGTCTTCGCGTCGTGATCGCCGTTTCAACAGACAGACAGACGGACATCGCTAAATCGACTTAAAATTGCATAAGGATCACGAATATATATACTTTATGGGGTCTTAGACCTATATTTCGACATGTTACAAACGGAATGACAAACTGATGTATACCCTCACCATATATGGTGGAGGGTATAAAGAACAAATATGCTTGCATACAATTGGTGTGTGTTGAAAGGGGTAAACTCTATTGGCACACCATTGAAGTCAATATTGTTTTGGGCTAAGCTGATCTTCTTTGAAATGGATGACAGCTAGTAGAAAAGATGATGATGAGTTAATTTATAATTTCTCAAGACTGAAGAAAAATGGTAATTGTGGTTCGGGAAAGTAAAGGATAAGTGAAATAGAATTATTAGATTTTCCCTGGATAGAGAAGTACAAGGGATAAAAAAGAGATGCTCACCCGTTGATAGTTGTAATGTAAGTAAGTTTTTATTACCTCAGTTAGCCACAGCTAACCTCGGTTTCATTTTTTGTATACATTAAATTTCACAAATTCTATGTTTCATATTTCATTCCGACAAGTTTGAGAGATAAATGTTAATTGTTATAAAATGAATTCAGAGTTTTAAAACGTTATTTTTAAATAAATTCAAATTTTATAATATAAACGCATTTAGTAAATTTACATTATTTTCGACTTTTAAATAAGTTTTTTAAAATTAATAAAAATATTTTTAAAAAATTGTTGATTTTGTGTATAAAATGTATGCATTTTATACAATGCTATTAATTCTTGCAACATATAATTAAAAAAACTATAAAAAATGCATGAATTTAAAAAAAGTTGCTTTCATGATAAAACTGGAAAACAGTTAAGAATCCCAAAAACTAGGATAAACAATTAAACTCTTTATATGGCAACACTAAATACACCAAATTTTTATGATTTTTAACACATTTGCAACTTTGAAAATGTTGCCCACTTATATAAACATGTTGCCGCTGAACTCTGTGGCATGTTGAATTTCTTGTAGAGTATTTCTGACACTCTATAGTAAATTATATACTACTAATGCTACACTCCTCAAGAACGCGGAATGGACTATATCTGTCTGACTATTTTCGGTCTAAATTTAAAATGAGCACTACGTTTTCTCTTGAACTGTCACATTTAAAGACCTGTCAGTAGAAATATGCACTGCACTTACAAGGGAATTATCGGTGTGAAAAATAGAGGATGATTAGAAAGGAAAATTAATGGACTCGTATGTTTCTTTTCGAAATAATCTTTTGTGGAAAGGGTAAACAGATGAGAGAAACTAGGGAGGTTAATACATTTTTTTTAAGAATAATTACATTTAGTTCAAAGCAAGATATGAAAGCAATTTGATATCAAATGAAAATAATTTCATAGTATTATCACGTGTTATACAAGAGAACCACCTTCAAAATCAAATAATATTGTTCTTTTTTTTAATCTTTTAGTTTTAGAGTCTTTTGTAGGGATTTCAGCTATCAAATGCATAAGCTGAGTAACTAACTTTTTTCCATTCGAGAGTACTTGGGGAAATTGGGATTATTTGGTTAATAAGTTAATGTAGTTACTGCAATTTTAGTTCTCACATTGATGAATTTTCAGCAATTTCAACTGCCGTCCATTTTTAATAATATATATTTTATATATTTTATTTATTTAATTTTTGAGTGGTGTTAATGCTGTGTTTTAACAATGCTAATGCAATTTCGTTCTTTTTTAAAGTATTTAATGGACGTGTTAATAATTTAAAATTTTAATGTTAATAATTTAGTCAGTAAAAACATCTTCAAGGGGCCTTAAAGCTATGAAAAACAGTATTTTAATAACATCGAAAATTGAGTATGAATTGAAGAACAATGTGAAAAAATGCTTAAAAGTTCAAGACAAAAAAAATATTAAAAGCCAATTATTGTATTTGTAATAAACAAGATTTTCCATTTAAACATTTGTTATTTTTTAATTCAGTATATTTTTTCTATTATAGAATTTTCTGCACAATTAACCAAATTACACCAACTTGTCTTTTTTGAAAATTCCAAAAAATAAACAACTAACAGATTAGATAATTATGAAGTTAGACAACTAACCACATAAAAAAATTTGGTGGCTGGAGTTTTGGAGCAAGCAAAAACGTTAACAAAATTACACTGCTTTCCGCTACAAATATATTTAGGTTTGTAAATTTTAGACATGTTTCCCTACAAGCAATTTTATGCTTTTGAAAGGCCGGTTCCATTGCTTAAATTCTGGAACAAGCTCTGTTGCAGTTTTGCTTGTCTTACGTAAATATTTTAATAAAATAACCAAATATTTGTTGTGATATAACGAAATATTTGTTGCCACAACGAATCAGTTTTCCCTTTATACATATTTTAAAATTTTTTAGTCAATATTAAAGTAGCTGTAGGGTTAGATTTTACATACAACGCCTTTTTTATGTTTCTTAAAAGTAAGTAACATAAAACTATCTCTGTAATTCTAATTTAAAGTTTTGCATGTATAAAGACTTCAAGTGTAAACAACCTTAAAAAACTCTTTTAAATGTCACACAAAAAAGAACATCTAAAAATATGCATGCAGCATGTTAACTTTTTTGTTGAAAATTCTTTTTTCTTTAACGACATTTGCATTTTCTAAGGCAACAATAGTTATTTAGTGTTTTCTATTCTATTTTGGAAATATTGTAAAGACTGTAAAGTAAAAAATTCATTCTACTATAGTTTTGTTAAAAGACAATGCGTGTGGCAACAAAAATAAACACTACGTAATACTTAACCCATTTGATATCGCTTATCGATATACGAGTAGTTAGAGTTTTCTGATGAAATTTAATAGAAAATATGGAAAAATGTATTTTTTTCCTATACACACTCACCAAAAAATGTCTGTAATGGCAACTGAAAATTTTGCTGTTATTACGGGAAATTCTGCTAATTTGAGCCCAGCGGTATTTTTTGCTAATCTTAGCAACACATGTCTGCTGACGTGTAGTACAATGAAATTAGTAGAAAAATTAGTAGCCGCTACAAAATTTTAGTAGACTTTTTGTAAAGTGGAATTTAAAATCTGTTTGCTAAAATCAGCAAAAAAAATTACTAAATTTTATTAATATTAGTAAAAGGCTTTGATTTTTTTTTCTTATCGAGCATTAAAAATTTTGAATATATTTTTTAAAAAACGAATTAATCATTTTGTTTTAGTTTGATAATTTCTGTTTGAAAAATACTTTGGTAATTTTTTTTTTACTTTTAAGGTTAAATTTTAATTGTTTTTAGGGCGGATTTTTAGAACTAAAAAAACCTTTTTAGTGCCATTTTAAGTGGATGTCCTTTTTTTAGACATCAGTCGGTATCTTCACTTCCAATCCCTTTTTTTAATATATGTAACATTTTAAGGAAATTTAAGTTTGTAGGTGTAAGTTTTAATTAGAAATAACATTTTCTTCAATAACCACTTTTTTTAAATTAGTAATATTTTTTGCTAATTTTAGCAAATCGGTTTTCAAAAATTTGTAAAATGATTTCTGAAATTAGCAACAAAAATTTGTTTATATTCTGTAAAAATTCTGTAATTTGTAAAATGTAAATAGCAAAAAGATTTGCTAAATAATAATTTTTTACTAAAAATCAGTACAAAAATAGTAGAGTGGGATTGAAAACCGTTTACAAATTTTTCTACTAACTTTTTTTTCTGAGTGCAGTTGCGTAGTTTTTAAGATAATCGCAAAAACAATTTATACTTTAGAGTCCAGTTAAACGGAAGTAAGTGTGCAAGAAAAAAAATGTATAGTAAAAATTTTGCATTAAAATACATTTCGGTTTTCGATTTTCTGGAAGTTTACTAAATTTTCTTCATATTGGTTAAACTCGAATAAATTCTTCGTAGTAGATACCTTACGTTATTTTCACTATATCACTACATAGAAGGGACCCACAATGATAGGAACAGAAAATATACAGGCTTGGATATCAAACCGACTGCTCGGACAGAGTGTTTCACATTTTAAAATATCTGCATCTAGTTTACATATAAACAACCTACTAGAGCTCTATTTTTTTGCATATAAAATTTTTAATCAAAATATTTTAATTCGTTAAGAATAGTAGTTACAGAGAGTATTTTTTATTTTATTTTTTTTTTTTTTTTTTGAAGTAGTGATAAATATTTTTCTATAAATTTAATAACCATTTATTTTATGACCTATCTGAAACAAAAATAAAATATATATATTTTCTGTACTTTTTGTGTAATAGATAACCCAATTTATCTAAAAACCTGCTAACATTTTATTTAATTATTAAAAGGATCAGATGTTTTTTCAATGATTCAGAAAGTTTTGGCGTGCTGCTCTGCATTGTTTTTGAAAAAATTTTCATTGAATATTGTCTACCTCAAATATTCAATAAAAATACCGGACATGGTACGTATACGTAATATTACATTTATCATACGCAGTGTAGTTCTAGTGGGTTTATCAAATAACTATCAAAATTAAATGGAATATTTGAGATCTGTTTTCTTATAAATAAGAAAAAAAAATCAAGAAATTATATTGGAAAATTTTTGTACAAATTTCTGGAGTGCACAAAATTACGCAAATAAAAGCAATTAAGAGCATTAAATTTTAATTTTCAAATTTTTTATGCCAGCTACAGTATTTTCTTTACCTATAACATTTTTAGCTTTTTTCGGATTCCTTGTAGATTTTTTCCCGGATCAAAATACATATTTGCATCATCCTAGCTAAAAATAGTTAATATACTTTGTTTTTGTTTTGAAGAAAGCGTAAAGCTCGCTATAAATTAAAAAAATTTGTCGAATAAAATTGACAAAGTAAATTTGAGGTGTATGTATGTAGTACATATAACTCACTCACTCACTCACATCTCAATTCATGACTTTTTTACTGCAGGCCAGATAGTGCTCATTTACAATACAAGATAGCTTAGAAGAGTATTAAACAATCTGTGTAACACCAGCAACACTGCTTCCATTATTGCACCCTGATAACCGTTTTAACAAACAGACGGTCATGGGAAGAACGGGTTAGATTTGAACATTATTTAATAAACTAAGGCATCTGGTTTTGAATTTTTTTTTTTTTTGAGAAATTTTTGATTATTTTGGAACACGCCTTCTAGAAAAAGGAATAATATATAAAAGGAATAACGTCACTGACTGACTAACCTATTCACTAAACATCGCTCAGCCCGAACTGCCGGAGCTAGAAAGCTGAAATTTGGTATGTAAGTTGCGTACATATCCGTTAAGACCGCATTTTTTAAAATTCCTACGTAGAAGGCAAATAGATGGAAAACCTCCGCTTTAAAAGCCTGCCTCAAATATGCGTTCCCTAGAGTATGTGATAAATTATAAGGTATATTTTGGTTTGTTGATGGGGACGTGGTGTAAATGATAGTTCAAAAAGCGTAGTCTCCTCCTTACGAAATAGAAATTTGGTATGAAAGCTTATCCTCAGGCATAGACATCATTTAGGACTAGATGTTTTTAAAATCCTACGGGTAGCTGTAAAAAAGGGAAAATTCACCTCCTTGATGACCTGCAAAACTGCGGGAGCTTCGAAGTTAAAATTTGGTATATAGATTCCTTCTCCGACATAGACATCAACTCAGAAAAAATTTCTGAAAGTCCTACTGGAAGGGACAAACAGCGTAAAGTCTCTCTCTTAACGGCTAGCCCAAACCTTTAAAACTTGGAACTTAAAAACTGATGTGAAGGTGGCTTCTCTGATGCAAACATGAGCCAAGACGGGATTTTTGGGAAATCCTGTGGGATTTGGCAAAAATGGTGGAAATAATTTTCCTTGACGGCTTGACGAAACTGCTGGAGCTAAGAAGTTTAAATTTGTTACATAGCTTCCTCCACCGGCGTCAACAACCACTCAGATGGTACTTTTAGAAATTCCTATAGGAAGGGGTAAAAAGAGGGAAAGTGATCCGTCTGACAGCCTGGCAAAACCCCACTTCAAATATATGAAATTTAAAATATGTGTTCCCTGCAGTATGGTGCATTTTCGCAGAGACGTGGTATTTATTATTCTAAAGTCTCACACACTTGTAATAATCCGTGCATAAAAATAATAAATTAATGTCAAAACAACAAAAACATTCATAAAAGAAATCAATTTGCTTTTATTTTTCGAAACGTTTTTTATTTTGACTCCTTACTGGGGCTGGAGTATTTTCGTCAGGGACGTGGTAAAAGAGGGGTTCGAAGCATGAGAATTTTTCTTCTTAACGGCTTCCCCAAACCGTTGGAGCTAGGAAGTTCAAAAGTGGTAAGAAGGCTCTATCACCATATAAAAAGATATTATTTAACATCCATGCGGGGAGGGAGAAAAGAATGAATTTCCACCTTGACGGTGGGTGTAAACCCCTTATGGTACTTTTTGGTCAATTTTCATCTGGGGACTCCAGACAATCCCGCGCTTTATCCCGGACAACATTTTGTCCAAGTTAACAACGTAGCTGGCTCTGCCCGCTTGTTCGTATCATAGTGGACAATAAATACTGCAAGTATGACAATGATGTGGCATAGTTGTTCCTGCATTGGCTTTTGGTATGGAAAGCCACATATAAAGGGTGTCCCAAGAAGAACGCAATTTTTAAATCTGGCAACATTCGAAGTGTCATTGTTTGACATTTGAACAATTGTTATTGTTTGCTAGTAGAAGGTACGAGGTTAGTAAAAATGGAGCGCTATACGAATGAACAACGCATTTTCATTGTGAAATTGTTTTACCAAAATGGTAAAAGTTTTGCGGCTACAGTTCGAAAATTGCGATCAATTTGGGGTCACAATAATGCTCCAAAAGAGTCAACTGTAAAGAGATTAATGGATAAATTTGCCGAAACTGGGTCTGTTACTGATGTAAAGACAACAACGCGCCATCGACCAGGTCGATCGACGGAAAATGTCGCAGCTGTACGGGATGATGTCGCTCAAACTCCATCCACCTCAATTCGACACCGAGCTCAGCAAATTGGTGTCTCCAAATCCACTTTGCAGCGAATTTTGACGAAAGATTTGCATCTTCATGCATACAAAGTTCAATTGACTCAAGAACTGAAGCCAGCTGACCATGGACAGCGAAGGGAGTTCGTTAATTGGGTATTGGAGAGACAACATGAAAATGCTGATTTTGCCGATAAAATCATCTTCAGTGACGAGGCCCATTTTCATCTTGATGGCTTCGTCAATAGGCAGAATTGTCGCATTTGGGGTGAGGAAAATCCTCGAGTGATTCACGAGAAGCAAATGCATCCTCAACGTGTCACTGTTTGGTGTGGTTTTTGGGCTGGAGGAATCATTGGACCTTTTTTTTATGAAAATGAGGCAGGTCAAGCGCAAACAGTCAATGGTGTTCGGTATCGTGAAATGATAACCAGTTTTTTCTTGCCTAGAATTGAAGAAATGAATGTGGAGGGCATGTGGTTCGAACAAGACGGCGCCACATGTCATACAGCCAGAGAAACAATTCAATTGCTGCATCAGTCATTTCCCGGTCGTGTTATTTCGCGGTTTGGAGATCAGAATTGGCCGCCTAGATCGTGCGATTTAACACCATTAGATTTTTTTCTTTGGGGTTTTTTGAAGTCGATGGTTTACGCGAATAAGCTGACGACGACTCAAGCCTTAAAAGAGGAAATTGGACGCTGCATTAATGAAATACCGCAGCATTCATGCAAAACGGTCATTGAAAATTTCTTTAAAAGATCGCGTGCATGCCAGCAAAGCCGCGTCGGCCATCTGCACGATATATTGTTCCATACATAACCTCATTCTGTCTACTTTACGATATAATAAAGTTTCACGATTTTTTTTTAAATATCTGTGTTTTATTTAAAATTTAAAAATTGCGTTCTTCTTGGGACACCCTTTATCTCATTTAGGTTGGCAATTTGTTCACGAACTATCAATAGTTATCAGTCAGTGTTAAGATAACTTCCATTTTGATATTTATAGATATCTAAGCACTGATTGATATCCATTGCTAGAAATTGCGGACACACGCCGTTTTATTTAAAATAATTGCATTTGATCCCTATTTAATAACATGTCATCATTCCATAGTACGCATCCAGTTTATCATTGGTATCCAAATAACCAATGATAAACTGGAGATTTATTAAATTAAATTTAATTAACCAGGGGGAATAAGTGTTCCTTTAACAATAATATTGCTGCATGTAACATTTTCTCTTTTCGAAAACAATAGAAAAAAAAGAAGCAATATAGGACTTCAAATAATTCGTTAAAAATTCTAAATAAGAAAACAATGCTCATGCCTTTTTCCACAATAGCTTTTGCTGTCACTTAATATAATGGACAATGCAATACCTGCTACACACAGAGCATATTAAATATTTTTCTAAAATGAAAGCTTTTTATTCCAGGGTGTTCATGACATAAACTGTGAACAGAATGTACGCATAGTTTTAATAATACTTAATATGTACTATCATTATGATGATGCTTACTTTAATGAGAGGTTTTTACAGAGTACACCTTGCAACAAGAACCACTCATTTGTTTAATTAGGAACAAATTAAAAATGATTCTACATATTTTACCTCCACTAATTTCAAGTTGTAGCCATGTGTGGTTTTTATAAAATGTTAAAATTAAAATGCTGGTATTCAAAGAGAAAACAAAACGTTCATCAGGTTGATTTTGATGTAATTTTTACTGCATGGCTAAGTTTGGATTTGTCGGATGTTAACATAGAACTTACAAAAGATTTATGTTTATGGCAGTATTTTAAAACAAATTTTTTTTATTTAAAATTAACTGCTTTTTGCATGTGAGGGCTTTTATATGTGTATACCTATCCCCCACGTAACACGATACTTTTTTTTATATAATTTCACATTTACATAATTTATTTACTTTTCGTGTAAATCGAGTGATGTAAAAAATACGTATATGTCTTTTCTTTTGGTTTTTATATAAATGTTTTTCAGTAAATTCTTTTATAGTCTCTTGGTTGTGGTATCCACTGAGTAGAAAACTTATCAGGAAAAATTGTCAAAGATTTTCGTTATGAAATCTTTTCAATATTCACAAGCAAAGGAACGTTTTCGTTAATAATTGGAACAGCAAAGTAATTGCGAAAAGGTTACAGTGAATTTTGCCATGAAATTATTTTAATATTTGAGAAGAAAATGAATATGAATCTATTGTATTAGATTTGTTAAATTTATATTTGTAAAAGTGCTACAACGTTAAAAGGATTTAATAATTTTAAGGTTTTATTCACAGTTTGCTGACTTGAAATAATTTTTTTATGTTTCAAATTTTATTTAGAGAAAATGATTGAAATTGTACTAAAATTAAGGCTGGTAATTTATGTGTAGTTTAGGCAACTATTTTGCTAACGAATTCTCTTACATTACGCCTTTGGATTAAATACTTCTCTTAGAAAACACTTCTCTGCGCTTTTTAAGAATATGCCTTACTTCATATTTTTCATTGCAAATAAAGTTAGAAAATAAAATTGAATTAGAAATTTTAAAAAGGCCACATCTACACCGATATTGTGTGCGAACGAAGAAATTGTTGTAGTGTACATTACTGTGAAAAATAAAACGTGATGAAAATTGTAATTAATTTCAATATTTAAATACTGAGACTCAGATTATTGCAAATATTTTTCTTAAAATGTTTTATTTATTTCCTACTATTTTGAAGATGCAATAGATTCACAAATCAAACAACTACACCCAGAAAACAGTATCAGTTGTGGCCACCGAATTTGTTGCCAATCGAATTTTAGCGGTTACCACAACTATCTTTATATTTAATTATATTTTTAGTTGTGAAAGCCAATATTCAGTTGTACAATTTAATATTTATATTCCACAGAATTCTTATTCGTTCCACAAAATTTTATTTAAAAAAAATGTATTTTTAATTTTTCCCGGTATAGAACCTGGGCAATTAGATTCATAGTTCACAGTCTTGCTTAATGCACCACAACTAATTTAAACTTTCTCTAATATATTTGCCTTTTAAACATTTGAATGTTTTATTTTAATTTAAAAAAAAAAAAATATTTTATAAATGTTTACTTTTTCCGGAATTTGAACTCGGACACTCTGAGTACTAAGCTGCCTCTATACCTCCTACCCCACAAATACCTTTGAGCTTAAACAATTTGTTAGGAAAACATATATTAGTATAAAATTTATTTATCAATACCAATTATTTGTGATGTCTATCATCAATACAATAAACAATTCGGTTGCTTCTACTAAAAACATAATTAAATGTTACACTTGATCAGAATAAACGTTCTTGTAGTTACCATTTTTGAATATCGACAATTTTTTAATAAATTTGATAGATTGTACCAAATATCTATTATATTCACTTAATAAATGGTTGCTTCCACCGCACATAAATTTTATTTTTAAAGATGATTGGAAATACCAATAGCTAAATAATATGACTGATTTTTCGTTTCTTTTCCCTTTTTTTAATTCCTTATATAAAATTTTGGCGTTATTAATGGATTTTAGGTTATTCCAAATAAAATTGAATCCTCACAAGTAAATGTTAATGCAACCAATCTTCTCTCTACGGATCTACGGAGGCGTGTAGTCAGATCCTGTGTCTATATATTTTCTCTGACAGGCGGCACTCAGTGCTCTTATGTCCCACGAGGTTTCATCTAAACTTGTCATGGAATGTATTACGGCTCTGAACCGACTCGTTAGGAGAAACTCCTTTACCCTGGGATGGATTCCGTGCCATGAGGGGCATGAGAGAAACGAGAGGGCGGATTTTCTGGCCAACCGTGGTGCCCGTAGACCCTTCATAAGCCCTGAACCTTTTTGCGGGGTACCCATGTGCTATATAAGGGAGAGGCTCAGGATGTGGAGAGAGTCAACATTTTATGATTATTGGCAAACATCTCGTGGCCAACGACACGCCAAGAGATTTATATCTATACGCAGTGGTGGGTCTGGGCGACTATTAGCCCTTGGTCGAAGGGACCTAAGTACTCTGACTGGATACTTTACTGGAATTGCGACCTTAAGTACCATAGACACAAGAAGGGTGAATCGGACACTGAGTTGTGCAGGTTTTGCGGGTTAAAATCGGAAACGTCAGAGCATGCCCTCTGTGATTGTCCTGGGCTTTGTGTCAGGAGGATCAGGTTTTTGGGTGAACGTTTCTTGTCGCCTTCCGATATTTGGAATACTTCACCCGCAAAAGTTCTTGGCTTCCTTTAGGGTGATTCTGGGCAGCACAAAACACCTATTATGATCGCGATGGGCAGTGCAATTAGAAATATTATTATTATTATTTCAAATGGCACTACGCATCGCGACCACAGTAGGTCTTTTGTGCTGCCCAGAATCACCCTAAAGGTACAAGCTATTGATGAAGCCAAGAACCTTGCCGGGTGAAGTGTTCCAAATGTCGGAAGGCGACAAGAAACGGCCACCCAAAAACTTGATCCTCCTGACACAAAGCCCAGGACAATCGCAGAGGACATGCTCTGACGTCTCCGATTCCAACCCGCAAAACCTGCATAGTTCAGTGTCCGATTGACCCTTCTTGTGCCTATGGTACCTAAGGTTGCAATGTCCAGTAAAGTATCCAGTCAGGGTCCTTAGGTCCCTTCGACCAAGTGACAGTAGTCGCCCAGACCCACCACTGGGCATAGATATAAATCTCTTAGCCTGTCGTTGGCCACGAGATGTTTGCCAATAATCGTAAAATCTCGACTCTCTCCACAACCTGAGCTTCTCCTTAATATAGCCCATGGGCACCCCGCAGAAAGGTTCAGGGCCTATGAAGGGCCTGCGGGCACCATGGTTGGCCAGACAGTCCGCCCTTTCGTTGCCCTCATGGCCCGGAATCCATCCCAGGGTAAGGGAGTTGCTCCTACCGAGTCGGTTGAGTGCCGTAATACATTCTATGACAAGTTTAGATGACACCTCGTGGGACATAAAAGCCCTGAGTGCCGCCTGACTGTCAGAGAAAATATAGATACGAGATGTGACCACACGCCTCCGCATTCGTCCACACACACACATATGGCGTAGATTTCCGCCTGAAAAATGGAGGGATATTTGCCCATGGGAAGGGCGTACTGGAAACCGGGTCCTAAAACCCCCGCACCCGTATCCTTATTCAGCTGTTTTGAGCCATCTGTGAACCATAACTGGGCCCCAACTTCAGGTTCCCAAGTCCGGTTGGTCCACATTCTCCTATCAAAAGACATAGCGTCAAAATACCTGACCAAAATCTGTTCCCGCAGCATCTTATCTGTGACTTTTCTGATTGGGTCGTCCATAAGAATCTTGGCGATCCTCATCTGACCCCTTAGGTCACCGCCCCTCATGCTACCGAATTCCCTAAGTCTAGTTGAGCCCACGACGGCCGCCTCCATTACAGAGATATGCAACGGAGGAATTCCCAGCATGGCCCCGATGGCATCCGTAGGACACGTCCCGCTGGCGCCCGTTATACCAATGCACGCCAGACGGTAGATCCTCTTAAGAGCACTCATCGTTTTCGACTGCTCGACCTTAGGCCACCATGCGATGGCCGCATAGGTGATCATAGGTCTGACAATAGTAATGAATGACCAATACACCATTCGCGGACTCAGACTCCATGTCTTCCCAAAGAGCCTCTGGCAGGCATAAAGAGCTCTGGTGGGCTTTTTGGACAGCGAGTCAATATGATCATTCCAGGTTAGAGATTTGTCAAGAGTAACCCCCAAATACCTAACCTTATCAGAGTAATCTATCACCATGCGGGCCTTGATAGATTAACCTTCCTTCTTTTTGTAAATGGTGCCAGTATCGTCTTCGACGGGTTGATGGATAAGCCCTTTCCCTGGCATCATGAAAGAGTAAAGTTCAGAGCTTCTTGCATGCGCTCTGAGATCGTCCTGTCATCCCATTCAACGACGGATATGGCAAGATCATCTGCGTAGCCGTAGGTCGTGAAGCCCTGGTCGTTTAGACCCTCGAGCAACTCATCTATGACCAGTGTCCATAATAATGGCGATAAAACACCCCCCTGAGGACACCCTCTGGTTGCATTCACAGTCCTGAGTGCAGACCCTATACCAACGGTGATTACCCTGGACCTTAGCATCCCTAGAGTCTAATCCACAATGATTGGAAAGATACCCTTACGCAGCATGGCCCCTTTGATCGCACCGTAGGACGTGTTGTCAAAAGCGCCCTGTATATCTATAAAGGCACAAAGGGCAATGTGCTTTGCCCCTAGTGCCCTCTCAACCATATCGACAACGTGATGAACAGCTGTTTCGGTAGACTTTCCCCGCTGATACGCGAACTGAAGACCGTGTAGCGGTCTCCGTGCGAGGTAAGTGTCCCTAATATAGCGATCCAAGACTTTCTACATAGTCTTAAGGAGAAACGAGCTGAGGCTAATTGGTCTATACGATTTAGGCAACTGTTCGGACTTTCTCCCTGCCTTTGGTATGAAGACCACCTTCACCTCTCTTCAAGGTGATGGTACATGACCAAATTTGAAATAACAATTATCGACATTCAATTGCGAGTCCTGCGCCAAATGGCTTAAAGTCGGCTGAACATAGCCGCGGCCAATAGCCCCCGCCGCCCAAAGTATAATTTTTACTTATATTATTTTTAGTAAACTGTCAAATGTAAGGGTATTTTTCTTTAAAAAAAAGTCTTCTAGATTCTAGCAATTTCTTCCTAAATAGAAATTCTTAGAATTTGAAAACGTTTTCGTATAGAGAATCAATTATATGCTGAGGACTTTTTATAACAGAATCAATAAAAAATTAATAAAAATATTACGGATTTCTAATGTAAAAATTATCATATTCTGGAAAATCTTCTCAAAGAAATATCACTATCAAGACGTTCTGGGAACTTATTCTTAAAGAAAAATTTTTTGAGCGCATCTTCTATTTATAAAAATATAATATTTTAAGACATTTTAATATAGATAACCCCTTAGAATCTGAAGACGTTTTGCTATTGAAAAACACTCAGATTTAGAGAAAAACTACTCAAAAAATGATTGGTTTTCTGTAAGTTTCACCCGTTTGTTAAAATTTAGACTTTTTATGTTAATAAAAACTTTTAATTTTTGAAAATGAATTTATTTTATTTTAAGGATATATATAAATGCAGTAGTAGTTCTTATGCATGTATGTGCATTAAAATACGTATTTTTACACATCTTAAATATAGATTCATACATTTAGTATAGCTTATTTAGACACATAAAATTTACGAAAATTTCAAACAAAAAATTGGTTGAAATCGAATTTGAATTTTAACAAAGATCTTTAATTAAATATAATTTTGTAATATTTTTTTCTGTGTAATTTCACAACTTATTTTTTTTTTTTTCATTTAAAAACAGTTACATTATCGTATATTCAATAATATCTTGCTGTATTTCAAATCATAAAAGAAATTTTAATCTTAAATCCAAATCTGATTGCGAGTTGCAATTCTATAAGATAACAAATTAAAAACACAAATTAAATAAGTTTATGCCAACCTTAGTAACAGCAATTAAAATGTTGATTATTTATGTGATTGTATACATAACCCCGTTATACTCCTCTATGCCACATTTTTGAGGTGTTTAGCCATAAGCAGTGTTGTCAGGAGATTTTTCTCTAGACTTATGGGGTTTACTGTAGAAAAATTTTTGGGGCAAGAAACAAATATTTAGAGGATTTTCGCAAATGCGTTAATAAAAATTATTAAGTATAATAAAATTTAAAAAGTTTATATTTATTTATTACAAATATTTGAAAAATTTTAATGTAAATTAAAAGTAAATTTGTAAAAACCAGTTTCTATGATTTTTAGTGGTAGACACTTTATTTTTAAAAAACAATTCTTAGAAAATTATTTCCCCTTAGTCTTGTTAGAAAACAAATGTTGAGAAAAATAACTTTATATATAAAAACCAAAAAAAAACTACGTGGTATCACTGCTGTACATAAGCGTTATACTAATCAGATATCCATCTCTTTTTTATCAAATGTTTTTATTTTCTTGGGCGTTTCTTATATATAACTTAATTGTTTAATGCTTTTAAATATTACGGCAATGCAATTCATATTGTGCAATTGTTATGCTCTAGTTGTTTTTAAATGTTTTCTTATCCTTTGTATGTGGTGTGTGTTTCGAATAGGTTAAATAATTGAGAAAAAGGATGCTTCTTTGTTATACGATTTTACGATTAATACAAAGGAATAAGAAAATATACACACATAGAAGACAGAATCATTGTAACAACCCAACCAAATGGTTAGCAATAGGGAATAGGGTCAACATTGTGAATATTGAAAATTCAAACATTGATGTTCTTTGGACCACTCTAATGAATATATGTTTTTTTAATAATACGTAAAAACGTGAAATCACAAAGTGAGGCAATAACCTCAGCATAAATTGGTATAATTTTAAAAGACGTATACGTAATATTAATTTGTTACATAGTGGTATATTTAAAACAAAGGAGACTTTTTTATTATTATTAAATGAAAATATGTGATTTATACCATAAAGTAATATTTACAGTAGTTAGGCCGTTTTGAAAATCAAAAAAAAATTAAAAGCCTATTAGATAATATTTTAAAAATACAAATTAAAGCTGAGATATGTGCATTTTTCGTTAATAAAATAGTTTTTAAATATTTTCTTGATTAAATAACGACAGCACTTTGAAAAAAGGTATCCAAAGTTCCCCCTTCTACACTATACTTTGGCAATCTTTTTGTTCTTTTAATCCTTATATGTGAATTACATAGCCTAATTGCTACCTTTAAGTATGCTACATGGTAGTGTGTCAGTTGTGGGTTAAATATATTGTGAGTTAAATATATATTTATATATATTTATTTTTTATATATATTTATTTTAAATATATTGTGAGTTAAATATATTGTGAGAAATAAACTGTACAGTATAGTGTTTTTTCGACTTTATTTTACTAATTTTCTTCATCAACTAATTTAACATTTCATGTTTTTTGAAAAACATATTATATATTTTTTTATTTTATAAAAAAAAAAACAATTACAAAAATCTTAAAATAACAAAAACAAAAAATACTTTACATTTATAGCACCAAAAATATCTAAGCGTAAATTATTAAACATATCGTGGTGCCATGTATGTTTTTTTTTTGGCTTCAGATGATTATACCCCTAATTTTTGCGGACATAACATATCAATATAAATTTTACATTTCCTTCCCTTTGCAGAAACAGTTACGAATCAATGATACTAAGAATAAAAATGTTTGACTAATACTTGGCTAATATTTTTCATTTTAAATGTTTGCCCTAACTGCACATAATTATAACATTCAGTCAATGGTTAAGTTCTTGCACTTTAATAAGGCCGTACAGAGAAAACAGATTCGTTCTGACAACCGAATTTATAGCCAATGGAATGGTTCGGTTGTGGTAACCGAATTTTTCGGTTCTGACAACAGAAAACCAATTAAGACATGAATAATTTGGCTGTGACAAGTATTATTTCGGTTGCCTCAATAACATTTCGGTAATCACAATCGAAAAATTCAATTGCTGCAACTGAACCATTTGATTGCCAAACAACAACATCAGTGGTATTCATACAGAGAAAATATATTCAATGTGACAACCAAATTTTTTGCCAATTGAATGGTTTGGTTAGAGACATCGATATATTTGTTTGTGGCAAAAAAAATTCGGTAAATACTACAGAATTTCGGTTAAAGCAAAATATTTTAATTGTGTCAAGAATACATTTGATTATCACAACAAAATAATTCAGTTGCTGCAACCAAATCAATCAGTTGTCATTAAATTCGGATGTTACTATTAATCTGTGTTCTGTGTTCAGGCATGTTAAGTGGCCAAGAATAAAACGTAAAAGTATAATGCATCACACAATTAAGAATTATTCAATTGAAATCTCAAGTTCATTTAATTTTAGGGTATAAACATTACTACAAACGTTTAAAATTACAAAAAAAAAACTACCAAGCAACCCAAAATCACTTTATAAGTATATTCTACAATCAGTGTGTCGATATCAGTGTGTCCATGAAATCACCTAAAAATCTGTAATGTCAACTAACAATCTTGCTGTTATTATAAGAAATTTTGCTAATTTAAGCCCAGCGGTATTTTTTGATAATCCTGCTGACGTGTAGTACAATGAAATTATTAGAAAAAATTAGTAGCCGCTACTAAATTTTGGTAAACCTTTTGTAAAGTGGAATTTAAAATCGGTTTGCTAAAATCAGCAAAAAATTTACAAAATATTATTATATTAGTACAATCAAATTGATATCAAAAATTAGTAAGCGCTGCTAAATTTTAGTAAATTGCTGTAAGAATGAATTGCAATATATAGCAAACTTTTAATTTATAAAAGAAAATTATTAAAATGCACAAATTAACTTAATAATTTTTATACAATTTAAATTTCTTTTGAAACTTCCTAACGAATTTTATTTTATTTATCAAACTTTTTTTATTTATAATTTTTTTTTTCAAAAAATATTTTAAACAAAATAAAAAAAAAATCAAAGGCTTAAAAAATAGTTAGAACATAAACGAAGTTATCATTTTGTTTTGCTTTTCTAAATTTTGTTTAAAAAAATAGTTTTAGTAAATTTTTTGGATTTTAAGGTAAAATTTTAATTGTTATAAGGGCTGATTTTTAGAACTAAAAAATTTTTTAGTGTTATATTAAGTGAATGTCCTATTTTTGGACATGAGTCAGTTGTGAAAACTATCTTCACTTCCGATGCCATTTTTAAGGCAATTATGGTTAGTATGTATAAGTTTTAATAATCAGAAATAACATTACCTCCAACATCAACTTTTTTTAAAATTAGTAATTTTTTTGCTAATTTTAAGAAACAGGTTTCGAAAATTTGTAAAATGAATTCTGAAGTTAGAAAAAAAAATTTATATTCTGTAAAAGTTGTGTAATTTGTAATATGTAAAAAGCAAAAAAATTAACTAATATTTTTTTACTAAAAAAAGTACAACAATAGTAAAGTGGGATTGAAAACCGTTTAGAATTGTTTCAACAAACTTTTTATTTGAGATATTTTGATAAAACTTGCCTTATATGTTTATAATGACACTGATGAATTTAGTTATAATCGGTCTATATTCATGCCTACCTCTCTGAGAAAGGCTCTTTTTGAATTGGTCTTAAACAGTATACAAACATACGAAACTTGTCAGAAATTTGGCTTTTAAATGTTATATGGGACTATATACCATGCCTTTAAAATTAAAAAAGAGCTCATATTTCTACCTAGTCCTCACTTTTTGCGTCCATTTCGAAAATTTAATTTGAATACCTCCACAAATTTCACTTGCTATAGGCAAGCCTTTTACTTATTTGCTACTATTTGCATATGCCTTCTAAAATAAGTTAATATAATAAATACCATTGGTAATTTCTGCTCATTACAACCGATGTAATTTGATTTTGTGTAACTTGATTGGGGTATAGCCAGATAATGGAATGTTTGTTTTGAAACCTATTAGTATTATAAACATTTTCTGTCTGCTGCAAAATATTTTCAGTTCATTCTAATAGGTTTGTGTGGTAAAGTAAGCATGTTTGTTGCCAAAATTTAAAATAAACTTTGAATCAAAACTTCCATTAAGTACGAAACATAAAATTACAATTACCAAATATGTATGCAACATTAAAATACAACAATTAAAATAGAATTTAAAGTCAAACCTGCATCTCTCTAGCGTAAACATTATTTCATGCAGGTACATGCTTGCGTGTTTGTAATTTTAAAAACATTTTAAACATTTCTGCGGAAAAACAAATAAAATAACTATGGACTAATTTATAAAGTTAATATAGACTCACGAGTACTCTAAAAAGTTTATTTAATATTTTCGAATTTATGAGTGATTAAATTAATCAGTGTTGATTCGAATGAACAGATGATTAGCCTATTGCGTCCTAGACTGGTTCGTGGTCTGCCAGCTGTCTCCAGTCCGACTTACACCACAAATATATGGTGAGTAGTGAGTTTCACTGACGATTGAAAATCCATTTATTACCTAATTTCCTGAGACGCATGGGTATAAGCATGCCAATCAGGTTACTCGCGGGTTCTTGATCGCCATTTCCAGGGAATACTTGGTCTAAAACGGGAAGTATAGAGCAGAGGACTCACTTCTTGCTACTTTCAAGTAAATATCAGATAGAGAGCTTTCCACATTTAAGTGCACATCTTTGAAAATCCCTATTCCCCATTGTGGTCCTATGGTGCTTTTAGGAATTACAAGGATTATATATAATTTGTGATTAACCAGTAGATGACATCGAATGGGCAATTAAGGTGCAATTACCGGTTATTGCTTAAATTTAGTATGCTGAATCTGATATCTGCAAATTTATCGTGTACCACACTGCATTGAAAAGGAGCAAATAAACTTTTTAATAAATCATTTAAAAGGAAAAGCTTTAGCCTATTTTTAGACTCGATTTTCTAGCTAATTAAGCATCTAATGCTTTTTTATATTATTTTTTAAATTTAATTACGATAATATGACCTAGTAAAAAAAATTACAGTGGCACGCAAAAGTAAGGACACAGCAAGATATTTTTAGGTTTTACCGTTATCCCATACAAACAATATTTCTTATTTATATAATATATCTAAATTATATTCTTATTTATATTTATAAAAAGTCGTAATGTTTTATATTAAACATAAAGGACAAACTTTATGCTCAAACAAAATATATTAATAATAAAAATTGTTGTCTCCTTAGACTTAGAGTCCACTGTGTATTCTAATATAACTTTTAATTCTAAATTTCCTGCTGTTAAGTTATCATTTATTAAAGTTCTTGATTTAGAGCTGGCATTTCCTGGATAAGTCTCCAAACTAATATTTAATTTTATTATTTTTTTTATATATTTATATTTGAAAGTTATTAGTTATGTTAATATAAAGATGCTATACAAAAGAGTAGAGAAATATTGAAAAATAAATAATATTTTTATAAAAAAAAACCAACCCTAAGGCTAAAGAATTGTAAAAAATAAATATAAACAAAAAAAGGTTAAATAACATAAAAAAATATGTTACATACATTTAGACTCACCAAAATATTCTTTGTATATTACCGTAGTGTTTTGTGGTGTATAAAAAGTGTTCCAAACTACAATTTGTACAAACAGAAAACAAAACACATAAACACTGCCATAAACAAAGTATTACCTCAAACAAAATACCGTTGTATGAGTAAAGTAGTTTAAAAGTTATGTAGTGATTTCAAATCGGTATATTCTAAAACCGGTTATTGGCCAAAATTTCTGTTTCGGACAAATCGCGTCTTTTCTAAGAGTGAACCGGTTTTATTTTATATATATGTTCAGATTTATTAGAAAGCTTAAATATCAAGCTATAAAAATTGAAAGTCATTAATAACAAACCACTTTTTCATTGCCTCCAAATTATCAATTACTATATTTTTAGAAGTAACTTCAAAAAATTATTTTTTCGTTACTTCAAAAGTATCCGTTGGTATATTTATAAAGCAGTTTTTGAAGTAATTCTGAACAACATCCAGTAAATCTTTTAGTTATTGTTTCTACTTGCTCTAAAAAGAGATTCTTAAATGTGCTTTCTATTTGGTTGATCACAGGTTCGATGCCTGCCGTTATCAATTTTATTTTATTTTTTTTAATTTTGATTGTTTTATTATTTTTAAGAATTTTACAGAACTGAACTGATTAAGAAAATTGTTGTAGATGACTATTGAGAATTATTAGAGCTATAAATAATATATCCAGGTGAGGATGCAGGCGATATGTACCAACCCAGCAAAAAAAATGGTAGTCATTCTGTGACTATAACTTCTTTCATTGCTTCCTAAACTTCAGTTGACATTCTTTTATGATTTTTTGGTGTTATTCTAAGGCACTTCCAAAAGAATTCATGAGTTCATATTTCAAATGCAGTGATCTGGATATAAACCCGATGCACATCTTAAAAATTCACTCTTCATTACTTCTAAAGCATAAGTTATAGTATATCGTATATTTTTTGAATCTAAAGCATTTATTCAAATTGAGAAAATAGTTCTGATGAAATTTTTAAATTTTTTTATTGAATCATTTTTTATATTTTAGTTTAAAATTTCATGAGGGTTAGAATTTATGCGGTTTTGCAATTTTTATAAAAGTTTTGAAAAATCAAGAAAAACATATTTTTTTGATCTTTAATTGAAACTAGCTGGCCTGTCATTTGTAATTTTTTAGCCATAAATATTAATATTATAATATTAATATTATAATAATAATTTATAATAATATTAATAATTAATTAATAATTAATATTAATATGACGCAATCTGTGCATTTTTGCATTATGTATTTTATTTAACACTACATCATTTCCAGTTTTAATTCAGAATTTACCAAAATAATTTTAAAATTGTGTAAAAATTATTTAAAATTGCCGAAAAATGTTTATAAATTGTGAAAAAATTATTAAAAATTGTTCAAAAATATTTTAAAATTGTTAAAAATGTTTCAAAATTGTACAACCAGTTTTTAAATTATACAAAAATATTTTAAAATTTGTCTAAAAATTCATTAAAATTTTTGAAAAATATTTCAAAAATGCTTTTCACTAATGCAGAAATATTTATTTGTTTTAATAAGGAGTATTTGTATATCAATGCATAAATTTCGCTTCTTTAAACTAATTTTTCTGCATTCTTATGAATTAAATTTTCATCAAAGCTTAAATACTACACTCACCAAAAAAATTCTGTATTGGCAACTGAAATTTTTGCTGTTATTACGGAAAATTTTGCTAATTTAAGCCCAGCGGTATATTTGCTAATCTAAGCAACACATGTCTGCTGACGTGAAGTAAAATGAAATTGTGGAAAAATTAGCTGCAGCTACTAAATTTTATTAAACTTTTTTTAAAGTGGAATTTAAAATCAGTTTGCTAAAAGCAGCAAAAGAAGTTTTGTAAATATTATTAATATTAGTAAAAAATTTAAAATTTTTTTTTTTTTATCGAGCAACAAAATTTTTTTTTATTTTTTTCAAAAAATATTTCAGACATAATTAAAAAAAAAATCAAAGGCTTAAAAATTGTAATAACAAACGAATTTATCATTTTAATTTAATTTGGTAATTTCTGTTTTGAAAAATATTTTAGTAAATTCTTTTTTAATTTTAAGGTCAAACTTGAATTGTTTTTAGGGCTGATGTTTAGAACTACTTTTAGTGCTATTTTAAATGGATGTCCTTTTTTTAGACATGAGTCGGTATCTTCACTTGTGATCCCCTTTTTAATCTATAAACATTTTAATATTCAATTAGAAATAACATTTTCTTCAATATCCACTTTTTTTAAATTAGTAAATTTTTTTGCTTATTTTAGCAAATCGGTTTTCAAAAATTCGTACAATAATTTCTGAAATTAGCAACAAAATTTTGTAAATATTCTGTAAAAAATATGTAATTTGTAAAATGTAAATAGCAAAAAGATTTGCTAAATAAAATTTTTTTTACTAAAAATCAGTACAAAAATAGTAAAGTGGGATTGAAAACCGTTTACAAATTTTTCTACTAACTTTTTTTTCTGAGTGTAGAAGTATATGAACATTTTCTACACATGCATCAGAATACCTTAATCATTGTATTATCATTGCTTCCTTAGAGTAAAGTATGAGTAATGCTAGTAGCTACATTTGAATACTTCCATCGATAAAACCATTAGAAAATAAGTGATGCCTTTGCCATAGTAGTGATGCTTTTATTGCTTCTTTGGCAGCTTCATTTTTGCTGGGGTAGGATTGAAAACCGTTTGAAAATTTTTCAACTAAATTTTTTTTCTGGGTGTAGCTGTCAATTCAGAATTTCAAACAGGGATAAGTCAGCTCTGTTAGACGTCTACCTGTTCATCGTGATATCCTACTTGGCTGCAATGCTACTTGGCGGTAAAAGCACAATTTTTTAAATTAGTAAGCGGCTTGAACTGCTATAGTTCCCATAATTTTAATCTAATAATTCAAATAACATTTGAATAGTACATTCGTAAGCATTTCTATCTAATTATTTGAAATTTTTTTTTTTTTTTTCACAAATGCAAATGTATTTTTGAAGTTAATTTTTCAATGACTTCACTAATGCAAAGCATTAAATTAATTATCATTCATTTTGCTCTTGATAATATTTTTTAAAAAAATGTCATATAAACCAAAATATATACTTATTTTGGTTTTTCGAAAATCTCTAAGCGTTATGATGATATTTTTACAAATATTTTATGTATTTATGTATAAGAAAAATATTTGTGGTTAACCAGTTTTTCAGACATGGTTCAACAAAAAAACCGGTTTTCATAAATTCTGTTTTATTTTGGAAATACAAGTAGTCATATTTGTATATACACACACATGTGTATACATATTTAAAAATCAGAGATGATAAAGAATATATTAAATGCTTGAATTTTAGTGTGAGGTAATAGCATCAAAAATCATAAAGCCCAAAAGGAATATGTAATACCGACCAAATATCTAGCAAATTTTGCAGTTTATTTTGTTCTTGGATTTCACGCAAGCGATTTGGCTTAAAAAAAATATTGTTATTTAGTATCTTGCTTATAACTCATAGGCTCAATGGGCTGTTGTTAAATTTTTTAACCGGCACGCACACAACCAAAAATCATTATTTAAACGTATTTCATTGTGCTAAACTGAAAGGTTGTAACATTTCTACACTAAAAAATAAGTTAGTAGAAAAATTTGTAAAACTAATTGTATATCAAGCATAGGGATTGCAATGAACCTCAGTTTTGCGATAACGGTAACTGCTGTCATAGTTAATCGCATTAAGCGGTTAATCACACTCACTATGTGTCACTTTTACATTAATTTTTGCCTAACAAATGCAATATTAATAAAATTTAATACAGACACAAAAAAAAACATAAAATAGAACCTGGATTCGATTAGAACTTTGAATGGAAAATTCGATTGAATATAAAGAAACGTTTGCTAATAAGGACCCTTTTCATGAATCGAATTAAATATAAAATTAAGTAAAAAGTTTGTTGCTAAAACTTATGTTAATTAAAAAATATATATATATATATTATAAATAATTTTTAATTCTTGGCGCATAACTCACTATAAAGATATTTATCAACAGTTTTAAAACAAGTAACATGATGGATTTAGATTAAAAATAAAAATTGTATTGATTTTTAAATTTTTTTAAGGCCAGTTTTATACTCAGCATTAAGTTTTATTTTTCATTTAAATTTTTTTAAGTAAAGAAATTTTTAAACAAATATTCAAACTTAAGTAAAATTTTTTTTAATAAATGCCTTTTAGTGCTGGCTATAAAACTGACCCTTAAGCATAGCATATAGTTTGGGTTTCAGGTGGAAAAACCGTTATAAAACCTTTAAAAATTACGATAACTAATTTTAAACAAAACTTAAGTAAAATTAATTTTCACGCAAAGTTAATATACAAAACAACAATTTTTTAAGTGAAAAAGTGACACTTTGGGTTAAGAAACATTCACCCTTATTCTAGTAGTCGTCATCGACACAAGACAATGTTGTCTTGGGATTTTTTTTTTTGAAATTGGTATTCCCGTTGTCGTTATCGAAAATAATTGATAACTGTCGACAAGTATTTGGTATTCTGTAAGAAAATGTGACGACGATATTGTCTTGAAACGACTCTGATTTTGTCGACACAATTTTTAGTAACGACTTGAGGAAAAGTAATGACTGAAAAAAAAAACGGAAAAAATGGGAAGATATATCAAATGCACTTGGCCCACCGAGAATAATGTGAGATGGATGGTAGAAGGTAAAGAAAGCATGATCATATAAAGTGCATTATAAAAATATAACACAATTTATTTATAGGTTTGGCAAGACTTAAAACTTAAAGTTAAAAAGAAAATGGTAGCCAACAAAGCCGAGTGTAATGCTACAGGTGGCGGAAGATTCAAGCAATTTATATTGAGACCGCTGGAGAAGGCTGTGGCAAATCTGCTACAGTTTCAGAAACAGCTGAACCCTAAGTTAAAGTCGTTTCCAACACTGAGCTGGTACGACCCCTGGGCTAAAAATTTTAATGTAGCTGCCAACTTTATTGTTTTAAAAAAAATAATAGTGGACTTGATTCCGGTTTTCAAATTAGGTGCTATTGTTTCCAGCACATCTTTGAAGGATGTTTTATTTAGCCGAAAGTAACTTTCAAACCTTTTAAAAAATTAGAAGATTAACGTTCTTTAAAGTAAAAGATTAAAAAGATTAAAGATATTGGATTTCTGTATGAGAAGTCTTCTTTCCAATACTAGATTTTCTTCATCACTGGTATCAGAATTTAAATTACACATAAAAAACATTTTTTTGCAAAAATAATATAAAACAAAAAATAAACAATAATAATAAACAAAATAAATCTGCCGACTCAATTTTTAGAGATGTGTTTTTGTTTAAATCGATAAACTGTCAACGTCGTTACAACACTGTTTTAGAATACCAATTTGGTGTCGAAGTGATGTCGACATCGAAGCAAAGTGATGTTGACTCAAAAACGACGACGAAATTGATAACGACAACTAGAATAAGGGTGATTATGTTTTTCCTAAAAAAGTTAAAACAAAGAAAAATATTTTTATAATTACCAAATATAAAATAAAAATTTTCTTTGAGAAATTTTCCATGATTTCGAACCAGAAAATCAAATAAAAAGGAAACTTCAAAAAGTTTAGAAAGTTTGTAGTGAGGACTACAATCAGATATTAATAGTACGAGTAGCTATTATATAGTAGTAAGGCCTAGAAAACTCTTCTATCTAATATGAAGATTTAACATATTTACACTAACAATATATTTTCCGTTACCGACTGTAGTTTATTTAAAAAGTAATACGTAAAGTTTGTTTTTAAATGAAGAATCAATTGAAATTCATAGAAATATATTTTTTAACTATTTGAATGAGTTATTCAAAAAACAAACTATACAAATTTAGAGACATTCAGTAGGAGTTGATATTTTCAGTTAAATGTAAATTTTTATGTTTCCTGCTTCAAAAAATAGAAATTCATATAATTCCTTTTTGTTTTTTTTTTACCAAAATAGTTTGTATATATACAAAATTATTTCAATAAAAATTACAAGAAATTATTCAAATATACATACACACAAAGCCAATAAAAAGATATACATCTGCGTGTGTTGTCTTCTGTTTTATAATTACATACAAATAAAAAAACTTTCAATTTGAAAAACAAACCTCAAAAGCAGTTTTTTCTAACTTTTTGTCAGTAAGAATTTGATGGTTATTTTGAACGACTTTCTATTGTTTTTACTTTTGTCGATTATTGAACAATGATTAAAATGGGTTGAATATAATGGAAAATCAGTAGTCCTCTTTTTGATTGTATTTTCGATTAATTAAATATGTATTTTAAGTTGTTTTTAACGAAATAATACTGTGAGTGTATGATTGTGTTATTTTTATATAATGACGAAAATTTTCTCCATAGAAATCAGTATCGGTGCTTGCAGTACCTACAACTGTTTTCATATTAAATTATATTTTTAATTGTTAAAGCCAATAATCTGTTGTCTTATTGATAATTTATATTCCACTTAAATATTATTGCGTTCCACAAAATTTTATTTTAAGAAAAAATTATTTTTGGATATTCCGGAAATCTGGGTATTCAAATTTATAGTTCATACTCTTGCTTACTGTACCACAACAAATTTTAAATTTATTTGATATTTTTGCTATTTAAACATTTGAATATTTTATTTTTTAAAATTGTTATTATTTTATTTTTTAAAATTCTTACCTTTTTGGGGATTTGAACTCGAAAATTCGGAATATTAGCCTTACCTCTGTACTCACTTCACCACAAATACTTAACAATTTTTTGGCTAAATTTGTATTCATATTATTTATTCGGAAAACTAATATCGTATAAAATTCGTTTACCAATACTTATCAGTAGTGCCAGCTTTAGATAATACAATCCTAAATTAAATCCTAAAATATTTGATCAGGATAACAGCGTTTGTAGTTCGCATTTTTAAATATGGAGTATTTTTGAATAACTTCGTTAGATTGTTCTATTTTTTTAATACATTTACCAAATAAATGGTTTCTGCTACCGTACACAATTGAACCCGTCATTTGGAAAAGGGCATAAGTCCATACATTAAAACTTTTCAGGATTAACTAAAAACGTACATGTTCTGAAAAAGTCTAGGTGGCAAAGAAACTGTACGTATATAGTAGTTAATTAATAAAAATATACATAATTTTTGTGCCATTTATTTATTAAAAAAAAGCATGTATCATACAGATTTTGGTGGTTGGAATTTTTGGACTTATGCCCTTTTCCGAATGACCTCTTAAAAATAAACGCAAATCATAAGATTTTCGGAAGAAGGGGCATTTAATCTTCATTATTTTCTTCATATTATTTATAGCTGAAGTTGTTGGCCTTGCAAAAATCTCTGTGTAGAAATTTTGTTTCTTTTCTGGAGTTTTTTTTTCTAGTTTTTTCTTTTCAGTAATTCGCACTTTGCCGGCATACGCCGGAGTATCAATTGATGTTAAAGGCGGGCTGGTTTCCATTCTATGTAAGAGCTGTAATTCATTACTGATTAAACAATCTATGTATAGATTCACGTGTT
This sequence comes from Eustalomyia histrio, assembly GCA_949748255.1. Classification (NCBI taxonomy): domain Eukaryota; kingdom Metazoa; phylum Arthropoda; class Insecta; order Diptera; family Anthomyiidae; genus Eustalomyia; species Eustalomyia histrio. The sequence continues at coordinate 211,541,498 of OX456523.1, read as the reverse complement.
GTAACAAGATCTCGTGGAGACTGGGAAAATGTGAAACTTGGGAAAAAGAAAGTTTTTTTTGGTCTGATCATTTGATTTAAAAATTAGTCGATATACATCAGCATTTTGTTTCACTTAAAAAGGGCATCAGTTCAGGACTTATGCCCTTTTCATACAGACTTTAGATTTCGAGGGCCATATAAGGTGGTTTGTTGCACTTGAAGTTCTACCATTTCAACAGAGAATACGTAAAACCTTTAAATGAATTAAATGGCATCAAAAAGTTATATTTGCAAATGACAGGTTCAATTGAGTAATCTTTTTTTTTTTTAAGGTTGATCAGGAATAATAATAATGGTATAATAGGATTGTTCTTTTTAGTTTTTTGCTCCTCTTTTTAATACTCAATACAATATTAAGCTTTCTTAATCTTACTGGCTCATTTAATGGTTTTGATCGATGGTTAAATACACGGCTTGAAATTAAAGGCATTTATATAATATGTGTGTACTATTATTAAATTATGAACAATTTAAATATATTTAAACAAACATAATAAAAAAAAACCTAGTGGACCGATTTTTAAAATCTCTTAAGTTTCCTTCAAAGAAAAAATAAAAGCGATTCTTAAGGAATCAATTTGTCATTGTTTTCAAAGTATGATTTAGTTCTGATTTTCCTCTTCTAAAGCAGTTATGTTTCACATCTTCAAAAAATTTAAAAATTAACTTATTTCAAATATATGTTTTCAAACCAACCAGGAGTATCATTTCCATATAAATTTGACATTTATACCTATGGATAAGTACTAAACTTTAATTATTGTGAAACATGTTATCAGGTTTACATGATTTGTATCAATTTTTAATTTACAATTTCCCAGATATTGAATTCTTAAAGTCATCCACACAAAAAGTAAAAAATTTATCTTAGTAAAAATTACCATATTTTCGAATAAAGGAATTTATTAAATAAAGTCCGATTATTAAATGTCCCGTTATAATTTAACCAACAGTCAAACTCAAACAACAACTAATATGTCATTGGCAAATATGGCCGGATTACTAATGTCCTGTAAAAATTAAAAAAATCAATATTTATCAATACATAAAATTTTTCTAAAATCGGCTTCAAATCGGTCGGTACAACTGAATGTTGTTTTTCACAACAAAAGTCGTTTAATACAACAAAAATAATTAAAAATAACATTTACATAAATTTGTTGTGCTAACCGAATTTTTGGTTATAGAAACTAAAATACACTTTTTATTTCGACTGGCACTTTACTTTTCTGTGTATACATTGAAATTCGTTGAAATCGTTTCATAAAATAGTTTATTCTTTTAGGCTCTGCTAACAAAATTTTAATAACACAACTAGTAGTGGTATCACGTTCTGCTCTACAACCAAAACAACGAGACTTAGTTTTCAATAGTTTCGAGTGGTCAAAGGAACAAACTATTGTGTGTGAAAAACATTTGTGCATACAGTGCATATACATAAGTGAACCACATGTTGTTCAAATTTCTATTGAAATAATACATGGAGTTTTCATGTTGTTTAAAGTATTTGTCAAAATAGGTAAAACTAATATAGTTTAGGGAATTGCATACAATACTCGTATTATAAATCCGTGATATAAAATATGTGAGCATTTATACCTTAGGGAGTCACTATTACTACTAATCAATATTGCATTGAAAACCGTTAGACAGCAAAATAAATCTGTTGGATATAGTTCGAAATAATAAAGCGGTTTATATATAATAACATAGTATATTACTGCATATGTCCAGAAGTAGAAAATAATTTGTTCGTTAAAAAATTGGGAAATGGCGAATGCAAAATGGTTTTGCAAAAATATAATGTATCTGGCTTATCCCGGTATCCTGTTCAATACAGCGAAGAAATTATGGGATGAGTTTGTTTTCATATCTACCGAGATTAGTTATTTGTTGTTTTTTTTTTATATAAAGTTGTTTTAATCTTCATATATCCACAAAAATAAATCAATTTCTATATATTTAGCTAAGTTGATGCATGATGCATTTCGATCTGACAATCACATTAGAACAGTGCTGTTCAAAAATAAATATGTAGTTGTGTTAGTGAGAAAATGAGAATTGCACTGTAAGCCCAACATACCAAATGACTTGAGAAAAATATTATTATAAGCTTACAAGCATAAGCCTTAAGCTTGAAAAAGACTTGAGCATATATTGAAAAAGGCTATCGTAACAATTGTAGAACCCTCGTGAAAATATTATGTGTGTATGATTACTAAAAGCTTATTCTTGCAATTGTAGAATAAGCTAACAAAAATAATATATTATTAAGAGTTGAAAAAGAGAAATCATAATTATTTTCTTTAATTTAATTTATTTTTTACATTAATTTTAAAAATAATTAATAATAATTCATTTTAAATATAAAAAATAATAATTCATTTTAAATATAAAGAATAATAATTAATTTTAACCATAAATAAAAATAATTAAATTTAATATGCAATTGCACGTTCACTATATAAAATTTACAACTAAATGTACATGCAAAAGACGTTTGACAAATTTAAAGAAAAACTAATGGCACTTGTTGTATGTATTATAAGCGTAGAACAAAGACAACAAGACTGAAATGTATTGAAAAATATTTTTATTTCAATCGTTATATTGCGTTGTTTAATATGTGCATACTTTAGAAAAAGTTATGTAAAATAATCTTTTCTCAAGCATTGTTAAATACTGCTTATGAATTCAAATTTTATAAACATTATAATAAGCGAAATTAAGAAAAGCTTAAAACACACTATTAATATAAGCTTATTCTCAAGTTGTATTGAAGTTTGATTGCTATATGGTATATTGGGAGAAGTGTTCAATGTCTTTATAGCAGTGTTAGTATCTGTATGAATTTATTTTTTTACCGAAAATATGAATCTTGTAATGTTTTGTGTAAAACTGTTTTAAAAAAATAAAAATTAAACAAAAATTTAATTTTCGAAAGGAAAAAAATAAATACATATATAAATAAGGGTGGCTTTTTTTCATTGTATAAGAAACAAAAAGTTGTAGATATTTTTAATCAATATTAATAATTTCATTGTATTTACATATTAATAAAATATCTTTAATATGTTGGATTTATTATGTTATCCTGTTAAAAAAATGCAATTTTTGGTAGGAAAAAAATACATTCGATCGGAATAAATGAATGAAAGATCGGACTCGAATTTTTAAAAACATTTCAACTTTTATATTAATAAAATGCGTTTTTTTATTAAGTCTATTAAAGATTTTTATAGATCTTGCATTATCATCATATATTTTTCGTACATTGCTATTAACTTTTTTCAGTGCATTAAAAAAAAATCAGCATACATCCGCCACACATGTTCACTCGTCGCTGTTTCAGTGACGACTAAAGGCAAGAGCGTAAGAATACATGTGAGTTGAGCAGGGGACAATTGTCCTATAAAATGAACAACACTGCATTAGAACCTGAAGTTTTGACTGAATTTGGGCCTTATAAACAGGAAGAGGTAAATAAGAAAAATCTATAAAAAAATATTTTTCAAGCCATTTTTGTCATCTAAGCAACTAAGCAACAAGCGTTTTTTTCATGTTTGAAATTTATATGTTATTAAAGTTATTGGCCATCGCTGGTCACAACAATTTTCGGATACTAGCACGGAAGAACTACTCGTCATAGACCCATTTGTTGCATTATTCATAAGAAGTGAACTTCTGCTGGAACAGGCAGATGAATATTTGGCTATATAGCTTATTTTTCTTCTAAAATAATTGCTCTCTTATTACTTGGAATTATTGCATTCAGGACATGTTTTCTACCAAATGGGGTATCTAAATTCCTTCAGTACAAATGGGGATACGTATTACCATGTTTACTGAGTTATTGGACAAATTTGAAACGAAGTTTAAAATCATTCCGATTTCAAACATTTACCTTGCCGAATGTCGTCCAAACTGATAAAGTATAATTTTATATACATACAGAGAACAAAACAGACTGTCAAAACCACCGAGAATCTTTTAATGATATTAAATATTATTTCAAATGATCTAATATATACGGATATAAGAAAAATTTTGTGTTAAAAAAATATTTTCTACATTCATAACTAATGGAATTGTTCTCCAAAATTTAAATTGGTGTTCTTAACCAATTTCAAGAAAATATATTTTTCCAGAATCAATTCAATAATAACAATACTAATAAAAAATATAAGTTATACATTATTCCCAATTTATTGGTTGCAAAAATTTTATTACTCAGTTTCGAACAATTTCGGCATTATTAACCAAAAAATGTTTGGATATAAAAGTCATTATAAAAACTCTCAATATTAAAATTTATAAAATAAGATAAATTATAAAGAAACTTTTTAAGGCAATTAAAAGCGCAGAATATTTTGGAATTAATTTTTGCTCTAATCAAAAAAAAAAAAAAATAGGTAAAGATATAAATAGATATTTTTTTTAAATAAAAAATCCTCATGCATATTTCACATCAAGGATATGAAAAAAAACCATAAAATTTCCCGCCACATTGTAACCTTAGATTCTTCAAGAGCTCAGAAGTCCATGAATAAATTTAGGTGATAATACAGATCGATATCGTATGGAACACAGTCTCACTGCATACAAAAATAAACTTTTCTTAGAGAAAAGGGAAATTTTTTTTGCTATTTTTTTATACATTTTGCTATATTGTTTACCTTAAAAAATATTTGTTTTGTTTTTTCTTGCGAAGAAAACTGCTTTTCAATCCAGGAATTCGAAGGACTTTTTCTTCTACAAAACACCATTAGGTTTTAGGGACCTCTCCCTCAAGAAAAGTAATATTTTCAACATTAAAATTTTGAGGAACTATTCTATCTCAGGTTTTAAAGATTATTTATTATATAGGTAATCTTCCGATTCTTAGGACTTTTTTCTTTAGTGAAAGAAGTTTCTTTTATGAAAGAAATCTCGAAAGTTTATATCTAATGATACTAAAATTCCAAGGAACTTCTCTATTGAATAACCATGAAAAAATCCTAAGTATTTGAAATTTTTCGATTGAAAATGTCGTCAGAATCTAAAAATTTTTCCATATTAAAATATCCTAAGAATGTAAGCACATTTTTGTAAGAAAATCCACAGAATTTAAAATTTGTTTATTATAAAAATATACTAATGTTCTAAGGGTTTTCGCAATCAAAGAAGTTCTCCGAATCTGAGAATTTTTCTAAAGTAAAAGAGCATAAAGTTTTATTATTTATTTAGGCTTTTTATTATTTTGGATAAATATATTCCATTTTTAAAATAAAACTTAAAAATAATATTGGAAACAGTGTTTAATTTATTTCAAAATGAATTCGGTTTTGTCAACTTTTTTATGTTCGAAAAAATGGTCGGTATAATTGAAAATGTCTATAGCTGCAATCGAATAATGTGATAGTACACGCAATTACCAAAATTCGGTTGGCAACAAATTCGGTTACTAAAACGAATCTACAAATAGTAATTACCGTAGTTTTAAATTGTCTCGTTTTACTCATCCAGCATGCCACACATCTAGAAATCTTCGCACTTATGCATAACATAGCTTTAACTTTATGTAAATGAAAATGTAAGAAAAAGGACTTTTAATAATTCGAATAGACTTGAGTTTTTTTTTTTAATTATGATAACAATCTAGCCAAGCTTAATAAGATGAAAATTAAAGTTTTTGTTTTTTAATAATAGTTATACTTTAAAGCAAGGGTGTCCAAGGCCTATACTCTTTATGCTCATTTGTTTCTGTAAATGCTCTTAGCTATAGGCTGTGTGTTTTAATCAGTGCTGTTCAAAAATAAAAATGTAGTTGTGTTGGTGAGAAAATGAGAATTGCACTGTAAGAAATGTTCAGTGGGTTAATAGCAGTTTTAGTATCTGTATGAATTTATTATACCCTTCACCACAGGTGGAAGGGTATATATAAGTTTGTCATTCCGTTTGTAATTTATACAATATTGATCTTAGACCCTATAAAGTATATATATTCTGGGTCCTTATGAAGAGCGAAGTTGATTTAACGATGTCCGTCTGTGTGTTGAAATGGGTTTTCCGAAGAACCCAGACATGATGAGGACTTGATTGTTTTTTATTTCTGTTACATGGGATCCATTTCTGTTTGCTATTTAAAATGAGACAGATCGGTTAATAAATGGCTGAGATATTAGCAAAAAATTAGGACTACCTCTAATTTTTCCAGTAAAATCCCTTTGTTTAATATGTATGTAGAATTTTGAGCATAACAACACATCCATGTGTTAAAATTCTTTTCTTTCATCTCCACCTTTTATACACAAACAACACACATACAAAGATTTGTCATTTAAATAAAAACTAAACAAATCCCTAATGAACGAAGACTTTTATATATGTACCTCTATTGACGATGATTTTGTGTGAGCTTCAATAGCTCAGTTGTGTAGACGCTATGTCACAAATACTTTTTTTCTCTAAGTCCGCGGGTTCGAGGTTCGAATCTCGGTCAGGTCAATTCACTTTTTTTTTATTATTTTCTTAAGACTTTTTTATTGCTTATTTTTTGTTTTTTTTTAACATTTAATAATTAATTTATATAAAATTTTATATTTATAATTAAAATTCTTTTCTTTCATCTCCACCTTTTATACACAAACAACACACATACAAAGATTTGTCATTTAAATAAAAACTAAACAAATCTCTAATGAACGAAGACTTTTATATATGTACCTCTATTGACGATGATTTTGTGTGAGCTTCAATAACTCAGTTGTCTAGACGCTATGTCACAAATACTTTTTTTCTCTAAGCCCGCGGGTTCGAGGTTCGAATCTCGGTCAGGTCAATTCACTTTTTTTTGTACATTTTTTTTTATTATTTTCTTAAGACTTTTTATATTGCTTATTTTTGTTTTTTTTTAACATTTAATAATTAATTTATATAAAATTTTATATTAATAATTAAAATTCTTTTCTTTCATCTCCACCGTATATACACAAACAACACACATATAAAGATTTGTCATTTAAATAAAAACTAAACAAATCTCTAATGAACGAAGACTTTTATATATGTACCTCTATTGACGATGATTTTGTGTGAGCTTTAATAGCTCAGTTGTCTAGACGCTATGTCACAAATACTTTTTTTCTATAAGGCCGCGGGTTCGAATCTCGGTCAGGTCAATTCACTTTTTTTTGTACATTTTTTTTTTATTACTTTCTTAAGACTTTTTTTTTTTTGCTTATTTTTGGTTTTTTTAACATTTAATAATTAATTTAAATAAAATTTTATATTAATAATTAAATAATCCATAAATAGGCTAAATAGCATAAAAACCCTCTGATACAAACAAAATACAAACGGTTTTATTTCTATTTTTTTCTCCGATTTAAAAGAATTTATAAAAAGATTTTTAAACCATTTTATTTCTCACATATTAAGAAAATTTTATACATAATTTACCTTTGAGTGCAACTATTTTAGGTCAAAACTTATAAAAATTTATAAAAAAAATTATAAACTATTTTCCTTCAAATTTTTAAAATTAAGCTAAAGAAATTATAAATATTTCTAATAAAAAAGCGAAATAAAATCCCAAATGCAAATTTGCCAGCTAAATCAAACTATTTTGTAGAAATAAAACACATGCAGTTCTAGTGATTTCTTTTAACGATTTGTTGAAATTCTTTTCTTTCACCTCTTCACCTTTTATACACAAACAACAAACACTATTCTAGAGCTGTATTATGACCTATGGATACGTCTTATATAGCAAAAGATCGAAAATCTTTAGTATAACATATTTGATGAAAAACTCGGAAATATCGGTTCAGATACAAAAAAGTTATGCCCAAAACATAAATTTTTTTAAAATACCTATTTTTTGGAACCATAAATCTTCCCGAGTCCAAGTTTTATCACCAAACTAAATGGTTAATTTCCTCTTAAAGGCGTCCGTATATAAATCTGTCCATTCCATATATGTCCATATATAAACTTCAGTTTTTTCCCAACCATGGTGAAGGGTATATAAGATTCGGCATAGCCGAATTTAGCCGCTCTTACTTGTTTTTTATTTAAAATATGAGACTGTTATGTTTTGTGTAAAACAGTTTTAAATATTAATGATTTCATTATATTTACATATTAATAAAATATCTGTAATATGTATAGATCTATTATGATATTCTATTAAAAAAATGCTATTTTCGGAAGAAAAAAAAATAAATTAGTGAACGATCTGACCCAAATTTTTAAGAACATTTCAACTTTTATATTAAAAAATTCGTTTTTTTTATTAGGTTTATTAAAGATTTTTATAGATCTTGTATTATTAAAATATTTTTCGTACATTGCTATTAATTTTTTTCAGTACATTGAAAAAAAATCAGCATACATCCGCTAAAAGCAAGAGCGTAAGAATAGATGTGAGTTGAGCAGGGGACAATTGTCCCATCAAATGAACAGCACTACCTTACAGGTTTTTTGTCGTTCTTCACTGTATACACGCAAGTGCAAAGCAACAACACTTTCGTATGCTTTGCTGGTAAACATTGACGACAGCGATCATGAATATAGATTTTGTTTTTGTTTAACGTATGATATGAAATATATTTTTTTTCTTTGTATGTATTGGTTTTTACAATAAAAAATATTGAATAAAAATTAGTTATTCTTTAAATGTATTGGTGTTTGCTCTTCCATAAGGAACTTTTGGGCACCCCTGCTTTAAAGATATACAGTTGCTTGCATAATAATAGCATTGCAAAAGTCTTTAATAAATTCTACCGCTTTACATTCGGATATGTACAATTTTATTTCAAATACTGGGTTTTGCATACCGAAAAATGTTAAATATAAAGCTCGCCACTACGGTCGAACGGTCCGACCGGTCTTGAAACCTGTCGACCGGTCTATTTGGTCTAGACCGGTCAGTCAGTTACCACTAATTGACTTACATTTATACTATAATATTTTTATACTAATATTTATACTTCACAGACGACTTACCTTTTGAAAATGAACCAAAAATGTAATATTTATAAAGAAAAAAAAATATAAATAAAAAAAATATTTTTTTCTTTTTAGTATAAGTAATAATAGTAATAATAATTAGTTTTTGTTTTGTAGTTTTCATATACTTCGAGGTTTTTCGTTTATTATTTGTAGGTTATAGCGAGCTTTCAAACTCCGTATATTTACAAAAACAAAGCAAATTAAAGATTTTTAGCTAGGTTGATACATGTATTTCGATCCGGCAAAAGATCTCTGTAGAACCCAAAGTTTTAGACAAGCTAGAGCCTCTAAAAGAAGGCCAAGCCTGAACAAAAACCTATTAAAAACGTATATTTTGCTACATTTCTGTCTTCTTATCAATCACACATTTGGTTAAGTTGTTTTCCTAACAGGCACAATGATGATATTAAAATTGAAAGAGACCAAAAATGTACTATTTATATAAAAATAAATAATAATTGTTTTCTCCGTTATACTCAGGCTTAAGTAATAATTATACATTTTTTGTTTGTTTGTTTTCAAGGTTTTTCATATTGCACGAGGTTTTTTGATTGTTATTTATCATTGTTTGTAGCGAGCTTTCAACCTCCGTATATTTCCAAAAACAAAGGAAATTAACGATTTTTAGCTAGGTTGATACATGTATTTTGATCCGGAAAAAAGCTCTTCCGAACCCAAAGTTTTAGACAAGCTAGAGCCTCTAAAAGAAGGCAGTGCCTGAACCAAAAAACCTATAAAAAAAGGAATATTTTGCTACATTTCTGTCTGCTAAGCAATCACATATTTGGTTAAGTTGTTTTCCTAATGGGCACAATGTTGGAAACTAAATTAAAAAAGACTTTAATATTAAAACTTCACAGAGAGCCTACTTGCACGTGGCTATTCCACGTGATATCCATGTGATATCAGTGCCATTTTTATTTTTCAGAATTCTCTTAAAATGTAATTAGGCCCCATATTTTGCGGTAAAATTGCATAACGAAAGTTAACACTAAAACCATAATGAAAAAAAAAATTAAAAATTTTTTAAAAATACATAAAAATTTTTTTAAATCGAAAATACATAAATTTTATAATAATACATAAATTTTATAAATATCCATATATGTTATAAAAATCGATAAATTTAGTACGAATTAGATTTTTTTTTTAAATTTATAAATAAAAAATATCGATTAATATTATAAAACTCCATAAATATTATAAAAAAATCGATAAACTTTATAAAAATTGATAAATTTTTCAAAATTGATAAATATTTTCAAAAGTGTTACCGTATATTTAGATTATAAAGGAGTTCAGTAAAGTTGTTGTTGTTGACCAGTTTAGGGCGGATAGATCGGTTTAGGCAGGGTTGTAGATACTTTTTCCAAAAGTACGCTTTTCGTACTTTTAATTAAATAATAGAAAAATTGACAAAAATTAATATACAGTCGTGGTCACACAATTAATTCATTGTACTAACATTTTTTTCTGAGTACATTATAGCGGTTCCTTGACTTTTTGTTTATTTCAAGCATATCAAATATATACCCCTGTTAGTTTTCATTCTAAACAAAAAAGAATTGACTGCTTGATGTCGACATGTTTAAACTTCAAAATCAGTAGGTCTTTGAATATTGAGTCTTAGGTGGACACTAAGTGGTCCAAGATTATATGGTAATTTTTTAAAAGGCGAATTTGTTTCCTTTCTATATAAAACAAATAAATATGAAGTTTGGAGGCAATCGAATAAAGCAAAGTCGTGGCGGAAATCGATTGAAAATTTCACGGTTATTTAATCGAAAAATATGACTTTTTTCAGTTTTTAGGAAAATTCCGTTTTATGTTTTAATTTTTTCAACTACTTGTGTTAAGATTCGATTTCAGTATAAAATAATCTTTTCGAAAAGCTAAATAATTTTAAAATCGGTTAAGAACTCGCCAAGGAATAGCAAATGCCTCAGACCAATATTGTGGCAAAAAACACTAGGTCATGGTTTTTGTTCTCTATACTCAGATTTGTAATATTGTTTTATTACCTGTTTGTTAAGCTGTCGCGCTATTGTGCATAAATTTTTAGGCCCAATTCTAAAAACTCCATTTTCAATTTCAAAAAAATTTTCTAAAACAAATTTAAGAAAATGGATTTTTCCCTTCAAGAGCTTCTTAGATACATCCTTGAGATGAAGTATGCCAATTTTGAAGTAAATCCTTCCATGGACCTGTCGGTGACGAGCTCTTATTTTTTTGTTTGGATTTCAAAAAAAATTGTGAATTTTTTAAAAAAATTATATAAATGTATTATTTTTAAGTACTTTGTATCAAAAATGCATCAATTTTGTACTTTTAAAAGTTATATTTCATCTTAATAGCTTAGCGTTTGGAAAAAATAATATGACATCATTAATTCTTTTTGACATGGTGTCACATTTGACCCCAAGCTAATAAAGAAAATTTACTAAAAAAAACGCAAATACTTTGTAACTACTGTCGAATTTTTAGAAAAGATGCTTAAAATATAATAGACAAATATGCGGATCTACCATGCTAAAATATTAGAATAAATCGAACAACGTTAACCCATTAATTGCCAGGGCCAGACTTTAAATATACAATACAATATACAATACAATAAATATACAATACAATATTAAACTATTTTGAAGTTATGTAGCTTTTTGAAAAGATAATTTTATAATTTTTTATCCGATTGCCTCCAAACTTCATATTTATTAGTTTTATATTGAAAGGGAACAAGTTGGACCACGACACTCTTCAAAATCACATTTTGATTTTATTGGACACCTCTAATGGAAACATAATAAAGTTACTTAAGTTAATGTAGGTAACTAAGCTCAGAAAAAAAATATTTAATTCCAAAATGAATGTATTAAAAATTTCAGTACCTTCTAAGTTGACTATAGTGATATTTTTAATTAATGGGAAAACAGAAGTACTACCCCCTCAGAGAGGGAAGTTATTTAGAAATGTTTCCTAAATGTTTGATCGGTTGCTAAAATGTTAAAATCACCAATTAATTACCAGAATATGTAAAAATTACATTTTCTTAAGAGTCAGACTCAGAACACAATGTTAAAATATCAATAGGAACTAGAAGAATGAGTTTGGTCGAAAATAATTTACATGATCGCAAGGCAAAACAAAAACCGAATGTGCCAAAGAAAAATATTATGCAGGCTTTAGAGTTTGCAAAAGAATGTCTCCAGTGCGACTAAAATTTTTTGAATCTGGTAGTCTGGAGTGATGAATCTAAGTTTAATTATCTTGGTAATGGTGGCAGACCGCACAAAACTCTCAATTAAATCCTTAATATATATAAAATCCAGTGAGTCACGGTGGGTCGTTGGTGTGATACACTTAAAAAAGTTTGTAAGTGAAAATAACTGAAAATATCATTTAAAAGAAATGATGTTTCATTTAAAAACCGGTATACTTAATTTTCATTTAAATTAAATGTCATTTGTTATTTATTTTTAAATGTTGATTAATCAACTGACACAACCATAAGAAACAAATGATATAATCAGTTAAAATAAATGTCAAAATTTTACCTACCAATGCTTAAAAAACAAATGTTTTTTTTTTCATTTATTTGAAATTGTTCCGTTTTTGTATTTTTTATTGTTTGTTTTTTTTTTTTTTTTTAATATACAGAGACTTTTTGTATGAATGTGTTTGTGTATGTATGTGTGTTTACGAAGTTCTTATAATTTGAATTGAAAAATTTTGTATATATACAACCAATTTAAATAAAAAAAAAACAAACTGAAATTTTTCTGAATATTTTTTTGAAACAAAATTTAAATTTGTAAAAATTAAATTTGTTACGGACACAAATAAACCAGAAGTTTCCGTTTTGTGGGTAAATTTGTATTAAATTTCAAACAAATGAAAAATAAATGAAACTGAAAAAGAAATGTAAATGTATGTTCTTTTATTTTTAAATGTAACGGAAAACTTTTTTTTTAAATTACAAACAGTTAACTACACAATATTCTGAGTGTAGTTATAATTATCGCCAAAATTATAGGTGTGAAGAATAGGAGTATCTTAGAAAATAATATGGATATTCTGATAATTTGTCAATAGCAGGGATATTCCAAGAGCATAACGGCCTAAGAAATAATTCTCGGGTCGTCAAGTATTGGCTGAACAGGAATCACATTAAGGTTCTCTAGTGGCCAGCACAAAGCCCATATATGAGTCCAATAGAGAACATATGGGGAATAATAAAACGGTCTATTTCAGCAAGAAAACCTACAATTGTAAAAGATTTGTGGGAGATTTCTTAAGAAAAGTGGTATGATATCCCTGTGAACAGTGTTGTGAAATTTTCAAAACAAGTGCAAAGAGATGTGCCGAATTATTATGTCAAAAATTATGTCACACCAATTATTAAAAAATATATATATACCATTAATTAAAATGGTTTCAATTTTAATTAATTAAAATAATACTTATTAAATGATTTAGTTATTTGTCCACAAAATTTCAAAAAGTTGAAAAAGCAACTAAGTAAGTTTAATTTAATTGATTAGATTTTTAAAACTTAATTTTTTATGGCTAAAAAAAATTTGTAAATATCGAAAATTTTTTTAAATATCGAAAAATTTAAAAAAAAATAGAAAAATTTCTATAAAATAGAATTTATGTTTAAAAATTAAAAAAGTTTTAAAATCGAATATATTGCTTAAAAATCAAAAAATTTTTTCAAAATCGAAAATTTTATAAAAATCCATAAAAATATTTTTAAATTAAAAAATTTAATAAAAATTGGTAAATTTTTTAAAAATACATTACTTTTATAAAAATCGAAAATTTCTGAAAAATCTAGGATTTTTTAAAAATCGAAAAATTTTTCGAAATCGATAAATTTTTTCAAAATTTGATAACGTATCCTTAGTTTATAAAGGCTTCTTATTGTACCTGATCTAATTAGATCTGAAAATACAGGACGCACTGTATATAATCAGGTCCAATTTGCTCTGGATATTATAATATGACAATCAAATTTAATAAGATATTAAAAAAACACCTATATTTAATATACATTTTTATTTCGATGCACCATAGTAAATATTATCAGCTAAACATAAACTAATTTGTTTTTATACCCTCCACCATATACGATGAGGGTCAGTGGTGATTTCCTTTGAAAGGCCAATTGATTTTTTTGCAAGTCCAAATGAGTTTTTCCAAGTTTCATTGAAATTTTCCGAAATTTGTGCAGAAATGAGAAAAATTTGGTTTGAAATCAAGGAAATTTGCTCAATTTTCTTTCAGTTACCGAACCTTGGTAATATAAACGGAACTTTATTTGGCCGCTGCTACGATCGAGTTATATCTTTTGATATTGGGCAGTATTGGGTTTAAAAATCAGTAAAACACAAAATAATAAAAACGTTAGAAAAAATATATGCAGTTTATTGTTATTAAATATTGTACTTTGTGTGGGTGTGAGCTGGGTAAACAATATCTAAACGAAATTCAGATTCCCAAATTTTTATGAAATTTTTAAAAATTTTCAAAAATTTTTCAGTTCAATTTGTATTTAGTTTAGAATTTATTTATCTACCTCGGCAATAAGTGGAATTATTTAATTTGTATATTTTCTTTTGAAAAAATAAAACTCATGATTCCAATTGCACATTAATTCTTAACGGGAATTCCAAAAATTACAGAATTATTTTTTAAAATTGAAAAATATTTAATTAACAACTTAACTTATAATTGCTTCTCGTGTTTCGGCGAAGTCCATAAATGAAAACAACTTTCTTACAAAAACTTCCTCACATGTTTAAATTATATTTGCTAAAATAAAAAAAAGTCAGGTTAGTAGGGACAGTCGTTTTCTTTACACATTGTTATACCTATAGATATAGAGATATAAAAATAAAGCTTTTTTATAAAAAAAAATTGCCTATAGTTAAATTTAGGCAAAATAACAATTGAAATTAAAAAAAAAAAGAAATAAGAGAACACAATTTAAATTTAAAAAATTTAAAAAGTCGTAATTTCTGAAATTCAAGAAATATTTATTTAATTTGGTGTTTTTGAATTTCAATTGATGCTTTTAGATTATATTTGGAGTTATTCCACAAATTTTTTAAATAATCTATTGGTATTTAAAATGGTCTTTGGATTTGAGTAAAAATTTGCAAGCGGTTTTCCGAAATTCCAGTGATATCTGTGCTGTTTTTCAAAATTCGATGTAGTGCATGGTGTACCGGAGCACAAAGTTGGTCACTTTTCTTTTTAAATCGAGACGTGTTTTTTAAATATTTTCGAATAAATAACGGATTTTTGCAATATTTTTGTAAAGAAACCGCTTATTTTCGAAAGAATTATCTAAGCTTTTAAATGTAGGGTTCTACCTCAGCATTATATTTTTTTTTTATTTATTATCCTTTCGTAAATGATATTTTTATTATTTTATTATTACTTCTACATTTTATTTTTTTTTACACTTTTTACGCTTGGCTTACTTTCACATGCAACGCAATCTAGTAATCAAACCAAGTCACCACTTTCACCTTATAATGTATATTTTAAGTACATTTTAATTCACTTGTATCTGTATTTGCTTCTTACGAATTCATACTAATTGGAATAAAAGCGTTAGAACATCAAATTCGTGCAATCATACACCAAAAATGTTCTCTACCATTTTTCCGAAGCTAGCATAAAAAAGAGTTTTTATAAAAAAATAAGTTTTCGACACTAAATTGTTTTAAATTAAATTAAAGTGTTTTAAATTAGTTTTCTTCAGTTTTCAATAAAAGCTTTTATTTAAATATGTAAGTAATTTATTTTTATTGATTCTAAACCATAAATTTTTTTAGTTTTGTTAAATTTTTGTTTGTTCATTGCTTTCTAAACTTCAGTTGACTTTCTTTTATGATTTTTTGGTGTCATTCTAAGGCACTTCCAAAAGAATTCATGTGTTCATATTTCAAATGCAGTGATCTGGATATAAACCCGATGCATATCTTAAAATATAACTCTTCATTACTTCTATAGCATAAGTTATAGTATATCGTATTTTTTTTTTTGAATCTTAAGCATTTATTTAAATTGAGAAAATAGTTCTGATGAACTTTTTTAATTTTATTATTAAATCATTTTTTATATTTTAGTTTAAAATTTCATGAGGGTTAGAATTTATGCAGTCTTGCAATTTTTATAAAAGTTTTGAAAAATCAAGAAAAACGGATTTTTTGGCCTTTAATTGAAATTAGCTGGCCTGTCATTTGCATTTTTTCAGCCTCAAATGTTTATGATGACGCAATCTGTGCATTTTTGCATTATGTATTTTATTTAACACTACATCATTTCCAGTTTTAATTCAGAATTTACCAAAATAATTTTAAAATTGTGTAAAAATTATTTCAAATTGCCCAAAATTGTGCAAAAATTATTTTAAAATTGTCTAAAAATGTTTTAAAATTGTACAACCAGTTTTTAAATTATCCAAAAAATATTTTAAAATTTGTCTAAAATGTCATTAAAATTTTTGAAAAAGGTTTCAAAAATGCTTTTTCACTAATGCAGAATTATTTATTTGTTTTGATAAAGAGTATTTGTATATCAATGCATAAATTTCGCTTCTATAAACTTATATTTCTGCATTCTTATGAATTAAATATTCAAATTAAATATCTAAGGTTAAATATTACAAAGAATATAAACATTTTTCACTCATGCATCTGAATATCTAATCATTATCATTACTTCCTTAGAGTAAAGTATGAGTAATGCTAGTAGCTACATTTGAATTAGAGTATTCAAAAACCCAAAACCGGTCAACCGGTTTCTTTTTTTTTAACCAATCGGTTTCGAATATTTTGTAGATTCGAGAAAACCGAAAACAGGTCTTTTTTGTTCAATTAGCCGGTTTTTTTATTACATCACCAACTGGGTTACTTGGTCTCTTTTATATTTTCCCGAACACTTTTATAATCGTGTGTTTGGTTATAAAGATTTTTGATTTTTGAGATGTAAGTCTGATAGATTCCGATGAAGACTTAACTTTGGATATTCCAAATTCAAATAGTTTAATTTCTGATCTAAATAACACAATAAGCAGTATTCAAAATCCTAAAAAAGAGATTTTACAAAATCATTCATCATTATATGATGATTTCATATACGTATCTTGATAAATGCGACAAAAGAACTGAAAAGTTTGAAAATTTATATAATTGTCTTTTGACTATTTGTCCAACATCTACTGTTAGTGAAAGAGTATTTTCTACTTCTAGCTTTATCAAAAGCAAACAAAAAAATCGTCTTAAAACGAAACATTTAAATTGCATATTATTTCTAAAATATTATTTTTGAACTGAAAAATAGATTTTCTTTTTACATATTTAAAATGTTATATTAAAAAAACTTATTTAATGCCAAACGTTTTAAACGTTCAAATTACAAACGTACCTAATTTTACCAATTTACAAACTTAATGATCTCTATTCATTTGATATGAATATAGTTTAAAATATTAGTTTTTAAGATATTATATTAAAATATATTGGTTTTTAGTTTATTTTTTGTTGAAATGAAATACAATAAAAAAATTAAATTTAATTTATATATGCACATACATATATATATTTTTTTTTTCAAGGAATGTATTTTTTTATTTTTATTACTTTATATATTAAATTTCTGTTTTTTTATTGTAATAAAAACAATTAACAAATTATTTAAGTCTTTTAAAAAACCGGTTGACCGGTTTTTTCTACAAAAACCGAAACCGGTTTTTTTAACATTCGATTTTTCGAAGAAAACCGAAACCGGTTTTTTCAAAAGGCCTGTTTTTTGAATACTTCCATCCTGTGCAAAGCTAATGTTAAGTTCATCGATGAAACCATTAGAAAAGAAGCGATGCCCTTGCCATAGTAGTGATGCTTTCATTGCTTCTTTGGCAGCTTCATTTTTGCTGGGAAACTAATATATACTGGACAACCTGTTTATCTTTACAAAAGAATAAATATTTTAAGATCGAATAAAGAGGCTATAGAATAAATTTCATTCGATACCGTAAACAAATATCTGCAAAACATTTCTATATAAATGCCATTCGTCTCTGGAACAAGCTTCCACTTAATATCCACCCTGCGGGAAAAAAGGGGTCAGTTGAATATTGGGACCTGTCCCGGGTTAGGTGAAAACTGAACCGGTTCCGAAAAAACATATCACGAGATAGGTTAAAAGAGCACCGGTTCCTAAAGTACCTATCACGTGACCGGTTCAAAAGTCACGACATGTCCTTTTAGACCAGTCCTGTGACATGTCACAGAGGGCAATTGACCCCCTCCTAGGACAAGCCCATGTTAAAGTGATCGGTCCCGTAACCGGTCCCTATCACAATGAACCGATGATGTGACGTGTCCTGGGATAGGTCCTTTTCCCGCAGGGCAGATATTAAGCAATGCAAAGCACTCCAGATGCGCAATATTTTCACACTTGGATAACAAAAATCACATTTGTTTGTCATAAAATTTTTAAAATTGTTTAAGATTTTTAGATTTAAGATATATGATTTAACTATATCTTCCCAGTACTATTAAAAAAGATTAAGTCTTGTTGTACTGCTTTTTTCAATGAAGAAATAAATAAGTAAAATAAATATATAAACAATTTTTAGGGGTTGTCCCAAAATGAGTTAAAATTTGAAAGTTTGCAAAAAACCATTGATACGGAACCACATATAAGTATTACAAAAAATTTTGTCTAATAAAGTCAGCCACACAGTTCTGAGAGGATAACTCACTATAACTCTCGCAGTCCGAGTTCAAATGCTGCCGAAGATATTTTTTTACAGTAGAATTGTAATATTTTTTTATTAATTTCTAATTTGATAAAATTCGATCTAAAACATCTTTCTTAAAAATTTCGATCTTACTTAATCCCTAAGTATATTGCTGGCTCAAATTTTATCTGACATTTTTCAGATAAGTTTCGATATTACTAAATTCCAAAATATATTTCTGGATCTAATTGATCTGCCATTTTTCGAATCAATTTAGATTCTTCTAAATCCTCTAAATATATTGCTGGATCAAATTTGATCTGCTATTTTTTGGATCAATTAAGATCTAACGTAATCCCCAGATATATTGCTGGATGTAATATGATGTGCCATTTTTCGGATCAAATAAAATGAGTTACATATTAAATAATATCAAATTTAATATGATTATAAATAATATATTATAATCCTGGTTTAAGGGAAAGGGGTCTAAAATCACCAATAAAAATAGCAGATAAAAATGTTTTACAAAAAATTTCCGTATAAAATGAAAGAACAACAGAATGTATTTACTTTATTGTTTTTTAAGTCGTATTTTATATAATATTTGCCAATAAATTTAAAACGGCCATTAAATTTGATTATACTTACACAGTTCCAACCGATTTGGCAGTTTTTATATACTAACCTAATTTTCTTTACCTGAAAATAGTGAGTTGTTAATTTATAAAAACTTGTATATGATTTGGTTTTAAGATAACATATATTAAAAACCAAACAATTGTATTAATATTCCTGGGGTTTGATATCCCAGGAATATGTAACCATGCACAGTGAGGTGAAACATATGCAAAGCAAGGGTTAATTCAGGGAAGCCTGTAATTTGTGACACAATATTTTTTTTGGATTCTGTGTATATTGATTACTAAAAAAAATTTATTTTGAACAATTTCAAATTTTACCACGCTATTAAGCCTTTAATTTATAAGATTTTTTAAATAAGTTTTAAGTTTTTTTTTTGGCTTTTTATATGTCTAAAAAATATATTACGAAACAAAAATTCTACAAATATTTGTTATTTTTTTTAAATTATTTTAAAAGTTACGTTTAAGAAAGCCTCTGATTAAATACATACATATATATAAATATTTTTTTTTTTGGAACAAGGCACATTCATTGTAAATTGAATTGAAGCATCCAACCATTTTATATTCGCTTTCAGTTCCTGTATTCTATTGGCACTTTCCCACCGAGATTTAAACTGTACAAAAAAACTGAAATCTATTCATAAAATGTAACATGTTGAAAGGGCTTATACATTTGATGATTTTATCCTTAAAAACTTGATTTTATCTGTGTATTTTGCAGATTCAGATTTTTCAATAATACGAAAAAGTTCTCGACGGGAAATGAAAACTTTGTTCCTTAAATATTAAGAATTTCAAATTAAAAAAAATAACCAGTTTTTCGTTTTACCTTTCACCAAATAACAAACAGAATTTACCACTATAATAATAGGTCTGTACGAGGTAATTTTGGGTAAAGTCTGGTTAAATGAGAGTAAGCAAAAAATTCTCTCACAAAACCATAAAAATGCCCAAAATACTGTGAACGCACAAAACCACATTTCATACCCAAAAACAAACGTCAAATTTATTCATATTAAAAAACAGCTTCAATAATAAATATATTTGAAATGGCAGATATCTAATTACATTTTCAAGCGTATTTTTCATATTTAAGAAGGAAAGGTTCTTTATAGTAAATTTTTATTTTAATTTAATTTTTTCAAAAATGCAAAACAGCTAATTTATTAGCAACAGCTGATGATTTGACAATTTTAGCATTTTACCCAAACAAAAAGTACGGGTAAGTTCTGGTAAAATGAGAAACACAATTACTCTCTCATGAACGCTCTCATTTACCCAATTTTTGTTACAAGAAACGCTTTCTGGTAAGAATGGGTACCCGCGGGCACCCGCGGTAACGTACGTCGAACACACCTAATATGTATCACAATTTAAAAAAAAAAAACATAAAAACTCACGCAAAAAAAAAATGTAATTAAAAAAACTTAATTAAAGTCACGAAAATGTTATTGGAAATGAAAAACCTCAATTTCTTTTTTATTTGCCAATTACATGTAATGTGTAATTGATTTTTTTTATTACAATTGCATGTAATGTGTTTCTTCAATTAGACCTACCTTTTTCCATTTAATTGTCATTGAAATGTAATTATTTTAAAAATCACACTTACAACAACAATAACTAAAATAATCACTTAAGAGAAACAAAAAAGAAAAAAACAAATTTAAGTTAATGTGTTTCACAAAAAATCAAATAAAGCGTGTTTTTTAGAGTGTCCCAACTTTGAGTTGACATCACTGCTTTATTCGACAACCCGTTTAACAGCTGATAGTTGCTTTTTGTTTGGTTTGCTTTGAAATTTCATTCAACTTACACCACTTGGCCGCCATGGCTGGCGCGTAGAAAACGCAATCTGGAACATCAATTTTCAACAACTTTTCGCAGCATTTGCGGCCGTATTTCGCCGATAACTCTTCGAATGTTGATTTACAGGTGTTCAATTGTTTGGGGTTTATCGACGTCGACGAGTGATTTAACATAACCCCAAAGAAAATAATCCAATGGGGTAAAATCACACGATCTTGGTGCCCAATTAATTGGGTCATTACGTGAAATTATTTTTTCATCAAAAGTTTCTTTAAGTAAATCAATTGTAGCGCCTGCTGCGTGGCATGTGGCTCCGTTATGTTGGAACCAAGATTAATTCCACGTAATTGAGGTATGAAAAAGTTTCGATTCATGTTCCTATACCGATCACCATTGACAGTAACATTCTCACTATCATCGTTTTTGAGATAAGGGCTAATACTCTGGCGGAGTAATAGTATTTCGACAAATGCACATTATTAGTAACAGTTCTTCAAATTAGCCGCTCTGAAGGACGATTACGCCATAAAATGGAAGAAGTGCACGATGAGTTTGACGAATAGAACAATTATTTTGATTAAAAATTTTAACAATTGGCAGGCATTGCTCTGGTGAAAGTCCATTAATAATGAAATTTCAAAGCAAACTAAACTAATGAAACTATCAGTTGTTAAATGGGCTGTCAAATAAAGCAGTGATGCCAGCTCAAAGTTGTGACACTCTAAAAAAACACACTATTTTCAAATGAGGCAAAAACGGGTAAGGTTTTTTTTGATTATGCAGGTTGAAATACCATATTTTAAGAATATTTAAAAAGTTTTGCCCAAGTATTCTCACAAATGTTTTGAAAATCAACATTTCTTTAAAGAAAACTAATTTTTTTACCAATTTAAAAAAAAAGTTTAAAAATATTTCCGCAATATTACAAAAATTTAATAATAAATTAGTCAAATACTTGATGTTCATGGATCCATTTTAAAAAATAGTGTTTCCTAGGAAATTGAATTAATCTTCTTGTTTGTTACGGTTCACCCCAATGTGGCATGTACGAATACAAATTGATCGCGTTTCTTTTTAGACCACGTAAGCGCCAGCAACTAATTTTTCAGAAAACTAAAAAAAAACTTTTGCAAAAAGCAACGCCTCGCTTCGCATCATTTAAAAAAAAATAGATTTTGCAAATCACTTGAAAAAAGTAGGCGATTGCTCCGTTGAAACAGATGTTAGTTGCGTTGTTTGAAATTTTATACATACAAAGTAGAATTTGATAAATCACTGCGCTGAAAAATTAATCACTTGAGATGTCAAAATTATCACTTCAATTGTTTGAGCGTTAGTTTGAATTTTTTTTCAAACTATTTAAAAAAAACACAATTTGTAATTTGACATCAACATTGTACCATAATTGACGTTTGGTAACACCAATACTCTGGTTGGATTCTTCATTTTCCGAGAAAGACGAGATATCAAAAAAAAACGAGTACATTTTTTTTAATTTATTTTATTTTTTTGCACAATTTTTTGTACAAGACTAAAAGGTGATTTTTAGCAACTTTCTTTTTGGCAACAGCTGTTTTCATGTAACTGTCAAATATGTTCAGTTTGGTTTATATTTTAACCATGAATCGACTTTCAAACGAACAACGCTTGCAGATTATTAAATTTTATTATAAAAATTCATGATCGGTTAGGGAAGTACATCGTGCACTTCTTCCATTTTCATTTCGGAATCCTGTAACTAAATTTCCCACCAAATTTACATTATTGGACATTAAACCACTAACACCCATAAGTAGAGTGCGGACAAAGGAAAATATCGCAGCTTTATCCGCCAGTGTTGATGATCGTGAATTATCGATTCGGCGCCGTTCGCTGGAATTGGTGCGATGATTACAAACTTTTTTTTGCTCAAAATGGAAGAGCTGGACTTGGATGAAATGTGGTTTCAACATACCACACAGCACGCGAAACAATGGCACAATCGGTGAACAGTTTAAATTACGTTTGGGGTCGGTCAATTGGCCATCTAGATCGTGGGATTTAATGGCTTTAGATTATTTTATGTGGGACTATGTGAAGGCTCATGTATATAGGGACAAGCCCGAAATGGTAGACGCACCGGCCCATATGTTGGGGAGAGTATGCCAAAATTGCACCCAGCGTATGAACCATTTGAGGCGCAGTTGCGGTCAACATACACATGAAATCATCTTTTAACATGGAATTATGTAGACCGTTTTATCGACTCAAATAAAGATTACATTCATTTCTTTAAATTTTATATTTTTTTTTAATTAAATCCGAAAGATCTTAATTATTTATAATTTTATACACAAAATAAAAAAAATTAAAATTATTTATTTTTTATTTATTTAATTTTCAATCAGCTGCTAACATTGGTGTTGGCAATAGCAAAAAAGTGGGGATAAATGAAAAAAACCAAACTTAAATTCCATATATGCATAATTCAGGTAACACTGAAGTTATTTTAATTTGACAATTAAACCGATAATGTAAAAATCCAACGCCTTTAAGCGTTAAGAGACTTGCGTCTCTCGGAAGGGTGTAGAGACATTTTCTGAAAAATTTGTCACTTACAAGTTACTGAAGCTAAGTTTGTCGCATTTTGCAAATTTTGTCGAGTGTAAATTAACATTTATTTTTCTTTTTAACCTCTTAAAAAAAGTGATAAAGCTGTTATATATAAAATTTATACAAAGAAAATGTATACAAAAAAATCAAAAAATTGTGACGCAGAAGAAAACAAATTTTGTAATTTAA
Source organism: Eustalomyia histrio (assembly GCA_949748255.1). NCBI lineage: Eukaryota > Metazoa > Arthropoda > Insecta > Diptera > Anthomyiidae > Eustalomyia > Eustalomyia histrio. The sequence goes on along the minus strand of OX456523.1, from coordinate 211,517,469 downwards.
TTAACAAATTGGCCTTCTGTCTTGAAATGCATTAACTATACCTATAATTAAATTTTTAATTTTATTATTTTTGCTAAAAAAAAATAAATCAGGTATCCCAATTTCTCTGGCATCAATTATCAAAATATATCCCCATTATTATGACTCTTAACTTCAAAAAATTATGTTTTATGCATTTCGTTTTCGAAAAGTTTCAAAATTTACAAGATTTCCAGTGGTAATTAAAACTGAACCAGTGCATGAATCTTGACCGAAACGGTGCCAAAAGTTTTTTTATTGAATACCCTATAAGAAAATTGAAGAAACTATTGAGATTTTTAAAAGTTTTCCGTTCAATTTAAAAACAGAGGAACATACATTTATTTTTCAAAGAAATATCTATTTTAACTTTTTTATATATTTGTTCGAAATAATTTACTATCATTTACCGATTTTTTTCAGTTCCATTTGTTTGAAATCTAATAAAAATTTACCCACAAAACGAAAATTTGTGGTTTATTTATGTCCATAACAGTTATTACAATTTTAAATTTTGTTTGCTGTCTGTTTCAATTTTTCGGCAGTATACATTTAACATGTGCGTGTCATTGCGAATCTACACAACTATTGACTAGGTGTTGACATTGGAACCAGAGATTGACTAGTACATTTTAGTAATTCTAGTCTACACTTTTGGAACTTTTTACTAGATTTCCACACTAGGAAGGAAATAAGATTAAACAGGTGCATTTATTTTGTTGAATTAGATATTTTATTAATAAAAATTTTTTTATAAATTTCATTAAAGTAAAAAAAAATGTTCGAGCAAATTTAATTTTGGAGTAGACAAATCTTCAAAAAAAAAAAACTGCACAAAATCATGCACAGGCTCCGTAAAATCTTCATCAGCCTCCATAAAATCTTTAGAGTTGCATTTTTCACTAAAAATTGTTGCATCTTTCTTGTTATTTTTATAAAAAATTGATTGTTTCTTTCACAAGTTTTTTGTAATTTCTTTTGCTTATTATATACATATTTTGTTGGAATTTGTATATTTACCTTTTAAATTCATTTTTCTTTATATTTTTATTAAAAACTTTAATTTTGCATGCAGCTATGCACATGTATTTGCAACAAGATAAGACAATAAAAAACCAAGAACAAGCACAGCTTTGCAGCTGAAAAAAAGGAATGTAAAAAGTATAGACGCTTTGTAGACATGTCACCCAAAATAGTCGACAAAAGTGGTGACTTGTAGACACTTGACGCCAGGCTTCCTATAGGGGGAATAGTCATTTTATGAGCCTTTTTCAAAAAAAAAAAAAAATACCGCTTTGACGAACCTCACTTTGCGATATTCGCACATTTAGATGGTCAAAATGCATAAAAAGGCACAAATATTACAATTTCTCCTATACGATACAATCTTATAAAATTTTGTTAAAATTTACTACCATAATAATAGGTAACTTATTGGCTACCTTTATACCCATAAAATTACTAAAAGTGTGTAATTTTATATGTATTCTAAATTTTTGTTCAATTTACTACATGTGTGTAAATTTCGAATGTATGTGGTCAATAAAAGACAAAATCAGCCAGATCGGTTCATAAATGGCTGAGATATGAGCAAAAAACCACGACCTCTAATTTTTTTCCGTAAAATCCCTTTATTTAATATGTATGTTGAATTCTACGCATACCAAACACTGTTAGACAAACAAATAGACTCAATATATTTTAGTTAGTAATAGTGTTCATGGCTCAGCTGTGTAGGTGCCTGCCTAAGACACACACAGCAAGTGCCGGTTCAGATCACAGATACTTTTCAAAATAGAAAATGTTTGTTATTTTTCGATTTTGTTAAAATTACTTAGCAGTTTTTATTACATTGCAGTCTTGTAAATATGTAATTGTAAAAGTTTCTTATGTATGTAGGTAGGCATTGTTTTCGTTATTGTTGTTGATTTTCGTTTTAGAAATTAAGGCTTATTTCTGTGTGTAGTATATCTTCTTGCATTTTTATTCACCACTCTTACACACAGTGTTCCCATACTATTTTTCAAAAATCTTATCTGAAAAAAATCGCATGTGTTTATTTGAATTATTTAAAAACAAAATATTCAACAATTTAATAATATGTATGTATTTAAAACAATAACGTGGAAACAGTGTGACGAGATCTTAAAATTTGCTTACAGCTAAGTCTGTCATTAAGCAAAGCAAAAAAATGCTTAAATTAATTTTCAAAAATGGTAAAAATCATACTCAAATTTTTTCATACTTTTTGTACCTCCACCACAGGTGACTTATTTTTAATAAATTTAATATAAAATAACTACCATCAGATATAAATAGCCCAAGTGGTTCGAGTTTAAAATTAGGCAACCCTCTGATACAAACGGTTTTATTTCTTATTTTTGCTCCGATTTAAAAGAATTTATGAAAAGATTTTTAGACCATTTTTTTCTCATATATTAAGAAAATTTTATACATAATTTCTCTTCGAATGCAATTGTTTTAGGTCATAATATATAATAATTTATAAAACAAATTTTTAATGATGAAGAAGAAGTTTTGGAAGACATAAGTATGAAATTCTTACATCTGCCGCTCATTTTCCTTTGTTAAATATTTTTTTTTTGTATATTTTCGGCAATGTCAGTTTGCTAGTGATGGCACAAAGAAAATCGATTTTTTGTCATTTTTTTAGTGATGACACTTAAAATAACGAAAGATGTAAAACCAGTGATGCACCACCAGTAGATGTAGAAAGATGTATAATTTTTAGCCTGTATAATTCTTATCGGAAGATGTTAACATCTTTGAAAATTGATGAAAGATGTAGCTCAGTGGAAAAAGGCTCTAAGCGCTTTTTCACAAAAACTTTTTTTTCTTTTAGTCGCGCGATCGAACCCCCTCTATTCAACTTTTATGTAAAATTTTTTTATATTTTCTAGACTTTTTTTTTTGTTTTTTTTTTTTACACATAACAAATACCTACAGCACAGTTGATATAACTATGTCGGTCAGTATTTGGAGAACGTAAAGAGAAGAAGTTTTCAAATAAGGTACAAGCATCTTGGTTATCAATACACAACATCTGACCAAATATGGGCAGGATGTTTGTTTGTTTTGTTTTTAAATAAAAAATTACACACAATATCGTCGTAAATTTAAATTAATTTTTTAGAGTGTACTTACTAGCTTCAAATCGATATATTTCGATTCCTAGACCTGACCCATTGAAACGCCGGGACACGCATAACTTTTTTATTACCGATATAACTTTTCCCGGTAAGCAAAACCTGTGAAGATCACTGACCTCTTTCATTTGTCGTACAGTTTTTTTATTAACCGCATTTTCTTTATATAAAGGAAAATAAATTTATCCACATGGTCCAAAAATACACAACTCAAATAATAAACATTTTTTCCAGATCATACTAAATGTGGAAGAGGTTGAATGCATGCTTCCCGTGTCAACCCCTTCCCAATTGAATGACATCGAGGAGAAGCTGAAAGAAAATAATTTTTATAATGCAATGGTAATAAACATAAATTTATACTATAATATTTTTATACTTTAATATTTATACTTCACAGATGAGTGTGGCTCGAAGATTTTAACTCTGTACGTCCTATTCTTTCATAGTCCTTGGTCAAACCTATTTATAACGGTTGTTACATCTATTAATTCCATATCGATAATTTCACCTTTGACAGTACAACTGAATTCTGCTGAAACAATTTTTTCGGTAGTGAATACCGAATTGTTATTGAGGTAACCGATAAATTCGGTTACCATACTTTTGTTTCTTTGTAATGCAATTTGGATTGATACAGCAGATTTTAAGATACCATCTAAATATCGGTTGTTACAATTAAATTTTATTATTATTTTTTATATAAACATTTCTAAACATTTTGTTTGTTTTTCCAAATTTTAGAGTACATCGTGATTCCGATGAACCAGAACCAGAAAGTGAATATCAACACCAACAACATCGTCATTCACCTGCAGACTATGTACAAATAACTCCACGTAACGAAGAACAACAGCCACCACCTGGAACCACAGTTTATACATATGCTACCAATGAAAATGGTCAGTCTATAATTTGTGCCACAGAAACTGCGTCGGGTCCCATTAAATTAGGGTCCATTGATAAAGATCAGCTTCATAATGAGGCCCATCAGCAACAAATACAGCAACAACATCAACAATGTCCTACTCCCAATGGCAACTTTACCGAATCCTTAGTAGTTCCAACTTCTTCATTACATCATCAAAATCCTCATAATCTATCTAGTTCAGCGCATTTGCTACTACCCCATCCCACACATTTATCAACAGCTCCACGCTTTGAAGATGATAATCGTTTTACTCAAACCATTAGCGATAATGGTAATGGCCCTCCCACATTATATTATGATGTACCCATTGTCGATGCCACCACACATCCAAACGAAACAAAGACATTTACCGATTTAGGCAATTCACATTATTTAAATTATTCTTCGAATGCTTCATATCAATTAACTCAAAATAATACCATTTATAGTGTATCGCCAGCAACAAATCAATTAATAACGAAAGGTGATCCAAATTTGAGCTTGATTAGACAACCAGTTCAATATCAATCGATGTTATTTGATCCGCTTAAAACTTATTATTTTCACCTTGAAAGTAATGTAGTATACAAGGAGCTGACCTGGAATGTCAATGGCTGTATAACAACTTATCATTAGTACCTCATAATTTTCACTTTAGAAGTAATGCAGTGGGCAGGGCTCATTATTGGTAATACAAAAAACAATGAGCTGCTATTACTAAATTTTTCCTGAGTATTTTCATTATTTTTATCTTTGTTTAACCTTTTTAATAACTAATTTTATTGAGCTTAAGGTTCTTTTTTTATAATAAAAAATTATTTTTTTATAAGTATTTCGCTACTCCATCTTTAGGAAATAATAAACATGACAAATTATAAACAAAATGAGTTTTTTAAAAAATTTTTACAAAACTGTCTAACAAAAAATAATTCCTAGGCAACATACACATACACATATAATGCAATGGTAATAAACATAAATTTATACTATAATATTTTTATACTTTAATATTTATACTTCACAGATTTTTTTTACACATAACAAAGCACAGTTGATATAACTATGTCGGTCAGTATTTGGAGAACGTAAAGAGAAGAAGTTTTCAAATAAGGTACAAGCATCTTGGTTATCAATACACAACATCTGACCAAATATGGGCAGGATCCGTGAATTGGGCGTGGCACAAATTAAATTAATTTATATCTCAAGATCGGTAAGACCGTAATTACGTACTCCATAAATGGGCTAAAAACATAAAATTGTGTATAAAAACTTTAGAGCTGTAATATGACCTATGGATTCGTCTTCTATATCAAAAGATCGAAAATCTTTAGTAGAACATATATGCTGAAAGATATACATATATATATATAAACTTAAGTTTTTACCAAACCATGGTGAAGGCTATATAATATTCGGCATAGCCGAATATAGCACTCTTATTTGTTTTTTAATACCAAATAATTTTTTGACAAATTTTATTCAAACACAACTTATTTTGGATTTAGGCATAAAGGTGTAATATTAAAATATGATACTATTTTTCATTAAATTATTTGTCGTTTACTATTAAATCTGTTTATTAGTAATAAAATATGAACAAATTTATATACAAAAATTTGTTAAATACTTTTTTAAACATATCGTGCTCAAAATGAAGCATTATGTTTGGTTTTAAATAAAAAATTGCACACAATATCGTCGTAAATTTAAACTAATTTTTTAGAGTGTACTTACTAACTTCAAATCGATATATTTCGATTCCTAGACCTGACCCATTGAAACGCCGGGACACGCATAACTTTTTTATTACCGATATAACTTTTCCCGGTAAGCAAAACCTGTGAAGATCACTGACCTCTTTCATTTGTCGTACAGTTTTTTTATTAACCGCATTTTCTTTATATAAAGGAAAACAAATTTATCCACATGGTCCAAATACACAACTCAAATAATAAAAATTTTTTCCAGATCATACTAAATGTTAATATTTATACTTCACAGATTTGTTACATTTTTCGCATGAAAGAAGCTTCCCTCGATGTCGACATTGCAATCCGCAGAATTTACACGGATAGTGTATTGCAATGGTACAATTGGGAAGGGACACACGGGAAGCTTGCGTTCCAAAAACTTATTTTGATAAATAGATGTATGCGTGGTATGTACACATATTGAAATATCAAATAACAATTTCTTTAAACGCATGCATATATACTTATTTATATATATCTCTTCTTAAAATTTTAGATGTATTCCAGGACGAAGAAGAGGAGTTTAAACAAGCAGTAAAACTGGCTATTAAACGAAGCCACCACCGCTTGGCACAAGCAAGGAGGAGACGAATGTGAAGACCCCATCGAAACCACACATTACCAAATAATGAGTAAAGTAATGTATAATATATAGCCATAGGGGCCGATGGATTACTTTACACCTTACTTCATTGATGAATTTTACAGGCAATGAGCCTCAAAGTAATGTTGGGTATATACATCACATTAAATATGCTAAAAATTTGTTTAAGATGACCCACACTTATGTTATTTAGCTGCATTTGATATTTTATCGTTACGTCATAACATACCCAGCAAAAAAATGGTAGTCATTCTGTGACTATAACTTCAGTTGACATTCTCTTACGATTTTTTGATGTTATTCGAAGGCACTTTCAAAAGAACTCATGTGTTCATATTTCAAATGCAGTGATCTGGATATAAACCCGATGCCTCACCTACACTGCACCTTCTAACGCCAACGCGTGTGTAAAATAATTGAATTTTAAAAATCACTACGTCATTGCGTTGGTCTTTTGCGTTATCACTTTAATTGTCAAATTAAAATAATAGTTTAACATTTTCGTGTTTTATTCCCGAAGGGTCGTTTATTTCTTTTTTGCATAACGCTAGAGAGTCATATAACACAACACAAATGCAAATAAATTAATTTTGGAAATGATAAAAACAATTTACAAAATGATTCTGCTCAATATTTAATAATTTACCCGAAAAAGTTTCCGTACAGGTACCCAATATCTTTCGCTACTTTCTTTGGGGCTACCCCCGGAGGTATCTCTTGGTAGTGTTCTATGGAAAGTTTCTACAACTCCCGGCTAGGTCCACAAATGACCTCACTTTTCCTATGAAAACCCTTTGAGTGCGCCTTATCTCGGAAATCGATTTCTGGGTCCCCTATGGGAGGTACGTCCTTGGGTTATATGGACATAATAACTGTCGAAAATTGGCAAAAGATCTCTTTCAGAACCCAAAGTTTTAGACAAGCTAAAGCCTCTTAAAGAAATCAGAGCCAGAACAAAAAACCTATTAAAAACGAATATTTTGCTACATTACTACTGTCTTCTTAGCAATCACACACTTGGCTAAGTTGTTTTCCTAACAGGCACAATGATGATATTAAAATTGAAAGAGACCAAAAATGTACTATTTACATAAAAATAAATTTTGTTTTCTCCGTTATACTCAGGCTCAAGTATTTATTATATATTTTTTGTTTGTTTACTAGGTTTTTCATATACCACCAGGTTTTTTCATTGTTATTTTTCATTGTTTGTAGCGAGCTTTATACATCAGTATGTTTACAAAAAGCAAAGCAAATTCACGATTTTTAGCTAGGTTGATACATGTATTTCGATGCCCTAGACATGATGAGGACTTGCTCTTTCGCTATGTTCTTTGGGGGTACCCCTGGAAGTATCTCCTCGGAATGTTCCAGGGAAAGTTTCGACTCCGGTAGACCTGTCGATTGACCCCTACAACTCCCAGCTAGGTCCACAAATGACCCCACTTTTCCTATGAAAACCCTTCGAGTGCGCCTTATTAGCCCTATCATTTGCTCCCACTCCCGGCCTAATCGTCAAAATACACAACTCAAATAATAAACATTTTTTCCAGATCATACTAGATGTGGAAGAGGTTGAAAGTATGCTTCCCATGTCAACCCTTTCCCAATTGTATGACATCGAGGAGAAGCTTAAAGAAAATAATTTTTATAATGCAATGGTAATAAACATCAATTTATACTATAATATTTTTATACTCTAATATTTATACTTCACAGATTTGTTACATTTTTCGCATGAAAGAAGCTTCCCTCGATGTCGACATTGCAATCCGCAGAATTTACACGGATAGTGTATTGCAATGGTACAATTGGGAAGGGACACACGGGAAGCTTGCGTTCCAAAAACTTATTTTGATAAATAGATGTATGCGTGGTATGTTCACATATTGAAATATCAAATAACAATTTCTTTAAACGCATGCATATATACTTATTTATATGTATCTCTTCTTAAAATTTTAGATGTATTCCAGGACGAAGAAGAGGAGTTTAAACAAGCAGTAAAACTGGCTATTAAACGAAGCCACCACCGCTTGGCACAAGCAAGGAGGAGACGAATGTGAAGACCCCATCGAAACCACACATTACCAAATAATGGGTAAAGTATTGTATAATATATAGCCATAGGGGCCGATGGATTACTTTAGACCTTACTTCATTGATGAATTTTACAGGCAATGAGCCTCAAAGAAATGTTGGGTATATACATCACATTAAATATGCTAAAAATTTGTTTAAGATGACCCACACTTATGTTATTTAGCTGCATTTGATATTTTATCGTTACGTCATAACATACCCAGCAAAAAAATGGTAGTCATTCTGTGACTATAACTTCAGTCAAAATACACAACTCAAATAATAAACATTTTTTCCAGATCATACTAGATGTGGAAGAGGTTGAAAGTATGCTTCCCATGTCAACCCTTTCCCAATTGTATGACATCGAGGAGAAGCTTAAAGAAAATAATTTTTATAATGCAATGGTAATAAACATCAATTTATACTATAATATTTTTATACTCTAATATTTATACTTCACAGATTTGTTACATTTTTCGCATGAAAGAAGCTTCCCTCGATGTCGACATTGCAATCCGCAGAATTTACACGGATAGTGTATTGCAATGGTACAATTGGGAAGGGACACACGGGAAGCTTGCGTTCCAAAAACTTATTTTGATAAATAGATGTATGCGTGGTATGTTCACATATTGAAATATCAAATAACAATTTCTTTAAACGCATGCATATATACTTATTTATATATATCTCTTCTTAAAATTTTAGATGTATTCCAGGACGAAGAAGAGGAGTTTAAACAAGCAGTAAAACTGGCTATTAAACGAAGCCACCACCGCTTGGCACAAGCAAGGAGGAGACGAATGTGAAGACCCCATCGAAACCACACATTACCAAATAATGGGTAAAGTAATGTATAATATATAGCCATAGGGGCCGATGGATTACTTTACACCTTACTTCATTGATGAATTTTACAGGCAATGAGCCTCAAAGTAATGTTGGGTATATACATCACATTAAATATGCTAAAAATTTGTTTAAGATGACCCACACTTATGTTATTTAGCTGCATTTGATATTTTATCGTTACGTCATAACATACCCAGCAAAAAAAATGGTCATTCTGTGACTATAACTTCAGTTGACATTCTCTTACGATTTTTTGATGTTATTCGAAGGCACTTTCAAAAGAACTCATGTGTTCATATTTCAAATGCAGTGATCTGGATATAAACCCGATGCCTCACCTACACTGCACCTTCTAACGCCAACGCGTGTGTAAAATAATTGAATTTTAAAAATCACTACGTCATTGCGTTGGTCTTTTGCGTTATCACTTTAATTGTCAAATTAAAATAATAGTTTAACATTTTCGTGTTTTATTCCCGAAGGGTCGTTTATTTCTTTTTTGCATAACGCTAGAGAGTCATATAACACAACACAAATGCAAATAAATTAATTTTGGAAATGATAAAAACAATTTACAAAATGATTCTGCTCAATATTTAATAATTTACCCGAAAAAGTTTCCGTACAGGTACCCAATATCTTTCGCTACTTTCTTTGGGGCTACCCCCCGGAGGTATCTCTTGGTAGTGTTCTATGGAAAGTTTCTACAACTCCCGGCTAGGTCCACAAATGACCTCACTTTTCCTATGAAAACCCTTTGAGTGCGCCTTATCTCGGAAATCGATTTCTGGGTCCCCTATGGGAGGTACGTCCTTGGGTTATATGGACATAATAACTGTCGAAAATTGGCAAAAGATCTCTTTCAGAACCCAAAGTTTTAGACAAGCTAAAGCCTCTAAAAGAAATCAGAGCCAGAACAAAAAACCTATTAAAAACGAATATTTTGCTACATTACTACTGTCTTCTTAGCAATCACACACTTGGCTAAGTTGTTTTCCTAACAGGCACAATGATGATATTAAAATTGAAAGAGACCAAAAATGTACTATTTACATAAAAATAAATTTTGTTTTCTCCGTTATACTCAGGCTCAAGTATTTATTATATATTTTTTGTTTGTTTACTAGGTTTTTCATATACCACCAGGTTTTTTCATTGTTATTTTTCATTGTTTGTAGCGAGCTTTATACATCAGTATGTTTACAAAAAGCACAGCAAATTCACGATTTTTAGCTAGGTTGATACATGTATTTCGATGCCCTAGACATGATGAGGACTTGCTCTTTCGCTATGTTCTTTGGGGGTACCCCTGGAAGTATCTCCTCGGAATGTTCCAGGGAAAGTTTCGACTCCGGTAGACCTGTCGATTGACCCCTACAACTCCCAGCTAGGTCCACAAATGACCCCACTTTTCCTATGAAAACCCTTCGAGTGCGCCTTATTAGCCCTATCATTTGCTCCCACTCCCGGCCTAATCGTCAAAATACACAACTCAAATAATAAACATTTTTTCCAGATCATACTAGATGTGGAAGAGGTTGAAAGTATGCTTGCCATGTCAACCCTTTCCCAATTGTATGACATCGAGGAGAAGCTTAAAGAAAATAATTTTTATAATGCAATGGTAATAAACATCAATTTATACTATAATATTTTTATACTCTAATATTTATACTTCACAGATTTGTTACATTTTTCGCATGAAAGAAGCTTCCCTCGATGTCGACATTGCAATCCGCAGAATTTACACGGATAGTGTATTGCAATGGTACAATTGGGAAGGGACACACGGGAAGCTTGCGTTCCAAAAACTTATTTTGATAAATAGATGTATGCGTGGTATGTTCACATATTGAAATATCAAATAACAATTTCTTTAAACGCATGCATATATACTTATTTATATATATCTCTTCTTAAAATTTTAGATGTATTCCAGGACGAAGAAGAGAAGTTTAAACAAGCAGTAAAACTGGCTATTAAACGAAGCCACCACCGCTTGGCACAAGCAAGGAGGAGACGAATGTGAAGACCCCATCGAAACCACACATTACCAAATAATGGGTAAAGTAATGTATAATATATAGCCATAGGGGCCGATGGATTACTTTAGACCTTACTTCATTGATGAATTTTACAGGCAATGAGCCTCAAAGTAATGTTGGGTATATACATCACATTAAATATGCTAAAAATGTGTTTAAGATGACCCACACTTATGTTATTTAGCTGCATTTGATATTTTATCGTTACGTCATAACATACCCAGCAAAAAAATGGTAGTCATTCTGTGACTATAACTTCAGTCAAAATACACAACTCAAATAATAAACATTTTTTCCAGATCATACTAGATGTGGAAGAGGTTGAAAGTATGCTTCCCATGTCAACCCTTTCCCAATTGTATGACATCGAGGAGAAGCTTAAAGAAAATAATTTTTATAATGCAATGGTACTAAACATCAATTTATACTATAATATTTTTATACTCTAATATTTATACTTCACAGATTTGTTACATTTTTCGCATGAAAGAAGCTTCCCTCGATGTCGACATTGCAATCCGCAGAATTTACACGGATAGTGTATTGCAATGGTACAATTGGGAAGGGACACACGGGAAGCTTGCGTTCCAAAAACTTATTTTGATAAATAGATGTATGCGTGGTATGTTCACATATTGAAATATCAAATAACAATTTCTTTAAACGCATGCATATATACTTATTTATATATATCTCTTCTTCAAATTTTAGATGTATTCCAGGACGAAGAAGAGGAGTTTAAACAAGCAGTAAAACTGGCTATTAAACGAAGCCACCACCGCTTGGCACAAGCAAGGAGGAGACGAATGTGAAGACCCCATCGAAACCACACATTACCAAATAATGGGTAAAGTAATGTATAATATATAGCCATAGGGGCCGATGGATTACTTTACACCTTACTTCATTGATGAATTTTACAGGCAATGAGCCTCAAAGTAATGTTGGGTATATACATCACATTAAATATGCTAAAAATTTGTTTAAGATGACCCACACTTATGTTATTTAGCTGCATTTGATATTTTATCGTTACGTCATAACATACCCAGCAAAAAATGGTAGTCATTCTGTGACTATAACTTCAGTTGACATTCTCTTACGATTTTTTGATGTTATTCGAAGGCACTTTCAAAAGAACTCATGTGTTCATATTTTAAATGCAGTGATCTGGATATAAACCCGATGCCTCACCTACACTGCACCTTCTAACGCTAACGCGTGTGTAAAATAATTGAATTTTAAAAATCACTACGTCATTGCGTTGGTCTTTTGCGTTATCACTTTAATTGTCAAATTAAAATAATAGTTTAACATTTTCGTGTTTTATTCCCGAAGGGTCGTTTATTTCTTTTTTGCATAACGCTAGAGAGTCATATAACACAACACAAATGCAAATAAATTAATTTTGGAAATGATAAAAACAATTTACAAAATGATTCTGCTCAATATTTAATAATTTACCCGAAAAAGTTTCCGTACAGGTACCCAATATCTTTCGCTACTTTCTTTGGGGCTACCCCCGGAGGTATCTCTTGGTAGTGTTCTATGGAAAGTTTCTACAACTCCCGGCTAGGTCCACAAATGACCTCACTTTTCCTATGAAAACCCTTTGAGTGCGCCTTATCTCGGAAATCGATTTCTGGGTCCCCTATGGGAGGTACGTCCTTGGGTTATATGGACATAATAACTGTCGAAAATTGGCAAAAGATCTCTTTCAGAACCCAAAGTTTTAGACAAGCTAAAGCCTCTAAAAGAAATCAGAGCCAGAACAAAAAACCTATTAAAAACGAATATTTTGCTACATTACTACTGTCTTCTTAGCAATCACACACTTGGCTAAGTTGTTTCCCTAACAGGCACAATGATGATATTAAAATTGAAAGAGACCAAAAATGTACTATTTACATAAAAATAAATTTTGTTTTCTCCGTTATACTCAGGCTCAAGTATTTATTATATATTTTTTGTTTGTTTACTAGGTTTTTCATATACCACCAGGTTTTTTCATTGTTATTTTTCATTGTTTGTAGCGAGCTTTATACATCAGTATGTTTACAAAAAGCAAAGCAAATTCACGATTTTTAGCTAGGTTGATACATGTATTTCGATGCCCTAGACATGATGAGGACTTGCTCTTTCGCTATGTTCTTTGGGGTACCCCTGGAAGTATCTCCTCGGAATGTTCCAGGGAAAGTTTCGACTCCGGTAGACCTGTCGATTGACCCCTACAACTCCCAGCTAGGTCCACAAATGACCCCACTTTCCCTATGAAAACCCTTCGAGTGCGCCTTATTAGCCCTATCATTTGCTCCCACTGCCGGCCTAATCGTCAAAATACACAACTCAAATAATAAACATTTTTTCCAGATCATACTAGATGTGGAAGAGGTTGAAAGTATGCTTGCCATGTCAACCCTTTCCCAATTGTATGACATCGAGGAGAAGCTTAAAGAAAATAATTTTTATAATGCAATGGTAATAAACATCAATTTATACTATAATATTTTTATACTCTAATATTTATACTTCACAGATTTGTTACATTTTTCGCATGAAAGAAGCTTCCCTCGATGTCGACATTGCAATCCGCAGAATTTACACGGATAGTGTATTGCAATGGTACAATTGGGAAGGGACACACGGGAAGCTTGCGTTCCAAAAACTTATTTTGATAAATAGATGTATGCGTGGTATGTTCACATATTGAAATATCAAATAACAATTTCTTTAAACGCATGCATATATACTTATTTATATATATCTCTTCTTAAAATTTTAGATGTATTCCAGGACGAAGAAGAGAAGTTTAAACAAGCAGTAAAACTGGCTATTAAACGAAGCCACCACCGCTTGGCACAAGCAAGGAGGAGACGAATGTGAAGACCCCATCGAAACCACACATTACCAAATAATGGGTAAAGTAATGTATAATATATAGCCATAGGGGCCGATGGATTACTTTACACCTTACTTCATTGATGAATTTTACAGGCAATGAGCCTCAAAGTAATGTTGGGTATATACATCGCATTAAATATGCTAAAAATTTGTTTAAGATGACCCACACTTATGTTATTTAGCTGCATTTGATATTTTATCGTTACGTCATAACATACCCAGCAAAAAAATGGTAGTCATTCTGTGACTATAACTTCAGTTGACATTCTCTTACGATTTTTTGATGTTATTCGAAGGCACTTTCAAAAGAACTCATGTGTTCATATTTTAAATGCAGTGATCTGGATATAAACCCGATGCCTCACCTACACTGCACCTTCTAACGCCAACGCGTGTGTAAAATAATTGAATTTTAAAAATCACTACGTCATTGCGTTGGTCTTTTGCGTTATCACTTTAATTGTCAAATTAAAATAATAGTTTAACATTTTCGTGTTTTATTCCCGAAGGGTCGTTTATTTCTTTTTTGCATAACGCTAGAGAGTCATATAACACAACACAAATGCAAATAAATTAATTTTGGAAATGATAAAAACAATTTACAAAATGATTATGCTCAATATTTAATAATTTACCCGAAAAAGTTTCCGTACAGGTACCCAATATCTTTCGCTACTTTCTTTGGGGCTACCCCCCGGAGGTATCTCTTGGTAGTGTTCTATGGAAAGTTTCTACAACTCCCGGCTAGGTCCACAAATGACCTCACTTTTCCTATGAAAACCCTTTGAGTGCGCCTTATCTCGGAAATCGATTTCTGGGTCCCCTATGGCAGGTACGTCCTTGGGTTATATGGACATAATAACTGTCGAAAATTGGCAAAAGATCTCTTTCAGAACCCAAAGTTTTAGACAAGCTAAAGCCTCTAAAAGAAATCAGAGCCAGAACAAAAAACCTATTAAAAACGAATATTTTGCTACATTACTACTGTCTTCTTAGCAATCACACACTTGGCTAAGTTGTTTTCCTAACAGGCACAATGATGATATTAAAATTGAAAGAGACCAAAAATGTACTATTTACATAAAAATAAATTTTGTTTTCTCCGTTATACTCAGGCTCAAGTATTTATTATATATTTTTTGTTTGTTTACTAGGTTTTTCATATACCACCAGGTTTTTTCATTGTTTGTAGC
Organism: Eustalomyia histrio; assembly: GCA_949748255.1. Taxonomy (NCBI): domain Eukaryota; kingdom Metazoa; phylum Arthropoda; class Insecta; order Diptera; family Anthomyiidae; genus Eustalomyia; species Eustalomyia histrio. The sequence goes on along the minus strand of OX456523.1, from coordinate 211,501,940 downwards.
GAGCTTTATACATCAGTATGTTTACAAAAAGCAAAGCAAATTCACGATTTTTAGCTAGGTTGATACATGTATTTCGATGCCCTAGACATGATGAGGACTTGCTCTTTCGCTATGTTCTTTGGGGGTACCCCTGGAAGTATCTCCTCGGAATGTTCCAGGGAAAGTTTCGACTCCGGTAGACCTGTCGATTGACCCCTACAACTCCCAGCTAGGCCCACAAATGACCCCACTTTTCCTATGAAAACCCTTCGAGTGCGCCTTATTAGCCCTATCATTTGCTCCCACTCCCGGCCTAATCGTCAAAATACACAACTCAAATAATAAACATTTTTTCCAGATCATACTAGATGTGGAAGAGGTTGAAAGTATGCTTCCCATGTCAACCCTTTCCCAATTGTATGACATCGAGGAGAAGCTTAAAGAAAATAATTTTTATAATGCAATGGTAATAAACATCAATTTATACTATAATATTTTTATACTCTAATATTTATACTTCACAGATTTGTTACATTTTTCGCATGAAAGAAGCTTCCCTCGATGTCGACATTGCAATCCGCAGAATTTACACGGATAGTGTATTGCAATGGTACAATTGGGAAGGGACACACGGGAAGCTTGCGTTCCAAAAACTTATTTTGATAAATAGATGTATGCGTGGTATGTTCACATATTGAAATATCAAATAACAATTTCTTTAAACGCATGCATATATACTTATTTATATATATCTCTTCTTAAAATTTTAGATGTATTCCAGGACGAAGAAGAGGAGTTTAAACAAGCAGTAAAACTGGCTATTAAACGAAGCCACCACCGCTTGGCACAAGCAAGGAGGAGACGAATGTGAAGACCCCATCGAAACCACACATTACCAAATAATGGGTAAAGTAATGTATAATATATAGCCACAGGGGCCGATGGATTACTTTACACCTTACTTCATTGATGAACTTTACAGGCAATGACCCTCAAAGTAATGTTGGGTATATACATCACATTAAATATGCTAAAAATTTGTTTAAGATGACCCACACTTATGTTATTTAGCTGCATTTGATATTTTATCGTTACGTCATAACATACCCAGCAAAAAAATGGTAGTCATTCTGTGACTATAACTTCAGTTGACATTCTCTTACGATTTTTTGATGTTATTCGAAGGCACTTTCAAAAGAACTCATGTGTTCATATTTCAAATGCAGTGATCTGGATATAAACCCGATGCCTCACCTACACTGCACCTTCTAACGCCAACGCGTGTGTAAAATAATTGAATTTTAAAAATCACTACGTCATTGCGTTGGTCTTTTGCGTTATCACTTTAATTGTCAAATTAAAATAATAGTTTAACATTTTCGTGTTTTATTCCCGAAGGGTCGTTTATTTCTTTTTTGCATAACGCTAGAGAGTCATATAACACAACACAAATGCAAATAAATTAATTTTGGAAATGATAAAAACAATTTACAAAATGATTCTGCTCAATATTTAATAATTTACCCGAAAAAGTTTCCGTACAGGTACCCAATATCTTTCGCTACTTTCTTTGGGGCTACCCCCCGGAGGTATCTCTTGGTAGTGTTCTATGGAAAGTTTCTACAACTCCCGGCTAGGTCCACAAATGACCTCACTTTTCCTATGAAAACCCTTTGAGTGCACCTTATCTCGGAAATCGATTTCTGGGTCCCCTATGGGAGGTACGTCCTTGGGTTATATGGACATAATAACTGTCGAAAATTGGCAAAAGATCTCTTTCAGAACCCAAAGTTTTAGACAAGCTAAAGCCTCTAAAAGAAATCAGAGCCAGAACAAAAAACCTATTAAAAACGAATATTTTGCTACATTACTACTGTCTTCTTAGCAATCACACACTTGGCTAAGTTGTTTTCCTAACAGGCACAATGATATTAAAATTGAAAGAGACCAAAAATGTACTATTTACATAAAAATAAATTTTGTTTTCTCCGTTATACTCAGGCTCAAGTATTTATTATATATTTTTTGTTTGTTTACTAGGTTTTTCATATACCACCAGGTTTTTTCATTGTTATTTTTCATTGTTTGTAGCGAGCTTTATACATCAGTATGTTTACAAAAAGCACAGCAAATTCACGATTTTTAGCTAGGTTGATACATGTATTTCGATGCCCTAGACATGATGAGGACTTGCTCTTTCGCTATGTTCTTTGGGGGTACCCCTGGAAGTATCTCCTCGGAATGTTCCAGGGAAAGTTTCGACTCCGGTAGACCTGTCGATTGACCCCTACAACTCCCAGCTAGGTCCACAAATGACCCCACTTTTCCTATGAAAACCCTTCGAGTGCGCCTTATTAGCCCTATCATTTGCTCCCACTCCCGGCCTAATCGTCAAAATACACAACTCAAATAATAAACATTTTTTCCAGATCATACTAGATGTGGAAGAGGTTGAAAGTATGCTTGCCATGTCAACCCTTTCCCAATTGTATGACATCGAGGAGAAGCTTAAAGAAAATAATTTTTATAATGCAATGGTAATAAACATCAATTTATACTATAATATTTTTATACTCTAATATTTATACTTCACAGATTTGTTACATTTTTCGCATGAAAGAAGCTTCCCTCGATGTCGACATTGCAATCCGCAGAATTTACACGGATAGTGTATTGCAATGGTACAATTGGGAAGGGACACACGGGAAGCTTGCGTTCCAAAAACTTATTTTGATAAATAGATGTATGCGTGGTATGTTCACATATTGAAATATCAAATAACAATTTCTTTAAACGCATGCATATATACTTATTTATATATATCTCTTCTTAAAATTTTAGATGTATTCCAGGACGAAGAAGAGAAGTTTAAACAAGCAGTAAAACTGGCTATTAAACGAAGCCACCACCGCTTGGCACAAGCAAGGAGGAGACGAATGTGAAGACCCCATCGAAACCACACATTACCAAATAATGGGTAAAGTAATGTATAATATATAGCCATAGGGGCCGATGGATTACTTTACACCTTACTTCATTGATGAATTTTACAGGCAATGAGCCTCAAAGTAATGTTGGGTATATACATCACATTAAATATGCTAAAAATTTGTTTAAGATGACCCACACTTATGTTATTTAGCTGCATTTGATATTTTATCGTTACGTCATAACATACCCAGCAAAAAAATGGTAGTCATTCTGTGACTATAACTTCAGTTGACATTCTCTTACGATTTTTTGATGTTATTCGAAGGCACTTTCAAAAGAACTCATGTGTTCATATTTTAAATGCAGTGATCTGGATATAAACCCGATGCCTCACCTACACTGCACCTTCTAACGCCAACGCGTGTGTAAAATAATTGAATTTTAAAAATCACTACGTCATTGCGTTGGTCTTTTGCGTTATCACTTTAATTGTCAAATTAAAATAATAGTTTAACATTTTCGTGTTTTATTCCCGAAGGGTCATTTATTTCTTTTTTGCATAACGCTAGAGAGTCATATAACACAACACAAATGCAAATAAATTAATTTTGGAAATGATAAAAACAATTTACAAAATGATTCTGCTCAATATTTAATAATTTACCCGAAAAAGTTTCCGTACAGGTACCCAATATCTTTCGCTACTTTCTTTGGGGCTACCCCCCGGAGGTATCTCTTGGTAGTGTTCTATGGAAAGTTTCTACAACTCCCGGCTAGGTCCACAAATGACCTCACTTTTCCTATGAAAACCCTTTGAGTGCGCCTTATCTCGGAAATCGATTTCTGGGTCCCCTATGGCAGGTACGTCCTTGGGTTATATGGACATAATAACTGTCGAAAATTGGCAAAAGATCTCTTTCAGAACCCAAAGTTTTAGACAAGCTAAAGCCTCTAAAAGAAATCAGAGCCAGAACAAAAAACCTATTAAAAACGAATATTTTGCTACATTACTACTGTCTTCTTAGCAATCACACACTTGGCTAAGTTGTTTTCCTAACAGGCACAATGATGATATTAAAATTGAAAGAGACCAAAAATGTACTATTTACATAAAAATAAATTTTGTTTTCTCCGTTATACTCAGGCTCAAGTATTTATTATATATTTTTTGTTTGTTTACTAGGTTTTTCATATACCACCAGGTTTTTTCATTGTTATTTTTCATTGTTTGTAGCGAGCTTTATACATCAGTATGTTTACAAAAAGCAAAGCAAATTCACGATTTTTAGCTAGGTTGATACATGTATTTCGATGCCCTTTCGCTATGTTCTTTGGGGGTACCCCTGGAAGTATGGTAGTCATTCTGTGACTATAACTTCAGTCAAAATACACAACTCAAATAATAAACATTTTTTCCAGATCATACTAGATGTGGAAGAGGTTGAAAGTATGCTTGCCATGTCAACCCTTTCCCAATTGTATGACATCGAGGAGAAGCTTAAAGAAAATAATTTTTATAATGCAATGGTAATAAACATCAATTTATACTATAATATTTTTATACTCTAATATTTATACTTCACAGATTTGTTACATTTTTCGCATGAAAGAAGCTTCCCTCGATGTCGACATTGCAATCCGCAGAATTTACACGGATAGTGTATTGCAATGGTACAATTGGGAAGGGACACACGGGAAGCTTGCGTTCCAAAAACTTATTTTGATAAATAGATGTATGCGTGGTATGTTCACATATTGAAATATCAAATAACAATTTCTTTAAACGCATGCATATATACTTATTTATATATATCTCTTCTTAAAATTTTAGATGTATTCCAGGACGAAGAAGAGAAGTTTAAACAAGCAGTAAAACTGGCTATTAAACGAAGCCACCACCGCTTGGCACAAGCAAGGAGGAGACGAATGTGAAGACCCCATCGAAACCACACATTACCAAATAATGGGTAAAGTAATGTATAATATATAGCCATAGGGGCCGATGGATTACTTTACACCTTACTTCATTGATGAATTTTACAGGCAATGAGCCTCAAAGTAATGTTGGGTATATACATCGCATTAAATATGCTAAAAATTTGTTTAAGATGACCCACACTTATGTTATTTAGCTGCATTTGATATTTTATCGTTACGTCATAACATACCCAGCAAAAAAATGGTAGTCATTCTGTGACTATAACTTCAGTTGACATTCTCTTACGATTTTTTGATGTTATTCGAAGGCACTTTCAAAAGAACTCATGTGTTCATATTTTAAATGCAGTGATCTGGATATAAACCCGATGCCTCACCTACACTGCACCTTCTAACGCCAACGCGTGTGTAAAATAATTGAATTTTAAAAATCACTACGTCATTGCGTTGGTCTTTTGCGTTATCACTTTAATTGTCAAATTAAAATAATAGTTTAACATTTTCGTGTTTTATTCCCGAAGGGTCGTTTATTTCTTTTTTGCATAACGCTAGAGAGTCATATAACACAACACAAATGCAAATAAATTAATTTTGGAAATGATAAAAACAATTTACAAAATGATTCTGCTCAATATTTAATAATTTACCCGAAAAAGTTTCCGTACAGGTACCCAATATCTTTCGCTACTTTCTTTGGGGGTACCCCCCGGAGGTATCTCTTGGTAGTGTTCTATGGAAAGTTTCTACAACTCCCGGCTAGGTCCACAAATGACCTCACTTTTCCTATTAAAAACCCTTTAAGTGCGCCTTATCTCGGAAATCGATTTCTGGGTCCCCTATGGGAGGTACGTCCTTGGGTTATATGGACATAATAACTGTCGAAAATTGGCAAAAGATCTCTTTCAGAACCCAAAGATTTAGACAAGCTAGAGCCTCTAAAAGAAATCAGAGCCAGAACAAAAAACCTATTAAAAACGAATATTTTGCTACATTACTACTGTCTTCTTAGCAATCACACACTTGGCTAAGTTGTTTTCCTAACAGGCACAATGATGATATTAAAATTGAAAGAGACCAAAAATGTACTATTTACATAAAAATAAATTTTGTTTTCTCCGTTATACTCAGGCTCAAGTATTTATTATATATTTTTTGTTTGTTTACTAGGTTTTTCATATACCACCAGGTTTTTTCATTGTTTGTAGCGAGCTTTATACATCAGTATGTTTACAAAAAGCAAAGCAAATTCACGATTTTTAGCTAGGTTGATACATGTATTTCGATGCCCTAGACATGATGAGGACTTGCTCTTTCGCTATGTTCTTTGGGGGTACCCCTGGAAGTATCTCCTCGGAATGTTCCAGGGAAAGTTTCGACTCCGGTAGACCTGTCGATTGACCCCTACAACTCCCAGCTAGGTCCACAAATGACCCCTCTTTTCCTATGAAAACCCTTCGAGTGCGCCTTATTAGCCCTATCATTTGCTCCCACTCCCGGCCTAATCGTCAAAATACACAACTCAAATAATAAACATTTTTTCCAGATCATACTAGATGTGGAAGAGGTTGAAAGTATGCTTCCCATGTCAACCCTTTCCCAATTGTATGACATGGAGGAGAAGCTTAAAGAAAATAATTTTTATAATGCAATGGTAATAAACATCAATTTATACTATAATATTTTTATACTCTAATATTTATACTTCACAGATTTGTTACATTTTTCGCATGAAAGAAGCTTCCCTCGATGTCGACATTGCAATCCGCAGAATTTACACGGATAGTGTATTGCAATGGTACAATTGGGAAGGGACACACGGTAAGCTTGCGTTCCAAAAACTTATTTTGATAAATAGATGTATGCGTGGTATGTTCACATATTGAAATATTAAATAACAATTTCTTTAAACGCATGCATATATACTTATTTATATATATCTCTTCTTAAAATTTTAGATGTATTCCAAGACGAAGAAGAGGAGTATAAACAAGCGGGTAAAACTAGCTATAAAGCGAAGCCACCACCGCTTGGCACAAGCAAGGAGGAGACGAATGTAAAGAGCCCATCGAAACCACACACATTACCAAATAGGGGGTAAAGTAATGTATAGCCATAGGGGCCGATGGATTACTTTACACCTTACTTCATTGATGAATTTTACAGGCAATGAGCCTCAAAGTAATGTTGGGTATATACATTACATTAAATATGCTAAAAATTTGTTTAAGATGACCCACACTTATGTTATTTAGCTGCATTTGATATTTTATCGTTACGTCATAATATACCCAGCAAAAAAAATGGTAGTCATTCTGTGACTATAACTTCTTTCATTGCTTCCTAAACTTCAGTTGACATTCTCTTACGTTTTTTGATGTTATTCGAAGGCACTTTCAAAAGAATTCATGTGTTCATATTTCAAATGCAGTGATCTGGATATAAACCGGATGCCTCACCTACACTGCACCTTCTAACGCCAACGCGTGTGTAAAATAATTGAATTTTAAAAATCACTACGTCATTGCGTTGGACTTTTGCGTTATCACTTTAATTGTCAAATTAAAATAATAGTTTAACATTTTCGTGTTTTATTCCCGAAGGGTCGTTTATTTCTTTTTTGAACAACGCTAGAGAGTCATATTACACAACACAAATGCAAATAAATTAATTTTGGAAATGATAAAAACAATTTACAAAATGATTCTGCTCAATATTTAATAATTTACCCGAAAAAGTTTCCGTACAGGTACCCAATATCTTTCGCTACTTTCTTTGGGGGTACCCCCCGGAGGTATCTCTTGGTAGTGTTCTATGGAAAGTTTCTACAACTCCCGGCTAGGTCCACAAATGACCTCACTTTTCCTATTAAAAACCCTTTAAGTGCGCCTTATCTCGGAAATCGATTTCTGGGTCCCCTATGGGAGGTACGTCCTTGGGTTATATGGACATAATAACTGTCGAAAATTGGCAAAAGATCTCTTTCAGAACCCAAAGATTTAGACAAGCTAGAGCCTCTAAAAGAAATCAGAGCCAGAACAAAAAACCTATTAAAAACGAATATTTTGCTACATTACTACTGTCTTCTTAGCAATCACACACTTGGCTAAGTTGTTTTCCTAACAGGCACAATGATGATATTAAAATTGAAAGAGACCAAAAATGTACTATTTACATAAAAATAAATTTTGTTTTCTCCGTTATACTCAGGCTCAAGTATTTATTATATATTTTTTGTTTGTTTACTAGGTTTTTCATATACCACCAGGTTTTTTCATTGTTATTTTTCATTGTTTGTAGCGAGCTTTATACATCAGTATGTTTACAAAAAGCAAAGCAAATTCACGATGTTTAGCTAGGTTGATACATGTATTTCGATGCCCTAGACATGATGAGGACTTGCTCTTTCGCTATGTTCTTTGGGGGTACCCCTGGAAGTATCTCCTCGGAATGTTCCAGGGAAAGTTTCGACTCCGGTAGACCTGTCGATTGACCCCTACAACTCCCAGCTAGGTCCACAAATGACCCCACTTTTCCTATGAAAACCCTTCGAGTGCGCCTTATTAGCCCTATCATTTGCTCCCACTCCCGGCCTAATCGTCAAAATACACAACTCAAATAATAAACATTTTTTCCAGATCATACTAGATGTGGAAGAGGTTGAAAGTATGCTTCATCTGTCAACCCTTTCCCAATTGTATGACATCGAGGAGAAGCTTAAAGAAAATAATTTTTATAATGCAATGGTAATAAACATCAATTTATACTATAATATTTTTATACTCTAATATTTATACTTCACAGATTTGTTACATTTTTCGCATGAAAGAAGCTTCCCTCGATGTCGACATTGCAATCCGCAGAATTTACACGGATAGTGTATTGCAATGGTACAATTGGGAAGGGACACACGGTAAGCTTGCGTTCCAAAAACTTATTTTGATAAATAGATGTATGCGTGGTATGTTCACATATTGAAATATTAAATAACAATTTCTTTAAACGCATGCATATATACTTATTTATATATATCTCTTCTTAAAATTTTAGATGTATTCCAAGACGAAGAAGAGGAGTATAAACAAGCGGTAAAACTAGCTATAAAGCGAAGCCACCACCGCTTGGCACAAGCAAGGAGGAGACGAATGTAAAGAGCCCATCGAAACCACACACATTACCAAATAGGGGGTAAAGTAATGTATAGCCATAGGGGCCGATGGATTACTTTACACCTTACTTCATTGATGAATTTTACAGGCAATGAGCCTCAAAGTAATGTTGGGTATATACATTACATTAAATATGCTAAAAATTTGTTTAAGATGACCCACACTTATGTTATTTAGCTGCATTTGATATTTTATCGTTACGTCATAATATACCCAGCAAAAAAAATGGTAGTCATTCTGTGACTATAACTTCTTTCATTGCTTCCTAAACTTCAGTTGACATTCTCTTACGTTTTTTGATGTTATTCGAAGGCACTTTCAAAAGAATTCATGTGTTCATATTTCAAATGCAGTGATCTGGATATAAACCGGATGCCTCACCTACACTGCACCTTCTAACGCCAACGCGTGTGTAAAATAATTGAATTTTAAAAATCACTACGTCATTGCGTTGGACTTTTGCGTTATCACTTTAATTGTCAAATTAAAATAATAGTTTAACATTTTCGTGTTTTATTCCCGAAGGGTCGTTTATTTCTTTTTTGAACAACGCTAGAGAGTCATATTACACAACACAAATGCAAATAAATTAATTTTGGAAATGATAAAAACAATTTACAAAATGATTCTGCTCAATATTTAATAATTTACCCGAAAAAGTTTCCGTACAGGTACCCAATATCTTTCGCTACTTTCTTTGGGGGTACCCCCCGGAGGTATCTCTTGGTAGTGTTCTATGGAAAGTTTCTACAACTCCCGGCTAGGTCCACAAATGACCTCACTTTTCCTATTAAAAACCCTTTAAGTGCGCCTTATCTCGGAAATCGATTTCTGGGTCCCCTATGGGAGGTACGTCCTTGGGTTATATGGACATAATAACTGTCGAAAATTGGCAAAAGATCTCTTTCAGAACCCAAAGATTTAGACAAGCTAGAGCCTCTAAAAGAAATCAGAGCCAGAACAAAAAACCTATTAAAAACGAATATTTTGCTACATTACTACTGTCTTCTTAGCAATCACACACTTGGCTAAGTTGTTTTCCTAACAGGCACAATGATGATATTAAAATTGAAAGAGACCAAAAATGTACTATTTACATAAAAATAAATTTTGTTTTCTCCGTTATACTCAGGCTCAAGTATTTATTATATATTTTTTGTTTGTTTACTAGGTTTTTCATATACCACCAGGTTTTTTCATTGTTTGTAGCGAGCTTTATACATCAGTATGTTTACAAAAAGCAAAGCAAATTCACGATTTTTAGCTAGGTTGATACATGTATTTCGATGCCCTAGACATGATGAGGACTTGCTCTTTCGCTATGTTCTTTGGGGGTACCCCTGGAAGTATCTCCTCGGAATGTTCCAGGGAAAGTTTCGACTCCGGTAGACCTGTCGATTGACCCCTACAACTCCCAGCTAGGTCCACAAATGACCCCTCTTTTCCTATGAAAACCCTTCGAGTGCGCCTTATTAGCCCTATCATTTGCTCCCACTCCCGGCCTAATCGTCAAAATACACAACTCAAATAATAAACATTTTTTCCAGATCATACTAGATGTGGAAGAGGTTGAAAGTATGCTTCCCATGTCAACCCTTTCCCAATTGTATGACATGGAGGAGAAGCTTAAAGAAAATAATTTTTATAATGCAATGGTAATAAACATCAATTTATACTATAATATTTTTATACTCTAATATTTATACTTCACAGATTTGTTACATTTTTCGCATGAAAGAAGCTTCCCTCGATGTCGACATTGCAATCCGCAGAATTTACACGGATAGTGTATTGCAATGGTACAATTGGGAAGGGACACACGGTAAGCTTGCGTTCCAAAAACTTATTTTGATAAATAGATGTATGCGTGGTATGTTCACATATTGAAATATTAAATAACAATTTCTTTAAACGCATGCATATATACTTATTTATATATATCTCTTCTTAAAATTTTAGATGTATTCCAAGACGAAGAAGAGGAGTATAAACAAGCGGGTAAAACTAGCTATAAAGCGAAGCCACCACCGCTTGGCACAAGCAAGGAGGAGACGAATGTAAAGAGCCCATCGAAACCACACACATTACCAAATAGGGGGTAAAGTAATGTATAGCCATAGGGGCCGATGGATTACTTTACACCTTACTTCATTGATGAATTTTACAGGCAATGAGCCTCAAAGTAATGTTGGGTATATACATTACATTAAATATGCTAAAAATTTGTTTAAGATGACCCACACTTATGTTATTTAGCTGCATTTGATATTTTATCGTTACGTCATAATATACCCAGCAAAAAAAATGGTAGTCATTCTGTGACTATAACTTCTTTCATTGCTTCCTAAACTTCAGTTGACATTCTCTTACGTTTTTTGATGTTATTCGAAGGCACTTTCAAAAGAATTCATGTGTTCATATTTCAAATGCAGTGATCTGGATATAAACCGGATGCCTCACCTACACTGCACCTTCTAACGCCAACGCGTGTGTAAAATAATTAAATTTTAAAAATCACTACGTCATTGCGTTGGACTTTTGCGTTATCACTTTAATTGTCAAATTAAAATAATAGTTTAACATTTTCGTGTTTTATTCCCGAAGGGTCGTTTATTTCTTTTTTGAACAACGCTAGAGAGTCATATTACACAACACAAATGCAAATAAATTAATTTTGGAAATGATAAAAACAATTTACAAAATGATTCTGCTCAATATTTAATAATTTACCCGAAAAAGTTTCCGTACAGGTACCCAATATCTTTCGCTACTTTCTTTGGGGGTACCCCCCGGAGGTATCTCTTGGTAGTGTTCTATGGAAAGTTTCTACAACTCCCGGCTAGGTCCACAAATGACCTCACTTTTCCTATTAAAAACCCTTTAAGTGCGCCTTATCTCGGAAATCGATTTCTGGGTCCCCTATGGGAGGTACGTCCTTGGGTTATATGGACATAATAACTGTCGAAAATTGGCAAAAGATCTCTTTCAGAACCCAAAGATTTAGACAAGCTAGAGCCTCTAAAAGAAATCAGAGCCAGAACAAAAAACCTATTAAAAACGAATATTTTGCTACATTACTACTGTCTTCTTAGCAATCACACACTTGGCTAAGTTGTTTTCCTAACAGGCACAATGATGATATTAAAATTGAAAGAGACCAAAAATGTACTATTTACATAAAAATAAATTTTGTTTTCTCCGTTATACTCAGGCTCAAGTATTTATTATATATTTTTTGTTTGTTTACTAGGTTTTTCATATACCACCAGGTTTTTTCATTGTTATTTTTCATTGTTTGTAGCGAGCTTTATACATCAGTATGTTTACAAAAAGCAAAGCAAATTCACGATTTTTAGCTAGGTTGATACATGTATTTCGATGCCCTAGACATGATGAGGACTTGCTCTTTCGCTATGTTCTTTGGGGGTACCCCTGGAAGTATCTCCTCGGAATGTTCCAGGGAAAGTTTCGACTCCGGTAGACCTGTCGATTGACCCCTACAACTCCCAGCTAGGTCCACAAATGACCCCTCTTTTCCTATGAAAACCCTTCGAGTGCGCCTTATTAGCCCTATCATTTGCTCCCACTCCCGGCCTAATCGTCAAAATACACAACTCAAATAATAAACATTTTTTCCAGATCATACTAGATGTGGAAGAGGTTGAAAGTATGCTTCCCATGTCAACCCTTTCCCAATTGTATGACATGGAGGAGAAGCTTAAAGAAAATAATTTTTATAATGCAATGGTAATAAACATCAATTTATACTATAATATTTTTATACTCTAATATTTATACTTCACAGATTTGTTACATTTTTCGCATGAAAGAAGCTTCCCTCGATGTCGACATTGCAATCCGCAGAATTTACACGGATAGTGTATTGCAATGGTACAATTGGGAAGGGACACACGGTAAGCTTGCGTTCCAAAAACTTATTTTGATAAATAGATGTATGCGTGGTATGTTCACATATTGAAATATTAAATAACAATTTCTTTAAACGCATGCATATATACTTATTTATATATATCTCTTCTTAAAATTTTAGATGTATTCCAAGACGAAGAAGAGGAGTATAAACAAGCGGGTAAAACTAGCTATAAAGCGAAGCCACCACCGCTTGGCACAAGCAAGGAGGAGACGAATGTAAAGAGCCCATCGAAACCACACACATTACCAAATAGGGGGTAAAGTAATGTATAGCCATAGGGGCCGATGGATTACTTTACACCTTACTTCATTGATGAATTTTACAGGCAATGAGCCTCAAAGTAATGTTGGGTATATACATTACATTAAATATGCTAAAAATTTGTTTAAGATGACCCACACTTATGTTATTTAGCTGCATTTGATATTTTATCGTTACGTCATAATATACCCAGCAAAAAAAATGGTAGTCATTCTGTGACTATAACTTCTTTCATTGCTTCCTAAACTTCAGTTGACATTCTCTTACGTTTTTTGATGTTATTCGAAGGCACTTTCAAAAGAATTCATGTGTTCATATTTCAAATGCAGTGATCTGGATATAAACCGGATGCCTCACCTACACTGCACCTTCTAACGCCAACGCGTGTGTAAAATAATTAAATTTTAAAAATCACTACGTCATTGCGTTGGACTTTTGCGTTATCACTTTAATTGTCAAATTAAAATAATAGTTTAACATTTTCGTGTTTTATTCCCGAAGGGTCGTTTATTTCTTTTTTGAACAACGCTAGAGAGTCATATTACACAACACAAATGCAAATAAATTAATTTTGGAAATGATAAAAACAATTTACAAAATGATTCTGCTCAATATTTAATAATTTACCCGAAAAAGTTTCCGTACAGGTACCCAATATCTTTCGCTACTTTCTTTGGGGGTACCCCCCGGAGGTATCTCTTGGTAGTGTTCTATGGAAAGTTTCTACAACTCCCGGCTAGGTCCACAAATGACCTCACTTTTCCTATTAAAAACCCTTTAAGTGCGCCTTATCTCGGAAATCGATTTCTGGGTCCCCTATGGGAGGTACGTCCTTGGGTTATATGGACATAATAACTGTCGAAAATTGGCAAAAGATCTCTTTCAGAACCCAAAGATTTAGACAAGCTAGAGCCTCTAAAAGAAATCAGAGCCAGAACAAAAAACCTATTAAAAACGAATATTTTGCTACATTACTACTGTCTTCTTAGCAATCACACACTTGGCTAAGTTGTTTTCCTAACAGGCACAATGATGATATTAAAATTGAAAGAGACCAAAAATGTACTATTTACATAAAAATAAATTTTGTTTTCTCCGTTATACTCAGGCTCAAGTATTTATTATATATTTTTTGTTTGTTTACTAGGTTTTTCATATACCACCAGGTTTTTTCATTGTTATTTTTCATTGTTTGTAGCGAGCTTTATACATCAGTATGTTTACAAAAAGCAAAGCAAATTCACGATTTTTAGCTAGGTTGATACATGTATTTCGATGCCCTAGACATGATGAGGACTTGCTCTTTCGCTATGTTCTTTGGGGGTACCCCTGGAAGTATCTCCTCGGAATGTTCCAGGGAAAGTTTCGACTCCGGTAGACCTGTCGATTGACCCCTACAACTCCCAGCTAGGTCCACAAATGACCCCTCTTTTCCTATGAAAACCCTTCGAGTGCGCCTTATTAGCCCTATCATTTGCTCCCACTCCCGGCCTAATCGTCAAAATACACAACTCAAATAATAAACATTTTTTCCAGATCATACTAGATGTGGAAGAGGTTGAAAGTATGCTTCCCATGTCAACCCTTTCCCAATTGTATGACATCGAGGAGAAGCTTAAAGAAAATAATTTTTATAATGCAATGGTAATAAACATCAATTTATACTATAATATTTTTATACTCTAATATTTATACTTCACAGATTTGTTACATTTTTCGCATGAAAGAAGCTTCCCTCGATGTCGACATTGCAATCCGCAGAATTTACACGGATAGTGTATTGCAATGGTACAATTGGGAAGGGACACACGGGAAGCTTGCGTTCCAAAAACTTATTTTGATAAATAGATGTATGCGTGGTATGTTCACATATTGAAATATCAAATAACAACTTCTTTAAACGCATGCATATATACTTATTTATATATATCTCTTCTTAAAATTTTAGATGTATTCCAAGACGAAGAAGAGGAGTATAAACAAGCGGTAAAACTAGCTATAAAGCGAAGCCACCACCGTTTGGCACAAGCAAGGAGGAGACGAATGTAAAGAGCCCATCGAAACCACACATTACCAAATAATGGGTAAAGTAAAGTATAGCCATAGGGGCCGATGGATTACTTTACACCTTACTTCATTGATGAATTTTACAGGCAATGAGCCTCAAAGTAATGTTGGGTATATACATTACATTAAATATGCTAAAAATTTGTTTAAGATGACCCACACTTATGTTATTTAGCTGCATTTGATATTTTATCGTTACGTCATAACATACCCAGCAAAAAAAATGGTAGTCATTCTGTGACTATAACTTCTTTTATTGCTTCCTAAACTTCAGTTGACATTCTCTTACGATTTTTTGATGTTATTCTAAGGCACTTTCAAAAGAATTCATGTGTTCATATTTCAAATGCAGTGATCTGGATATAAACCGGATGCCTCACCTACACTGCACCTTCTAACGCCAACGCGTGTGTAAAATAATTGAATTTTAAAAATCACTACGTCATTGCGTTGGACTTTTGCGTTATCACTTTAATTGTCAAATTAAAATAATAGTTTAACATTTTCGTGTTTTATTCCCGAAGGGTCGTTTATTTCTTTTTTGAACAACGCTAGAGAGTCATATTACACAACACAAATGCAAATAAATTAATTTTGGAAATGATAAAAACAATTTACAAAATGATTCTGCTCAATATTTAATAATTTACCCGAAAAAGTTTCCGTACAGGTACCCAATATCTTTCGCTACTTTCTTTGGGGGTACCCCCCGGAGGTATCTCTTGGTAGTGTTCTATGGAAAGTTTCTACAACTCCCGGCTAGGTCCACAAATGACCTCACTTTTCCTATTAAAAACCCTTTAAGTGCGCCTTATCTCGGAAATCGATTTCTGGGTCCCCTATGGGAGGTACGTCCTTGGGTTATATGGACATAATAACTGTCGAAAATTGGCAAAAGATCTCTTTCAGAACCCAAAGATTTAGACAAGCTAGAGCCTCTAAAAGAAATCAGAGCCAGAACAAAAAACCTATTAAAAACGAATATTTTGCTACATTACTACTGTCTTCTTAGCAATCACACACTTGGCTAAGTTGTTTTCCTAACAGGCACAATGATGATATTAAAATTGAAAGAGACCAAAAATGTACTATTTACATAAAAATAAATTTTGTTTTCTCCGTTATACTCAGGCTCAAGTATTTATTATATATTTTTTGTTTGTTTACTAGGTTTTTCATATACCACCAGGTTTTTTCATTGTTTGTAGCGAGCTTTATACATCAGTATGTTTACAAAAAGCAAAGCAAATTCACGATTTTTAGCTAGGTTGATACATGTATTTCGATGCCCTAGACATGATGAGGACTTGCTCTTTCGCTATGTTCTTTGGGGGTACCCCTGGAAGTATCTCCTCGGAATGTTCCAGGGAAAGTTTCGACTCCGGTAGACCTGTCGATTGACCCCTACAACTCCCAGCTAGGTCCACAAATGACCCCTCTTTTCCTATGAAAACCCTTCGAGTGCGCCTTATTAGCCCTATCATTTGCTCCCACTCCCGGCCTAATCGTCAAAATACACAACTCAAATAATAAACATTTTTTCCAGATCATACTAGATGTGGAAGAGGTTGAAAGTATGCTTCCCATGTCAACCCTTTCCCAATTGTATGACATGGAGGAGAAGCTTAAAGAAAATAATTTTTATAATGCAATGGTAATAAACATCAATTTATACTATAATATTTTTATACTCTAATATTTATACTTCACAGATTTGTTACATTTTTCGCATGAAAGAAGCTTCCCTCGATGTCGACATTGCAATCCGCAGAATTTACACGGATAGTGTATTGCAATGGTACAATTGGGAAGGGACACACGGTAAGCTTGCGTTCCAAAAACTTATTTTGATAAATAGATGTATGCGTGGTATGTTCACATATTGAAATATTAAATAACAATTTCTTTAAACGCATGCATATATACTTATTTATATATATCTCTTCTTAAAATTTTAGATGTATTCCAAGACGAAGAAGAGGAGTATAAACAAGCGGGTAAAACTAGCTATAAAGCGAAGCCACCACCGCTTGGCACAAGCAAGGAGGAGACGAATGTAAAGAGCCCATCGAAACCACACACATTACCAAATAGGGGGTAAAGTAATGTATAGCCATAGGGGCCGATGGATTACTTTACACCTTACTTCATTGATGAATTTTACAGGCAATGAGCCTCAAAGTAATGTTGGGTATATACATTACATTAAATATGCTAAAAATTTGTTTAAGATGACCCACACTTATGTTATTTAGCTGCATTTGATATTTTATCGTTACGTCATAATATACCCAGCAAAAAAAATGGTAGTCATTCTGTGACTATAACTTCTTTCATTGCTTCCTAAACTTCAGTTGACATTCTCTTACGTTTTTTGATGTTATTCGAAGGCACTTTCAAAAGAATTCATGTGTTCATATTTCAAATGCAGTGATCTGGATATAAACCGGATGCCTCACCTACACTGCACCTTCTAACGCCAACGCGTGTGTAAAATAATTAAATTTTAAAAATCACTACGTCATTGCGTTGGACTTTTGCGTTATCACTTTAATTGTCAAATTAAAATAATAGTTTAACATTTTCGTGTTTTATTCCCGAAGGGTCGTTTATTTCTTTTTTGAACAACGCTAGAGAGTCATATTACACAACACAAATGCAAATAAATTAATTTTGGAAATGATAAAAACAATTTACAAAATGATTCTGCTCAATATTTAATAATTTACCCGAAAAAGTTTCCGTACAGGTACCCAATATCTTTCGCTACTTTCTTTGGGGGTACCCCCCGGAGGTATCTCTTGGTAGTGTTCTATGGAAAGTTTCTACAACTCCCGGCTAGGTCCACAAATGACCTCACTTTTCCTATTAAAAACCCTTTAAGTGCGCCTTATCTCGGAAATCGATTTCTGGGTCCCCTATGGGAGGTACGTCCTTGGGTTATATGGACATAATAACTGTCGAAAATTGGCAAAAGATCTCTTTCAGAACCCAAAGATTTAGACAAGCTAGAGCCTCTAAAAGAAATCAGAGCCAGAACAAAAAACCTATTAAAAACGAATATTTTGCTACATTACTACTGTCTTCTTAGCAATCACACACTTGGCTAAGTTGTTTTCCTAACAGGCACAATGATGATATTAAAATTGAAAGAGACCAAAAATGTACTATTTACATAAAAATAAATTTTGTTTTCTCCGTTATACTCAGGCTCAAGTATTTATTATATATTTTTTGTTTGTTTACTAGGTTTTTCATATACCACCAGGTTTTTTCATTGTTATTTTTCATTGTTTGTAGCGAGCTTTATACATCAGTATGTTTACAAAAAGCAAAGCAAATTCACGATTTTTAGCTAGGTTGATACATGTATTTCGATGCCCTAGACATGATGAGGACTTGCTCTTTCGCTATGTTCTTTGGGGGTACCCCTGGAAGTATCTCCTCGGAATGTTCCAGGGAAAGTTTCGACTCCGGTAGACCTGTCGATTGACCCCTACAACTCCCAGCTAGGTCCACAAATGACCCCTCTTTTCCTATGAAAACCCTTCGAGTGCGCCTTATTAGCCCTATCATTTGCTCCCACTCCCGGCCTAATCGTCAAAATACACAACTCAAATAATAAACATTTTTTCCAGATCATACTAGATGTGGAAGAGGTTGAAAGTATGCTTCCCATGTCAACCCTTTCCCAATTGTATGACATGGAGGAGAAGCTTAAAGAAAATAATTTTTATAATGCAATGGTAATAAACATCAATTTATACTATAATATTTTTATACTCTAATATTTATACTTCACAGATTTGTTACATTTTTCGCATGAAAGAAGCTTCCCTCGATGTCGACATTGCAATCCGCAGAATTTACACGGATAGTGTATTGCAATGGTACAATTGGGAAGGGACACACGGTAAGCTTGCGTTCCAAAAACTTATTTTGATAAATAGATGTATGCGTGGTATGTTCACATATTGAAATATTAAATAACAATTTCTTTAAACGCATGCATATATACTTATTTATATATATCTCTTCTTAAAATTTTAGATGTATTCCAAGACGAAGAAGAGGAGTATAAACAAGCGGGTAAAACTAGCTATAAAGCGAAGCCACCACCGCTTGGCACAAGCAAGGAGGAGACGAATGTAAAGAGCCCATCGAAACCACACACATTACCAAATAGGGGGTAAAGTAATGTATAGCCATAGGGGCCGATGGATTACTTTACACCTTACTTCATTGATGAATTTTACAGGCAATGAGCCTCAAAGTAATGTTGGGTATATACATTACATTAAATATGCTAAAAATTTGTTTAAGATGACCCACACTTATGTTATTTAGCTGCATTTGATATTTTATCGTTACGTCATAATATACCCAGCAAAAAAAATGGTAGTCATTCTGTGACTATAACTTCTTTCATTGCTTCCTAAACTTCAGTTGACATTCTCTTACGTTTTTTGATGTTATTCGAAGGCACTTTCAAAAGAATTCATGTGTTCATATTTCAAATGCAGTGATCTGGATATAAACCGGATGCCTCACCTACACTGCACCTTCTAACGCCAACGCGTGTGTAAAATAATTAAATTTTAAAAATCACTACGTCATTGCGTTGGACTTTTGCGTTATCACTTTAATTGTCAAATTAAAATAATAGTTTAACATTTTCGTGTTTTATTCCCGAAGGGTCGTTTATTTCTTTTTTGAACAACGCTAGAGAGTCATATTACACAACACAAATGCAAATAAATTAATTTTGGAAATGATAAAAACAATTTACAAAATGATTCTGCTCAATATTTAATAATTTACCCGAAAAAGTTTCCGTACAGGTACCCAATATCTTTCGCTACTTTCTTTGGGGGTACCCCCCGGAGGTATCTCTTGGTAGTGTTCTATGGAAAGTTTCTACAACTCCCGGCTAGGTCCACAAATGACCTCACTTTTCCTATTAAAAACCCTTTAAGTGCGCCTTATCTCGGAAATCGATTTCTGGGTCCCCTATGGGAGGTACGTCCTTGGGTTATATGGACATAATAACTGTCGAAAATTGGCAAAAGATCTCTTTCAGAACCCAAAGATTTAGACAAGCTAGAGCCTCTAAAAGAAATCAGAGCCAGAACAAAAAACCTATTAAAAACGAATATTTTGCTACATTACTACTGTCTTCTTAGCAATCACACACTTGGCTAAGTTGTTTTCCTAACAGGCACAATGATGATATTAAAATTGAAAGAGACCAAAAATGTACTATTTACATAAAAATAAATTTTGTTTTCTCCGTTATACTCAGGCTCAAGTATTTATTATATATTTTTTGTTTGTTTACTAGGTTTTTCATATACCACCAGGTTTTTTCATTGTTATTTTTCATTGTTTGTAGCGAGCTTTATACATCAGTATGTTTACAAAAAGCAAAGCAAATTCACGATTTTTAGCTAGGTTGATACATGTATTTCGATGCCCTAGACATGATGAGGACTTGCTCTTTCGCTATGTTCTTTGGGGGTACCCCTGGAAGTATCTCCTCGGAATGTTCCAGGGAAAGTTTCGACTCCGGTAGACCTGTCGATTGACCCCTACAACTCCCAGCTAGGTCCACAAATGACCCCTCTTTTCCTATGAAAACCCTTCGAGTGCGCCTTATTAGCCCTATCATTTGCTCCCACTCCCGGCCTAATCGTCAAAATACACAACTCAAATAATAAACATTTTTTCCAGATCATACTAGATGTGGAAGAGGTTGAAAGTATGCTTCCCATGTCAACCCTTTCCCAATTGTATGACATCGAGGAGAAGCTTAAAGAAAATAATTTTTATAATGCAATGGTAATAAACATCAATTTATACTATAATATTTTTATACTCTAATATTTATACTTCACAGATTTGTTACATTTTTCGCATGAAAGAAGCTTCCCTCGATGTCGACATTGCAATCCGCAGAATTTACACGGATAGTGTATTGCAATGGTACAATTGGGAAGGGACACACGGGAAGCTTGCGTTCCAAAAACTTATTTTGATAAATAGATGTATGCGTGGTATGTTCACATATTGAAATATCAAATAACAACTTCTTTAAACGCATGCATATATACTTATTTATATATATCTCTTCTTAAAATTTTAGATGTATTCCAAGACGAAGAAGAGGAGTATAAACAAGCGGTAAAACTAGCTATAAAGCGAAGCCACCACCGTTTGGCACAAGCAAGGAGGAGACGAATGTAAAGAGCCCATCGAAACCACACATTACCAAATAATGGGTAAAGTAAAGTATAGCCATAGGGGCCGATGGATTACTTTACACCTTACTTCATTGATGAATTTTACAGGCAATGAGCCTCAAAGTAATGTTGGGTATATACATTACATTAAATATGCTAAAAATTTGTTTAAGATGACCCACACTTATGTTATTTAGCTGCATTTGATATTTTATCGTTACGTCATAACATACCCAGCAAAAAAAATGGTAGTCATTCTGTGACTATAACTTCTTTTATTGCTTCCTAAACTTCAGTTGACATTCTCTTACGATTTTTTGATGTTATTCTAAGGCACTTTCAAAAGAATTCATGTGTTCATATTTCAAATGCAGTGATCTGGATATAAACCGGATGCCTCACCTACACTGCACCTTCTAACGCCAACGCGTGTGTAAAATAATTGAATTTTAAAAATCACTACGTCATTGCGTTGGACTTTTGCGTTATCACTTTAATTGTCAAATTAAAATAATAGTTTAACATTTTCGTGTTTTATTCCCGAAGGGTCATTTATTTCTTTTTTGAACAACGCTAGAGAGTCATATTACACAACACAAATAAATTATTTATTTTTAAAGGAATTGGTAGGTAAAATTTTAGCATTTATTTTACTGATTTTATCATTTGTTTCTTTGGGTGTGTCAGATGTTTAATCAACATTTGAAAATATATAACAAAAGGCATTTAATTTAAATGAAAATTAAGTAGAACGGTTTTTAATGAAATATCATTTCTTGTAAATGAACTTTTCTATTATATTAACTTACAAACTATTTCAAGTATAGTAACGTATAGGGGGAATAGTCATTTTATGTGCCTTAAAAAAAATACCGCTTTCCTTTATTGACTATGTTGTAGCCGGTGTTGAGCTTAAAAATTTTTCTGCACCTCACTTTGCGATATTCGCAAACAAAAAGGCACAAAAAATTACAATTTCAACCTTTACGATACTTACTAACTTCAAATCGATATATTTCGATTCGTAGGCCTCACCCAGCGAAACTCCGGGACACGTATAACTTTTTTTTACCGATATAACTTTTCCTGGTAAGCAGATCCCGTGACGATCACTGACACTTACCATTTGTCGCACAGTGTTATTATTAACCGCTTTTTCTTTTTATAAAGCAAAACAAAATATTTATCCGCATGGTGCAGGATATCCTGGGAAAAAGGACTGTAAGTAAATTCACTCTTGATTTTTTATTCAAATAATAAACATTTTTTTCCAGACCACGCTAGATAATTCCGAAATGGAGGAATTTTCCAGTATGCTTCCTGTAAGCTCCCTTGCCGCGGTGGAAGACATCGAGGCAAAACTTCATAGGACAAGTTTCAGTGAGGCAGTGGTAATTAACTTTAATTCATACTATAATATTTTTATACTTTAATATTTATACTTTACAGACGACTCACCTCAAGAAAATGATGGATGTTTGCCTCGATGTCGGTGCTGTCATCCGCAAATTATTTACGGATGGCTTATTGCACCAATATAACTGGGAAGGGAGATGCAGGAAGCTTGACTTTAGAAAGCTTAAGCTCGTCGATGAATTTCTGCGTGGTATGTACATATATTGATGTATTAATGATCCAATAAATATTGTATTCTTAAAATTTTAGGTGTCTTCCAGGATCGAGGTGGTGACTCGTTCGAAATAGAGATCAAAAAAGCTATTAAACGGAGTCACCACCGCTATGCCCAGCGCTAAGTCTTCTTTATTTAATGTTTTAAATAAAGCAAGATGGATATTATTATATGACAATCTGATTTAATAAGATATTAAAAAACACCTATGTATATTTTTATTTCGATGGACCATAGTAAATATTATCAGCTGAACATAAACGTATTTGTTTTTTTATACCCTCCACCATATATGATGAGGGTCAGTGGCGGGCTCCGAAATTATTTTCAAAATTCAATTTTTTTCTCTGTTTAGTATACAAAAGATCTCTTCAGAACCTAGTGTTAGACAATCTAGAGCCTCTAAAATAAGGCAGAGCCAAAAACCTATTAAAAAAGAATATTTTGCTACATTTGGTTAAGTTGTTTTCCTTACGGGCACAATGATGACACTAAAATTGAAAGAGACCAAAAATTTATAAAAATAATTTTTTTTCTCCTTTATACTCGGGCTCAAGTAAAAATTAGGGTACGTTCGTAAATGCAGTAGTTGCGCATCACAGCAGCATAATAAAAGTAAAACGTTCAAAAAAGCATCACATGGCAGCACTGATTCACGTCAAACGTTTTTTATGCAAACAATTGACAGTGCTTGCGCAAATTTTTGCAACTATAGCATCATTAAAAGTGTCTAATGCAATAGTGCAAAATTAGTCTTTCTTTTCGTTTTAATTGATTTTTAATAATCAAAAGTCGTTTCATCTTTCTATTAATTCTATTTTTATTATAAGTTAACAAAAAGTTGTCAATGTTATTGCGATGAACATAATTATATCTTTTGCAAAACGTTCTAAAAAGCAAACTGTGCAGTTTTTGAGCAGTAGCAAAGCATCTGCAACAGATGATCACGCATCAGCAACAAAAATTGGCACAACTGCCGCAGTGATTCACAAATTTTCTGCATTTACGAACGTACACTTATTTTTTTTCTAGGTTTTTCCTATACCACGACGTTTTTTGACTGTAGCGAGATTTTAATCTCCGTATATTTAAAAAACAAAGCAAATTCACGATTGTTAGCCAGGTTGATAGATGTATTTTGATCTGGTAGAAGATCTCTTCTGAACCCAAAGTTTTAGACAAGGTAGAGCCTCCAGCAATAGGCAGAACCTTAATAAAAAACCTATTAAAAAGGAATATTTTGCTACATTTCTGTTATTCTTAGCAATCACACATTTGGTTAAGTTGTTTTCCAAAAGGGCACAATGTGGATACTGAAATTAAAAATGTTATATTTATAAATAAAAATATTTTTGGTTATTCTCGGGCTCAAGTAATAATTATTTGTTTTCTAGTTTTTATATAGCGACTAAGAGCCAATTTAAAGTTATGTCTATTTATACAGTGACTTTTGTTGCACAAAAACTGAATGTGAATGAAGCAACAAAAGAAGAATACATATAAGTGCGAAAGAGAAGTAAGAAAATATGCACGAAGACTGCCCTTTTTGTTTCCCCGTTCGCCAACAATCAAAAATTGAACGCAATAATTGCATGCAACACTGTCAAATTTTTTTCTTATTTTTGGCCCGATCAGGACATGAGTGGGGGCAAATGAAAGGGCTAATTACGACGATAATTCCGTCCATATAACCCAAGGACGTATCCCGCATATGGGACCCAAAAATCGATTTCCGAGATTAGGCGCACTCAAAGGGTTTTAATATGAAAAGTGGGGTCATTTGTGACCTAACCGGGAGTTATAGGGGCCATCGAAAGGTCTACCGGAACCGAAACTTTCTCTAAAACATTCCAATGAGATACCTCCAGGGGGTACCCCCAAAAAACGTAGCGAAAGATATTGGGTTGCTGTACGGAAACTTTTTTCGGGTAATGTGTTACTAATTTTTTACCCGATTAGGCCGGGCTAATTACGACGATTATTACGTCCATATAACCCAAGGACGTACCTCTCATAGGGGATCCAGAAATCGATTTCCGAGATAAGGCGCACTCAAAGGGTTTACATAGGAAAAGTGGGGCCTTTTGTGGACCTAGCCGGAAATTTGTGGTTTATTTGTGTAACAGTTATAATAAATTTAAATTTTGTTTGCTCTGTTTAAAAAAAAAAATATTTAAAAAATTTCAATTTGTTTTTTTATTTAAATTGGTTGTATATATACAAAATTATTTCAATTAAAATTACAAGAACTTCATAAACACATACAGATACATTTACACAAAAAGTGTCATTTTGTATAAAAAAAAAAAATACAAAAAGGGAAATATGATAAAATCATTTATTTTTAAAGGAATTGGTAGGTCAAATTTTAGCATTTATTTTACTGATTTTATCATTTGTTTCTTTCGGGTGGGTGTGTCAGATGTTTAATCAACATTTGAAAATATATAACAAAAGGCATTTAATTTAAATGAAAATTAAGTAGAACGGTTTTTAATGAAATATCATTTCTTGTAAATGAAATTTTCTGTTATTTTTACTTACAAACTATTTTAAGTATAGTAACGTATAGGGGAAATAGTCATTTTATGTGCCTTAAAAAAAATACCGCTTTCCTTTATTGACTATGTTGTAGCCGGTGTTGAGCTTAAAAATTTTTCTGCACCTCACTTTGCGATATTCGCAAACAAAAAAGCACAAAAAATTACAATTTCAACCTTTACGATACTTACTAACTTCAAATCGATATATTTCGATTCGTAGGCCTCACCCAGCGAAACTCCGGGACACGTATAACTTTTTTTTACCGATATAACTTTTCCTGGTAAGCAGATCCCGTGACGATCACTGACACTTACCATTTGTCGCACAGTGTTATTATTAACCGCTTTTTCTTTTTATAAAGCAAAACAAAATATTTATCCGCATGGTGCAGGATATCCTGGGAAAAAGGACTGTAAGTAAATTCACTCTTGATTTTTTATTCAAATAATAAACATTTTTTTCCAGACCACGCTAGATAATTCCGAAATGGAGGAATTTTCCAGTATGCTTCCTGTAAGCTCCCTTGCCGCGGTGGAAGACATCGAGGCAAAACTTCATAGGACAAGTTTCAGTGAGGCAGTGGTAATTAACTTTAATTCATACTATAATATTTTTATACTTTAATATTTATACTTTACAGACGACTCACCTCAAGAAAATGATGGATGTTTGCCTCGATGTCGGTGCTGTCATCCGCAAATTATTTACGGATGGCTTATTGCACCAATATAACTGGGAAGGGAGATGCAGGAAGCTTGACTTTAGAAAGCTTAAGCTCGTCGATGAATTTCTGCGTGGTATGTACATATATTGATGTATTAATGATCCAATAAATATTGTATTCTTAAAATTTTAGGTGTCTTCCAGGATCGAGGTGGTGACTCGTTCGAAATAGAGATCAAAAAAGCTATTAAACGGAGTCACCACCGCTATGCCCAGCGCTAAGTCTTCTTTATTTAATGTTTTAAATAAAGCAAGATGGATATTATTATATGACAATCTGATTTAATAAGATATTAAAAAACACCTATGTATATTTTTATTTCGATGGACCATAGTAAATATTATCAGCTGAACATAAACGTATTTGTTTTTTTTATACCCTCCACCATATATGATGAGGGTCAGTGGCGGGCTCCGAAATTATTTTCAAAATTCAATTTTTTTCTCTGTTTAGTATACAAAAGATCTCTTCAGAACCTAGTGTTAGACAATCTAGAGCCTCTAAAATAAGGCAGAGCCAAAAACCTATTAAAAAAGAATATTTTGCTACATTTGGTTAAGTTGTTTTCCTTACGGGCACAATGATGACACTAAAATTGAAAGAGACCAAAAATTTATAAAAATAATTTTTTTTCTCCTTTATACTCGGGCTCAAGTAAAAATTAGGGTACGTTCGTAAATGCAGTAGTTGCGCATCACAGCAGCATAATAAAAGTAAAACGTTCAAAAAAGCATCACATGGCAGCACTGATTCACGTCAAACGTTTTTTATGCAAACAATTGACAGTGCTTGCGCAAATTTTTGCAACTATAGCATCATTAAAAGTGTCTAATGCAATAGTGCAAAATTAGTCTTTCTTTTCGTTTTAATTGATTTTTAATAATCAAAAGTCGTTTCATCTTTCTATTAATTCTATTTTTATTATAAGTTAACAAAAAGTTGTCAATGTTATTGCGATGAACATAATTATATCTTTTGCAAAACGTTCTAAAAAGCAAACTGTGCAGTTTTTGAGCAGTAGCAAAGCATCTGCAACAGATGATCACGCATCAGCAACAAAAATTGGCACAACTGCCGCAGTGATTCACAAATTTTCTGCATTTACGAACGTACACTTATTTTTTTTCTAGGTTTTTCCTATACCACGACGTTTTTTGACTGTAGCGAGATTTTAATCTCCGTATATTTAAAAAACAAAGCAAATTCACGATTGTTAGCCAGGTTGATAGATGTATTTTGATCTGGTAGAAGATCTCTTCTGAACCCAAAGTTTTAGACAAGGTAGAGCCTCCAGCAATAGGCAGAACCTGAATAAAAAACCTATTAAAAAGGAATATTTTGCTACATTTCTGTCTTCTTAGCAATCACACATTTGGTTAAGTTGTTTTCCAAAAGGGCACAATGTGGATACTGAAATTAAAAATGTTATATTTATAAATAAAAATATTTTTGGTTATTCTCGGGCTCAAGTAATAATTATTTGTTTTCTAGTTTTTATATAGCGACTAAGAGCCAATTTAAAGTTATGTCTATTTATACAGTGACTTTTGTTGCACAAAAACTGAATGTGAATGAAGCAACAAAAGAAGAATACATATAAGTGCGAAAGAGAAGTAAGAAAATATGCACGAAGACTGCCCTTTTTGTTTCCCCGTTCGCCAACAATCAAAAATTGAACGCAATAATTGCATGCAACACTGTCAAATTTTTTTCTTATTTTTGGCCCGATCAGGACATGAGTGGGGGCAAATGAAAGGGCTAATTACGACGATAATTCCGTCCATATAACCCAAGGACGTATCCCGCATATGGGACCCAAAAATCGATTTCCGAGATTAGGCGCACTCAAAGGGTTTTAATATGAAAAGTGGGGTCATTTGTGACCTAACCGGGAGTTATAGGGGCCATCGAAAGGTCTACCGGAACCGAAACTTTCTCTAAAACATTCCAATGAGATACCTCCAGGGGGTACCCCCAAAAAACGTAGCGAAAGATATTGGGTTGCTGTACGGAAACTTTTTTCGGGTAATGTGTTACTAATTTTTTACCCGATTAGGCCGGGCTAATTACGACGATTATTACGTCCATATAACCCAAGGACGTACCTCTCATAGGGGATCCAGAAATCGATTTCCGAGATAAGGCGCACTCAAAGGGTTTACATAGGAAAAGTGGGGCCTTTTGTGGACCTAGCCGGAAATTTGTGGTTTATTTGTGTAACAGTTATAATAAATTTAAATTTTGTTTGCTCTGTTTAAAAAAAAAATATTTAAAAAATTTCAATTTGTTTTTTTATTTAAATTGGTTGTATATATACAAAATTATTTCAATTAAAATTACAAGAACTTCATAAACACATACAGATACATTTACACAAAAAGTGTCATTTTGTATAAAAAAAAAAAAATACAAAAAGGGAAATATGATAAAATCATTTATTTTTAAAGGAATTGGTAGGTCAAATTTTAGCATTTATTTTACTGATTTTATCATTTGTTTCTTTCGGGTGGGTGTGTCAGATGTTTAATCAACATTTGAAAATATATAACAAAAGGCATTTAATTTAAATGAAAATTAAGTAGAACGGTTTTTAATGAAATATCATTTCTTGTAAATGAAATTTTCTGTTATTTTTACTTACAAACTATTTTAAGTATAGTAACGTATAGGGGAAATAGTCATTTTATGTGCCTTAAAAAAAATACCGCTTTCCTTTATTGACTATGTTGTAGCCGGTGTTGAGCTTAAAAATTTTTCTGCACCTCACTTTGCGATATTCGCAAACAAAAAGGCACAAAAAATTACAATTTCAACCTTTACGATACTTACTAACTTCAAATCGATATATTTCGATTCGTAGGCCTCACCCAGCGAAACTCCGGGACACGTATAACTTTTTTTTACCGATATAACTTTTCCTGGTAAGCAGATCCCGTGACGATCACTGACACTTACCATTTGTCGCACAGTGTTATTATTAACCGCTTTTTCTTTTTATAAAGCAAAACAAAATATTTATCCGCATGGTGCAGGATATCCTGGGAAAAAGGACTGTAAGTAAATTCACTCTTGATTTTTTATTCAAATAATAAACATTTTTTTCCAGACCACGCTAGATAATTCCGAAATGGAGGAATTTTCCAGTATGCTTCCGGTAAGCTCCCTTGCCGCGGTGGAAGACATCGAGGCAAAACTTCATAGGACAAGTTTCAGTGAGGCAGTGGTAATTAACTTTAATTCATACTATAATATTTTTATACTTTAATATTTATACTTTACAGACGACTCACCTCAAGAAAATGATGGATGTTTGCCTCGATGTCGGTGCTGTCATCCGCAAATTATTTACGGATGGCTTATTGCACCAATATAACTGGGAAGGGAGATGCAGGAAGCTTGACTTTAGAAAGCTTAAGCTCGTCGATGAATTTCTGCGTGGTATGTACATATATTGATGTATTAATGATCCAATAAATATTGTATTCTTAAAATTTTAGGTGTCTTCCAGGATCGAGGTGGTGACTCGTTCGAAATAGAGATCAAAAAAGCTATTAAACGGAGTCACCACCGCTATGCCCAGCGCTAAGTCTTCTTTATTTAATGTTTTAAATAAAGCAAGATGGATATTATTATATGACAATCTGATTTAATAAGATATTAAAAAACACCTATGTATATTTTTATTTCGATGGACCATAGTAAATATTATCAGCTGAACATAAACGTATTTGTTTTTTTATACCCTCCACCATATATGATGAGGGTCAGTGGCGGGCTCCGAAATTATTTTCAAAATTCAATTTTTTTCTCTGTTTAGTATACAAAAGATCTCTTCAGAACCTAGTGTTAGACAATCTAGAGCCTCTAAAATAAGGCAGAGCCAAAAACCTATTAAAAAAGAATATTTTGCTACATTTGGTTAAGTTGTTTTCCTTACGGGCACAATGATGACACTAAAATTGAAAGAGACCAAAAATTTATAAAAATAATTTTTTTTCTCCTTTATACTCGGGCTCAAGTAAAAATTAGGGTACGTTCGTAAATGCAGTAGTTGCGCATCACAGCAGCATAATAAAAGTAAAACGTTCAAAAAAGCATCACATGGCAGCACTGATTCACGTCAAACGTTTTTTATGCAAACAATTGACAGTGCTTGCGCAAATTTTTGCAACTATAGCATCATTAAAAGTGTCTAATGCAATAGTGCAAAATTAGTCTTTCTTTTCGTTTTAATTGATTTTTAATAATCAAAAGTCGTTTCATCTTTCTATTAATTCTATTTTTATTATAAGTTAACAAAAAGTTGTCAATGTTATTGCGATGAACATAATTATATCTTTTGCAAAACGTTCTAAAAAGCAAACTGTGCAGTTTTTGAGCAGTAGCAAAGCATCTGCAACAGATGATCACGCATCAGCAACAAAAATTGGCACAACTGCCGCAGTGATTCACAAATTTTCTGCATTTACGAACGTACACTTATTTTTTTTCTAGGTTTTTCCTATACCACGACGTTTTTTGACTGTAGCGAGATTTTAATCTCCGTATATTTAAAAAACAAAGCAAATTCACGATTGTTAGCCAGGTTGATAGATGTATTTTGATCTGGTAGAAGATCTCTTCTGAACCCAAAGTTTTAGACAAGGTAGAGCCTCCAGCAATAGGCAGAACCTGAATAAAAAACCTATTAAAAAGGAATATTTTGCTACATTTCTGTCTTCTTAGCAATCACACATTTGGTTAAGTTGTTTTCCAAAAGGGCACAATGTGGATACTGAAATTAAAAATGTTATATTTATAAATAAAAATATTTTTGGTTATTCTCGGGCTCAAGTAATAATTATTTGTTTTCTAGTTTTTATATAGCGACTAAGAGCCAATTTAAAGTTATGTCTATTTATACAGTGACTTTTGTTGCACAAAAACTGAATGTGAATGAAGCAACAAAAGAAGAATACATATAAGTGCGAAAGAGAAGTAAGAAAATATGCACGAAGACTGCCCTTTTTGTTTCCCCGTTCGCCAACAATCAAAAATTGAACGCAATAATTGCATGCAACACTGTCAAATTTTTTTCTTATTTTTGGCCCGATCAGGACATGAGTGGGGGCAAATGAAAGGGCTAATTACGACGATAATTCCGTCCATATAACCCAAGGACGTATCCCGCATATGGGACCCAAAAATCGATTTCCGAGATTAGGCGCACTCAAAGGGTTTTAATATGAAAAGTGGGGTCATTTGTGACCTAACCGGGAGTTATAGGGGCCATCGAAAGGTCTACCGGAACCGAAACTTTCTCTAAAACATTCCAATGAGATACCTCCAGGGGGTACCCCCAAAAAACGTAGCGAAAGATATTGGGTTGCTGTACGGAAACTTTTTTCGGGTAATGTGTTACTAATTTTTTACCCGATTAGGCCGGGCTAATTACGACGATTATTACGTCCATATAACCCAAGGACGTACCTCTCATAGGGGATCCAGAAATCGATTTCCGAGATAAGGCGCACTCAAAGGGTTTACATAGGAAAAGTGGGGCCTTTTGTGGACCTAGCCGGAAATTTGTGGTTTATTTGTGTAACAGTTATAATAAATTTAAATTTTGTTTGCTCTGTTTAAAAAAAAAATATTTAAAAAATTTCAATTTGTTTTTTTATTTAAATTGGTTGTATATATACAAAATTATTTCAATTAAAATTACAAGAACTTCATAAACACATACAGATACATTTACACAAAAAGTGTCATTTTGTATAAAAAAAAAAAAATACAAAAAGGGAAATATGATAAAATCATTTATTTTTAAAGGAATTGGTAGGTCAAATTTTAGCATTTATTTTACTGATTTTATCATTTGTTTCTTTCGGGTGGGTGTGTCAGATGTTTAATCAACATTTGAAAATATATAACAAAAGGCATTTAATTTAAATGAAAATTAAGTAGAACGGTTTTTAATGAAATATCATTTCTTGTAAATGAAATTTTCTGTTATTTTTACTTACAAACTATTTTAAGTATAGTAACGTATAGGGGAAATAGTCATTTTATGTGCCTTAAAAAAAATACCGCTTTCCTTTATTGACTATGTTGTAGCCGGTGTTGAGCTTAAAAATTTTTCTGCACCTCACTTTGCGATATTCGCAAACAAAAAGGCACAAAAAATTACAATTTCAACCTTTACGATACTTACTAACTTCAAATCGATATATTTCGATTCGTAGGCCTCACCCAGCGAAACTCCGGGACACGTATAACTTTTTTTTACCGATATAACTTTTCCTGGTAAGCAGATCCCGTGACGATCACTGACACTTACCATTTGTCGCACAGTGTTATTATTAACCGCTTTTTCTTTTTATAAAGCAAAACAAAATATTTATCCGCATGGTGCAGGATATCCTGGGAAAAAGGACTGTAAGTAAATTCACTCTTGATTTTTTATTCAAATAATAAACATTTTTTTCCAGACCACGCTAGATAATTCCGAAATGGAGGAATTTTCCAGTATGCTTCCGGTAAGCTCCCTTGCCGCGGTGGAAGACATCGAGGCAAAACTTCATAGGACAAGTTTCAGTGAGGCAGTGGTAATTAACTTTAATTCATACTATAATATTTTTATACTTTAATATTTATACTTTACAGACGACTCACCTCAAGAAAATGATGGATGTTTGCCTCGATGTCGGTGCTGTCATCCGCAAATTATTTACGGATGGCTTATTGCACCAATATAACTGGGAAGGGAGATGCAGGAAGCTTGACTTTAGAAAGCTTAAGCTCGTCGATGAATTTCTGCGTGGTATGTACATATATTGATGTATTAATGATCCAATAAATATTGTATTC
This sequence comes from Eustalomyia histrio, assembly GCA_949748255.1. Lineage (NCBI taxonomy): Eukaryota > Metazoa > Arthropoda > Insecta > Diptera > Anthomyiidae > Eustalomyia > Eustalomyia histrio. The sequence continues at coordinate 211,468,678 of OX456523.1, read as the reverse complement.
TTAAAATTTTAGGTGTCTTCCAGGATCGAGGTGGTGACTCGTTCGAAATAGAGATCAAAAAAGCTATTAAACGGAGTCACCACCGCTATGCCCAGCGCTAAGTCTTCTTTATTTAATGTTTTAAATAAAGCAAGATGGATATTATTATATGACAATCTGATTTAATAAGATATTAAAAAACACCTATGTATATTTTTATTTCGATGGACCATAGTAAATATTATCAGCTGAACATAAACGTATTTGTTTTTTTATACCCTCCACCATATATGATGAGGGTCAGTGGCGGGCTCCGAAATTATTTTCAAAATTCAATTTTTTTCTCTGTTTAGTATACAAAAGATCTCTTCAGAACCTAGTGTTAGACAATCTAGAGCCTCTAAAATAAGGCAGAGCCAAAAACCTATTAAAAAAGAATATTTTGCTACATTTGGTTAAGTTGTTTTCCTTACGGGCACAATGATGACACTAAAATTGAAAGAGACCAAAAATTTATAAAAATAATTTTTTTTCTCCTTTATACTCGGGCTCAAGTAAAAATTAGGGTACGTTCGTAAATGCAGTAGTTGCGCATCACAGCAGCATAATAAAAGTAAAACGTTCAAAAAAGCATCACATGGCAGCACTGATTCACGTCAAACGTTTTTTATGCAAACAATTGACAGTGCTTGCGCAAATTTTTGCAACTATAGCATCATTAAAAGTGTCTAATGCAATAGTGCAAAATTAGTCTTTCTTTTCGTTTTAATTGATTTTTAATAATCAAAAGTCGTTTCATCTTTCTATTAATTCTATTTTTATTATAAGTTAACAAAAAGTTGTCAATGTTATTGCGATGAACATAATTATATCTTTTGCAAAACGTTCTAAAAAGCAAACTGTGCAGTTTTTGAGCAGTAGCAAAGCATCTGCAACAGATGATCACGCATCAGCAACAAAAATTGGCACAACTGCCGCAGTGATTCACAAATTTTCTGCATTTACGAACGTACACTTATTTTTTTTCTAGGTTTTTCCTATACCACGACGTTTTTTGACTGTAGCGAGATTTTAATCTCCGTATATTTAAAAAACAAAGCAAATTCACGATTGTTAGCCAGGTTGATAGATGTATTTTGATCTGGTAGAAGATCTCTTCTGAACCCAAAGTTTTAGACAAGGTAGAGCCTCCAGCAATAGGCAGAACCTGAATAAAAAACCTATTAAAAAGGAATATTTTGCTACATTTCTGTCTTCTTAGCAATCACACATTTGGTTAAGTTGTTTTCCAAAAGGGCACAATGTGGATACTGAAATTAAAAATGTTATATTTATAAATAAAAATATTTTTGGTTATTCTCGGGCTCAAGTAATAATTATTTGTTTTCTAGTTTTTATATAGCGACTAAGAGCCAATTTAAAGTTATGTCTATTTATACAGTGACTTTTGTTGCACAAAAACTGAATGTGAATGAAGCAACAAAAGAAGAATACATATAAGTGCGAAAGAGAAGTAAGAAAATATGCACGAAGACTGCCCTTTTTGTTTCCCCGTTCGCCAACAATCAAAAATTGAACGCAATAATTGCATGCAACACTGTCAAATTTTTTTCTTATTTTTGGCCCGATCAGGACATGAGTGGGGGCAAATGAAAGGGCTAATTACGACGATAATTCCGTCCATATAACCCAAGGACGTATCCCGCATATGGGACCCAAAAATCGATTTCCGAGATTAGGCGCACTCAAAGGGTTTTAATATGAAAAGTGGGGTCATTTGTGACCTAACCGGGAGTTATAGGGGCCATCGAAAGGTCTACCGGAACCGAAACTTTCTCTAAAACATTCCAATGAGATACCTCCAGGGGGTACCCCCAAAAAACGTAGCGAAAGATATTGGGTTGCTGTACGGAAACTTTTTTCGGGTAATGTGTTACTAATTTTTTACCCGATTAGGCCGGGCTAATTACGACGATTATTACGTCCATATAACCCAAGGACGTACCTCTCATAGGGGATCCAGAAATCGATTTCCGAGATAAGGCGCACTCAAAGGGTTTACATAGGAAAAGTGGGGCCTTTTGTGGACCTAGCCGGAAATTTGTGGTTTATTTGTGTAACAGTTATAATAAATTTAAATTTTGTTTGCTCTGTTTAAAAAAAAAAATATTTAAAAAATTTCAATTTGTTTTTTTATTTAAATTGGTTGTATATATACAAAATTATTTCAATTAAAATTACAAGAACTTCATAAACACATACAGATACATTTACACAAAAAGTGTCATTTTGTATAAAAAAAAAAAAAATACAAAAAGGGAAATATGATAAAATCATTTATTTTTAAAGGAATTGGTAGGTCAAATTTTAGCATTTATTTTACTGATTTTATCATTTGTTTCTTTCGGGTGGGTGTGTCAGATGTTTAATCAACATTTGAAAATATATAACAAAAGGCATTTAATTTAAATGAAAATTAAGTAGAACGGTTTTTAATGAAATATCATTTCTTGTAAATGAAATTTTCTGTTATTTTTACTTACAAACTATTTTAAGTATAGTAACGTATAGGGGAAATAGTCATTTTATGTGCCTTAAAAAAAATACCGCTTTCCTTTATTGACTATGTTGTAGCCGGTGTTGAGCTTAAAAATTTTTCTGCACCTCACTTTGCGATATTCGCAAACAAAAAGGCACAAAAAATTACAATTTCAACCTTTACGATACTTACTAACTTCAAATCGATATATTTCGATTCGTAGGCCTCACCCAGCGAAACTCCGGGACACGTATAACTTTTTTTTACCGATATAACTTTTCCTGGTAAGCAGATCCCGTGACGATCACTGACACTTACCATTTGTCGCACAGTGTTATTATTAACCGCTTTTTCTTTTTATAAAGCAAAACAAAATATTTATCCGCATGGTGCAGGATATCCTGGGAAAAAGGACTGTAAGTAAATTCACTCTTGATTTTTTATTCAAATAATAAACATTTTTTTCCAGACCACGCTAGATAATTCCGAAATGGAGGAATTTTCCAGTATGCTTCCTGTAAGCTCCCTTGCCGCGGTGGAAGACATCGAGGCAAAACTTCATAGGACAAGTTTCAGTGAGGCAGTGGTAATTAACTTTAATTCATACTATAATATTTTTATACTTTAATATTTATACTTTACAGACGACTCACCTCAAGAAAATGATGGATGTTTGCCTCGATGTCGGTGCTGTCATCCGCAAATTATTTACGGATGGCTTATTGCACCAATATAACTGGGAAGGGAGATGCAGGAAGCTTGACTTTAGAAAGCTTAAGCTCGTCGATGAATTTCTGCGTGGTATGTACATATATTGATGTATTAATGATCCAATAAATATTGTATTCTTAAAATTTTAGGTGTCTTCCAGGATCGAGGTGGTGACTCGTTCGAAATAGAGATCAAAAAAGCTATTAAACGGAGTCACCACCGCTATGCCCAGCGCTAAGTCTTCTTTATTTAATGTTTTAAATAAAGCAAGATGGATATTATTATATGATAATCTGATTTAATAAGATATTAAAAAACACCTATGTATATTTTTATTTCGATGGACCATAGTAAATATTATCAGCTGAACATAAACGTATTTGTTTTTTTATACCCTCCACCATATATGATGAGGGTCAGTGGCGGGCTCCGAAATTATTTTCAAAATTCAATTTTTTTCTCTGTTTAGTATACATATATGTGACCTTCTTAGAGAAATGGGAGCTAGTGTGTAAAAATGAAGTTTTGAGGAAAACGCATATAAAGTTTCATAACGCATTATCACTGTGAACACACCTTCAGTTGGGAGATGCGATTTGGTATGGTTAGTTATGTTTGGGTGTCGACTTTGGTGACGTCATGCCTATGTGGTGACGTATTTTTTCGCTTTTAGTGTGACAATACCTTTGCTATTATTGCTGCTCTGTTCGTTCTCAGCTATCTGTTCGCTCTTAGCAAAAGGTTTATGTCACATATACGAAATAGCTTGTATGTTTTCGTTTCCAAATTATTTTCTTTGGAAGGACAATTAATTTTTTGCAAGTCCAATTGAGGTTTTCCAGATTTCAGGGTAATTTTCGGAAATTTGTGCAGAAATCAGGGAAATTTGTTCAATTTTCTTTCAGTTGCCAAACCTTGTAATATGAACGGAACTTTATTTAAAATTTTATCGTTATTTGAATGTTTTCTAAAAGAGAGTTATTAAAGCTTGATTTACACGTCGACTATCCTTATCTGCTATTACGCAGTATTGGGTTTAAAAATAAAAAAAAAAACACAAAATAATAAAAACGTTGGAAAAATATATGTAGTTTATTGTTTTTAAATATTGTACTTTTTGTGCGTGTGAGCTCGCTAAACATTATCTAACATAAACTAAATTAAGATTTTCAAATTTCCTTGAAATTTTAAAAATTTTTCAAACATTTTTCAATTCAATTTGTATTTAGTTTAAAATTTATTTATCTACACTAAAAAAAATTAACTAGAATTTAGAAAAATTAACTTATTTAGAGGAAAAATTGAAATGAAAACGGCACCAAAGATACTTTTTACCTATATTTAATTAAATTTTCCTTGAAATTAAGAAACAAAATAAATTAAAATTTGGTAAAAATTTCTAAATTATAGAAAAATTTTACAACTGAGAACTAAATTTTTATAAGAACAGTATAATTTCCTCCTAATTAGTTCATACATCATCTAAAATTTTACTGTTAGTAAGGAAATGTTACATTGGCTTTAAGAAAAGTTTTATTTAATTTAAGTTTATTAGATAATATTTTCCAACATCAAGTTAAATAGCACTTCTTTTAAGTGAAAATTATACTTATCCTTCTTCTAAGGTAAATATATATATTTTACCATATATCTTAAAGTACTTTACAATCATTGAGTAAGTATTTTCCCACTTTCAGAGGACTTCCGCTTTGGGATGACACCGCTCTTAACAAGCTTTTTGCTACAAATTTTTGTCTTAAAATTAAATTGAATTATACTAAATTCTTGTATTTAAAATATAAATTAAATTTCATTAGCAAAAAGGTAAACAAATTAAAAAAATGTACTGCAGCATATCCTGAAACTAAATAAATTGTGCATCTATGGCTAAGGAACACTGGGAGTCCTTTGTCTTCTTAAATTAACTAATTAAAGGAAATTGTTGCAAAAATTCTAAATATCACAGTTACATTTCTTGTTATTATTGGAAAATGGAAAAATGTTTATGGAATTTTTAGCTTAAACTTTATTTGACATAAACAAATTTAAACTTTTTTATTTTTAAGTGAAAAAAAAATAGATCGATAAATATAAAGTTTTATAAGCGATACTTCAATTGTAGGAAAGCCATTATGCCGTAATGTATAAAATGCGCTTGCGATATTTTGTATTGTAGTCAGCAAACAAAATTATTACATAAAAGCGCAAAATCGAAAATTTAAACTTTTGCTAACAAAATTTTAAAAAAAATATTTTAGGGTACTTTAAGTTCAATGTTAAAGACTCTTAAGATTAAAGATGGGCATGTGAATCACGCAAAAATTATAATCACGCACTATAATTTTTTTAAATGGTTACTTTAATTTGTTTCCTTTAATAATATTTGAATATATTCTTTAATAATATTTTAATATATTCTTGGAAATAAAGAAAAACTAACTAGTTTGTTTTCAATTTATTGTTTTTTTTAATTAGAATATTGAAGATAATATAAACGTTTTCCAACAAAAAAAAAATCTATACCATATTTTATTATTTTTTAAAAATTAGAAAACCTTTACTTGAAAAAAAATATTTTATTAAAATTTATCTGAACCAAGTTGCATGCAAGTTTTCCTTAGAAATAGTTCATAAGTTTCTAAAATCATATAAATTTTTTTTATTACATAGGAAACAATTTATTACTTTTTGTGTTAAATTGTCTGAACTAATTTTAAAAAAACAATTCTTAAAAATTAGAAAGTGGTATACTTAAAAACTGAATTTGGAAATGGCTTTCTAAGATTTGGTGTATTTTACTACTCGCGAAAAAAAATTAACACACATTAAGATCAATTACTTTCTCGATTTAAGGTGGACACATTTTTTTAACTTAGGTAAATTATATCCTAAGTATATTTTGAACTAAACTTAACTTTATTACATTTAAATATGCAAATTTCTTAAAACAAAGATGTTTTTTCTTAAAAGTAATAAATTTGTATTTAATTGATTTGTTTTTTTTTCCCCCTAAAATCAAGAAATATAACTTAGAAAAAATATGAACTATTTCTGAGTATATAAACTATTTCGTTTTTCCTTAAACTTAGGAATTTTCATTCTTTTTAGGAAAATTTTTCTAAGTTTTAATAAAATTTTACTCAAATTGAGGACAATTTATAAACTATTTTGAAGGAAATTTTTTATTACATATTAGTTCATGTCTTTTTTTTGAGTGTACCTCAGTAAAAAGTGGAATTATTTAATTTGTATATTTTCTTTTAAAACACTAAAATTCATTATTCGAATTGCACATTAAGTCTTAACTTAAAAGGTGTCTGAAATGGCTTCAACTCCAATAAATATTGTATTCTTAAAATTTTAGGTGTCTTCCAGGATCGAGGTGGTGACTCGTTCGAAATAGAAATAAAAAAGCTATTAAACGGAGTCATCACCGCTATGCCCAGCGCTAACTCTTATTTTTTTGTTCATATAAGTTATTTTATTTAATGTTTTAAATAAAGCAACACGATTCTTTGAGTACTTGACTACAACTGTCTTTTTTTATTGTCAGAAAAATAAATTTATAATCAATAATTTGCTTACAATTCTTAAGAATAAGATAATTTGTTTAAAATATTACAATTGCAAAACCACAGACATATCGTCAGCAGTTTTGTTATTCATAAAAGTGAAATGAACTTCAATAAGTTTATCAATAAGCAAACGCAGCAGATTAAAAGAAAGAGGGAGTATTCATAATTAATTTAAAACTTAATTTGTGTTAACTTATATGTAAGTGTGTGTTTAGAAATGCAATTATATGAAAGAAAAATTTTGATAGGTTTTCTGAGAAAACACACACTCAAAGAAATAAGTTTTTGAGGAAATCCTTTTGATACTTATTATTCTTGGAAAAATAAAATCGCTATGAAAGTTGAAAATTTAGTTTGCTATCCTTTTTAGTAAGACTTACAAGTAGGAATGGATGGTTTACACTAAAGATTTTTGCAGCAATTTACATATTTTCGGTACAGTAGGTTCATTAAGTAAATAAGAATAAAAAATACTATTTATTGACCTAAAGCTACCAAAAAACGGCGTAAAATCATTATCGATAATGCAAAATTCCCAATAAATATTACAAAATAACTTTAATATCGAATGTCTTTGTATGCCACCCTTTAAGTATATAAATAAATAAATTAAAATGTATAGTTAAAATATTAAAAGAACCGTTTTTAAATTTAGAAAAACGTTTTCTCATTGTATCCTTCCAAACTTTAAAGTGTTTCAATGCTTAAACCCGAGTAAAAAAATGATGTGCACTATTTATAGCCTGTTCCTCTATTTCGAAAGAAAACGTTCGTTCGCTTTCTAGTCGAAAGAAAACTGATTTGGGTTTCACTAACTCTATTTCTATGCGAACGATGACGCATCAGCAACAAAAAATGGCACAACTGCCGCAGTGATTCACAAATTTTCTGCATTTACGAACGTACCCTTAATATTTTTTTTTTGTTTTCTAGGTTTTTCATATACCACGACGTTTTTTGACTGTAGCGAGATTTTAATCTCCGGTTATTTAAAAAACAAAGCAAATTCACGATTGTTAGCCAGGTTGATAGATGTATTTTGATCTGGTAGAAGATCTCTTCTGAACCCAAAGTTTTAGACAAGGTAGAGCCTCCAGCAATAGGCAGAACCTGAATAAAAAAACCTTTACGATACTAACTTCAAATCGATATATTTCGATTCGTAGACCTCACCCAGCGAAACTCCGGGACACGTATAACTTTTTTTTACCGATATAACTTTTCCTGGTAAGCAGATCCCGTGACGATCACTGACACCTACCATTTGTCGCACAGTGTTATTATTAACCGCTTTTTCTTTTTATAAAGCAAAACAAAATATCCACATGGTGCAGGATATCCTGGGAAATAGGACTGTAAGTAAATTCACTCTTGATTTTTTATTAAAATAAAAAACATTTTTTCCAGACCACGCTAGATAATTCAGAAATTGAGGAATTTTCTTGGATGCTTCCTGTAAGCTCCCTTTCCGCGGTGGAAGACATCGAGGCAAAACTGCAAAGAACAAATTTTAGTGAGGCAGTGGTAATTAATTTGCATTCATACCTTAGGTTAATAATGCTAATGTTTTCTTTAATTTTGTAAATAAAGTTTTAAATAATACATTATTTTTTTGTAAATAGTTTTCATGTTCTGTTTTTATACCCTCTACCATATATGGTGAGAGTATGTATCAGTTTGTCATTCCGTTTGTAACATGTCGAAATATAGGTTTAAGACCCCATAAAGTATATATATTCGTGATCCTTATGCAATTTTAAGTCGATTTAGCGATGTCCGTCTGTCTGCCTGTCCGCCTGTCGCAAGCGGGGGTGCCTATTTTTACCCAGATTATTGAACATCCTCCCGAGCAGTTTGGTATTTAAAATGAGCAAAATCAGTTAAGCGGTTCAAAAGTTATGAGTGAAAATGTGAAGGTACCTCTAAATTTTCCACATAAATTTGTACAATTTTTCTGTATCTATTTTTTTTTCTGTTAAGTAAGTAAAAATGTTATTAAGTCTTCTTATTGTTCGATTAACATTCTTAGAGCTTATATGTGTGTTACTCTGATAACTGAGTTAACGTGAAAATCAACAATGGTCAAGTCGCTAACAGAGCAGACCTCTGTAAATAACATTGCTAAAACTAAATAAATAACATTACTAAAACTAGATAACAAAAGTTCGTTACATAAATTGACAAAACATTTATATTACAGTTAATGCAAAATTTAGTATATACGTATATCATCTTCAGCCCCTATGGTGGAGGGTATTCAAAGATTTGGCACAGCCGAATTTAGCCCTTTTTTACTTGTTTATTTTGTAATATATTTTTTAAATTAATTTTTTTTCTTATTATGTTCATATTTTTTTTAAAACTGATTTGCTTCGGCTTTGAAAAGTGCATCATCTATTGCCTTTCTGGCCTTAACATAAAAAATTAAAAACAAATTAAAAATACGTGTTTATTTTATTAAATTGTAAAAAATATTTTTATATCAATTTTTTGTTACCTATCGCAACGAACGTCATAATTAGCATTCTTAACTCGAAATAATCTTTTTCCTTGACAATATTTGCAGTTGAGAAATGTCTATTCATTTTTTACCTAACAGTAACATTTCTTCGTATCAACAGTCATTGAAAAGACATTGGTACATTTGATATTACATTTAATATTGTCTTACATTAATGTGAGATGGAACTTCTTAACTCGACAGAATCTTTCGGTATGTATTTTATGCATTTTGTACATCCTTTCATTCAACAGTCCTTGGTTCTTCTCAATTTCCTTAATTTAGTTCATTTTGTGTTTATAGTTTATTGAATAAGTAAATCGAAGAAGATTGCGTAAAAAACATATTATTTTATGTTAAAATAAAAAGAACCTTTTTATAGATTTGATTACCCGGCTGAATTTGCATACGAATTTTTAACAAACGTTTGTTAGCTTTAATGTGTTTGTTAACTAATGTGAAAGCTAAAGTAATTTATTTTTTTTGCATACGGCCTTTAATATATAAACAAATATTGCACCATGTTCTTGATAAAGGTTTACTAACAAGCCGTCACTCTGGGTTTAGACCGAATCGTAGTTGCATAACTGCACTTTCAGATGTTGTAGAGGAAATAAGAACTATTACAGATGATGATCAAGCTTCATTTTTGGTATAACTAGACCACTCAAATGCCTTTGATACTGTTCACCATGATACACTCTGCTCAAAGCTACGATTATTTTTTAACTTCTCGTTTACATCTGTTAAACTTATCTCTACATACTTAAGTGGAAGATACCAATCTGTTTTTAACAATTTAAAATTTTCTTTGCGGTTGCAAGAGGCGTTCCTTAGGGATCAATTCTTGGGCCGCTGTTATACTCAATCTACTCTAAGGATTTACCACAACAACTGAGGTTCATGAATATTCAAATGTATGCAGATGATGTTCAACTGCAAATTTTTGCTCTTAACGACTGCTTATGCAAGATAAATTTTGACCTTGCGGGAGTTCATGATTGGGCAAAAGCAAATGGGTTGCGCTTAAACACTTTGAAATCTAAATGTATTCCTATCTGTAGGACGCCTAATGTATGCCTTAATCATTTAACTGTACTTCTTGGGACGTCTAAAATTAATATTGTAAGTACAGCTAGGAATCTAGGCATTACATTTAACACAACTTTTTCATGGTCAGATCAAATCAAGATTGCAGCTGGAAAAACGTATGCCATGCTAAGAACGCTATGGATAAATCAACATTTTACGCCGATAAAGATTAGAATGTTATTGGCAAAAACTTATCTGATACCCACCTTACTACAGGTTGGTTGAAAAGTTCCTGCGCTCACCAAGAGATAGCACTGCTAGCTCCAAACTTATTTTTTCTCAAGTTGGTATAACTGTCCTGAGAACACATGCAAAGTTGCAAGTCATTCTGTCAATTCTTTCTTTGTTTACAAGCCATTTGAAATTAACGTGTCATTGATTTTTTTAATATGGAAAAAATTGAATATCGTGCAGTCATTATATTCTTTGTTTTGGAGGGTTTAAAAACAAAGGAAATTTATGAACAATTGTTAGAAGTGTATAAGGAGTCCTCACCTTCAAAAGGCACCGTTGAATTTTGGGCTGGTGAATTTAAACGTGGTCGTACCAGCCTTAAAGACGATCCACGCGAAGGACGACCAAAAACTGAAACCACAGCAGAAATCATTGAGCAGGTACATAACATGGTTAGTGAAGATCCAAGTTTGACTGAGCGTGAAATTGCTAATGCCATAGGCATCTCAGACGAACGAGTGCTCCATATTTTACATGAAGAATTACGTATAAAAAAACTGTGTGGAAAGTTAGTGCCGCACACATTAACAATTCAACAAAAACTTGATGGAAAACAAATTTCTCAGCGTAATTTGGAGCGTGTTAAGCCGAATAAAACCGACTTCGACAACGATCAGCAAAGAAGGTTATGGCTTCAGTTTTTTGGGATGCAAAAGGAATTTTGTTGATTGATTATCTTCAGAAAGGTAAAACAATCAACTCTGAATATTATTGCAGCCTTTTGGATCAGCTGGATGAAAAAATTCGTGAGAAAAGACCTGGTTTAATGAAGAAGAAAAATCATTTTTCATCAAGACAATGCACCTGCTCACAAAAGTGTTTTGACGATGGCTAAATTCAAAGAATTAAAGTACGAATTGCTTGAACATCCACCGTATTCACCAGATTTGGCTCCCAGTGACTACTATCTCTTCAGAAATCTCAAACAATTCCTTCGTGGAAAGCATTTTTCGTCGAATGAAGAGGCCATAGCAGCCCTAGACGGTAATTTTGCAGAGCTTCCGGAAAGCCATTATAAGGATGGGATAAAATTATTGGAAGATCATTGGAACAAGTGTATTAAGCTTCTAGGAGATTATATTGAATAAAAAAATATATTTCTTAACAAAAACAGTATTCTTTCATTTCCAGCGCAGGAACTTTTCAACCAACCTGTATATGCACGCAGAGAAAAAACATGTGCTATTTTTAGTGGATGTCCTTTTTTTAGGCATGTAATATTTTAAGGCAACTTAAGTTTGTAGGTGTAAGTTTTAATTAGAAACAATATAGGGTCCTCCATCTAACGTTTTTTTTTAAACTAGTGCTTATTTCGTGAATGGTAACACTTAGCTCATGTCTGATTTGACAGATAATTAGTTTTATCCTTCTGCTGAACGAATATGGTTGTGTATACGCTTGAACAACGCTAGGAAATATTGGGACATTACTTTGAAAAATATTCAGTAGTTTTTTTTATAGCATTTTCAAAAAAAATTTATTTGGCAGACCCTATATTTCCTTCAATATCCACTTTTTTAAAGTTAGTATTTTTTTGCTAATTTTAACCGATTTGGTTTTCAAAAATTTGTAAAATGATTTCTGAAATTAACAACAAAAATTTGTAAATATTCTGTAATTCGTAAATTGTAAATAGCATAAAGATTTGCTAAATAATATTTTTTTACCAAAAATAGTAAAGTGGTATTGGAAACCGTTTACAAATTTTTCTACTAATTTTTTTTCTGAGTGTAGTTGATGCTGTCTGTTGTGTGCGTTACAGATATAAAAAAAAAGAGACTGAATAATAGAAGTGACTCAACTAAATTAAATGTTGTAGATATAAAATTATGCGCAAACATATTGAAAATTTGCTATCAACACCCTTGCTTTAATGACATAAATTTGTTTATCACCTCTCTATTATTTTATGCCCTTAAATATGAAGTATATCGAGATCTTATATTCAATACCCTCTATGAACCAATTCAGTTCAATTTTTGGAGGAAAACTGTTCACTGATGATATACAAATCTCTGAGAAGAATAACAAAAAAAATGAGTTTTACAACTTTTTTAATGCAATACCCTCTATCAACCACATTAAGGCTACTTATTTACAGTACATTATTATCACATATAAAAACGAAGTTGTTTTCTGTAACTGTATTTAACATATCCAGTTCATTTAAATGTTTGGTTATTAGTACGTACCGTAAAATACATTTTCTGGATTCTTAAAGGAAAAATATTCAATTATTAGACTTTGCAGCACACGGTACACTCAATTAACTAAAAGTTTTTGGGTAAAACTTTGTTTTGTATATTTTATATTAAATTTTGCAGAAGAAAAATTTCATTGCGGGGAAATAATGAAACAAAATCATTGTATAATTTTAAATCACCGCTACGGGTTTTTAATATTGTGTTGGGTGTAATACTTAGTAATGCGGGATTTTCAAAAGATGGCGTATCTTTTACAAATGGTTTGTGTCTTGAATAACGTATATGAAGTTTTGGAGAGTAATTTCTTTTTATCAAGTCATTGAACGAAATAGTATAAACAACAAAGGTTTTTTTTGCTTTAAAAATTGTGAAGCTGAAGCTCAACGAAGCTTATCCGGAATATGTTCCATCGATTTCAACGTGCGAGAAATGGTTTGTGAATATCAGAAGTGGTGATTTTGAAACGCAAGGCAAAGGCCTACAAGGCAGCCACAAAATTTCGAAGACGACGGCATTTCTCGATGAATATGAAATACGCCTCGCTTCAAAGTAGAGTATACGAAATTGCCTTGATTCGTTCTTGGCCTCAATGAGCAGTCATTTTTGTGGGGAATTCTAATATTTCCAGAAACATAACAAGCAATGGCCAATACTTTGAGTAAATTTAAATGTTTCACAATAAACGCCCAAAAATTTACAAAAAAAAAAAAAAATTCTGTATTTTTAAGTGTATTGGCTATTCAGTTATTTTAAAATGATAATTTTTAATATTTGCACCTACAGGGGTGGACGAAAAATTCTTTTTGTACAATTTAGGTAATTTTTTTTTTGATATATTCTTATTTAAGTCTTTTACCAATAAACTATTTGAAAAATTATCCAATCCCATAAGTATTTAACTTAAACTGAATTTGGATGAAGAATGCAATAACTTAACCCACCCAATTAAAGAAACCACAGGACGTACTAAAGCAGAACCCTTACAATTCAGCTTAATGAATTGAAATATCTTGAAGATTTTATGCTTGTTATACCGCCAGAATATTATTACTTTTATGATAATTTAATTTAAATAAGTAGGAATATCCAATTAGACTTATCTTGTTTCCTCTTTTATTATTATATTATATAGCTGTTATATGATGAACAGTTAAAGAAAACTTGCAACCTTTATATGATTGCAAATTATATAATTTTGCTAGTCTGCAATACCCTATATTTGTAATTTACATTTCCAATACCCGCTATCAACCATAGAGCGACGAATACCGCATAGTATTATATTATGTTATTTTACAACATTTGATTCAGTATTCATACTTAAAAAAATATTGTAGAAGATGACTCATACTTTAAGAATACGGGCATAAATCAGTTACTTGCCTCTTCTATAAAAAAAATAAAATTATTTTGGTTATTACAGAGGATGTTGAATATAAACTTTCGGTATGTAAATCAATAATGATTAAATTTATGTTTAAAACTACTCCATGTGTATTTTATTTCTACTATAAGTTTTCAGCTATATATTGTACTTAGTTTTTTTAAAACCCATTTTATATTTGAATTACTTGCAGTGCTCCGTATTTCCAAAAGGAGCTATTATGGTTTTGTAGATGAGAAGTTTGTTTTGTGTAGATAACAATGACCCTTTTGAAAAAAAATTTTAGTGGTGAAAAAATTGTTTGAGGTGAATATAAAATATTATTCAATTCTAAACAACTGGTGAAAAAACAAGTTAGTTTGCTTGCCGGTCGCTACTATAAAATTGTACACAAATACACCAATTTATATGGAAAATTTGGAGGTTCCTTCACATTTTAACTCATAATTTTCAATACCAAACTAGATATAAATGAAGACCCCCGCGTGCAGACAGAAAGACGGACATCACTAAATCGGCTTAAAATTGCATACGAATCACGAATATATATACTTTATGGGGTCTTAGATCCATATTTCGAAATGTTACAAACATAATGACAAACTGATATATACCCTCACTTTATATGGTGGAGGGTATAGAAAATAAATCTACATCAAAAAAGTTAAGGCACACTTTTAGTGTGCCTCTTGTTTTTTCTTATATAGCGGAAATTATTAATTTTTCTTTGCTATATTTGGTTTCTCTGACAATATGTAATTAATTGTAATTACTTATTGTCAAATGTTTTAAGTTAATGTTGATCTTGATGTCCTCATTAAATAAGCAAAATGGGAAATGGTACAGATATTCCGATAAAAGTTCGTAAAATCACAATTAATCTTCAATTGCAGCAAAATCTTATCTTATTGGCGATATAATGCAGAGGCCATATTCAACCTCGCCAGGAGCAGATTATAATAGCTGTAGTAAATCAAAGTCCAAAGAGTTCGGCTGTGAAACTATACCATGAAATACAGCAAGACTTAACGAAACCTTCGACCCTCAAACAATACGGAATATTCTGAACACATCTAGTTATCAAATACGATTTCCTCGACGCTAACCGTTTATTTCTGAGGCTGGAAGCCAAACTCAATGTTAATCAGACGGAATCGTTATGGAACTGCATCATATTCAGTGACGAATCAAAGTTTAATCTCTTAAATTCAGACGACGCACAAAAAATTTGGTGAAAACCAAACAAAGAACTACATGAAAATAATGTTCGTAAAACAGTTAAACATGGCAGCGGTATGGGGGTGTATGGCGGCATCAGGTGTGGGAAACTTCGTTTGTATTGATGAAAAAATGGACCAGCACAGCATTGTCTATGTTTTGAAAGATAATTTAGTTCCCGGTGTCGAAAAGTTAGGGTTAAATGGGAAACCATTTTTGTTCCAACAAGACAACGACCCAAAATATTCGTCGTATCTTGAGCAAAACTGGCTAATCTACCATTGCAAACAGTTAAAAATGTCACCACATTCACCAGATACCAATCCGATAGAACACATTTGGCACTTACTGAAAAAAAAAATACGGAGTCATCACATAACATTAAAGAATTCACTTAAGGAGGCCATACACACACAGAATATAACACCCGAGGAGAAATCTCAACTACTTGGAAGTATGCGTAGACGCTTAGAAGCAGTTATACAAGCCAAAGAAGGTCTAACAAATTATTAGATGTACAAAAACAGACCAATGTTTAAACTTTTTAAATGTGAACCTAAACTTTGTTATTTAAAATTATATTTTTTTATTTACATCTAAAAAAATTAAATATGAAATATCTTTTGTATATTTATTTAATAAAAAGTTCCTTTTTAAAAATGAAACATAAATTATTTTTGTAAATTAGTTAAGTGTAAAATAGTTACTAATAGAAAAACTTTGAAAATAGTGAATTGCCTTAAGTTTTTTGAATCACTGTATATTGTGTCAATTACTTTATTACTACAATTTAAACACAACGATTATTGTAATATGCACATTGTGAACATCACTTCTATTAAATACCATTTTAAAGTACAATGGCAAAAACAAAAACACATGCTACTCATTTACTTTTTTTAATGTTTTCTTAAACAGTTTGGTTAAATAACTAAATATTATATACGTTTATGTGATTGCTAAACTGTAAAATTATAATTTAAAGGAAACCCCAATAGCATGGTTCAAAAACAATCACCTTATGCTGTTTTGCCACATCTTCATAGTAAAACAACATAATATAATTTCTTTAAATCTTAATTTGGACCTTAAAGTTTCGAATATCCTCTTTGAGAGCTTTCAGAGCCTGTGCCTTGTTAAAAAAAATCGGGAGTGGCCAGTAACATTGTAAATTGCGTGAAGTTTAGCGGTAATTTAAACCCACATGCCCTTCAGTCCCAATTCATCAATTTACGGCAAATCTGACAAATGCTGACAATAGCAAAAGTTATAGCATCTTCCAATAAGAAGACCTATTTTGGGTCACCTTGCACTATATCCTATATTATTATATACTATTCGCCGCGGATACATGGACATATTAAGTAAAGTATTAAGTTTTTTTTACTAAAATTTGTATTAATTAATAATGCAAAAGTGTGAACCGACAAAAGTGTTATTATAAAAAAGTAATAAATATAAAGGGTGCTACTTTTAGGTCAAAAACACCAAACTAAGTTGCCTCATTAATTTTTCGGAAAATTTATATAAAAGCAAAGCCTTATATTAGTTCGCCTTTAAAATATTTAAAATAAGCAACTACAAAAAATAATTTATATTTTTCATGAAAACCTTTTATCACAAAAGTATCGTTAATAAAAAAACTTGCTACAGTAAACGAAATTAAAATAGATGCATTCATGCATTTAATGTTATAGTAAATTTTTAATATTCTATAGAAAATTAATGAGAAAATTCAATTACATTGTTCGCGAATACAAAAAATATTGTCGTGATAATGTTCGGGATTGTCCGATTCCCCAGATGAAAATGTTGAAAAAAGTTCCTTATTATAGAATAAGCACATACTAAAGAGAATATATGTTTTAATTTTTAGAGTACAAAAATTTTAAATTTTAGGTTTCTAGCCAGAAAGAGTTTCACTAGGCCCCCAAACCGGAGACTTTTTCCCATCCTCGTAAAATTTTTCAAAAAAGCCAATACTCCAAGAAACCGGCTTATGAAATTTCATGTTTCTGTCCAAAGAGGTTTGTGCCGGCCGACAAGGTGAATTTTCCCTTTATTTAGCTCTCCCCCTATGGATGTCCAAAAACTTAGTCTAAAAGATTTTGGATAACCCTAGCCAATATTACCTCAAGCTTCCGGTTTCTATCCAAAGGGGAGGCCTCTAGGGAGAGACTTTTTCCCGATTTACTACTAACCGTAGGAGTTTCCAAAAATCCAGTCTACTTAGACTGGATTTTTGGTCTACATACACTCACCAAAAAAGTATGTAATGGCAACTGAAAAATTTGCTGTTATTACGGGAAATTTTGCTAATTTGAGCCCAGCGGTAGTTTTTGCTTATCTTAGAAACATATGTCTGAAATTAGTAGAAAAAATTAGTAGCCGCTATTAAATTTTAGTGGACTTTAAAGTCGAAAAATTTTTAGTACAATCTAATTAGTATAAAAAATATAAAAGCGCTTCTAAATTTTAGTAAATTGCTGTAAACTCAATGAATTGTAAAATATATAAAAATTTTAATTTATAAAAAAAATATTAAAATGCAAAAAATTAACTCAATTTTTTTTTTTTTGATACATTTGTTATATTATGTATATTTTTCTTTATCGAACATGATTTTTCATTTATTTTTTTTTTAATATTTTAGACAAAATTAAGAAAAAAATTGTAAAAGAGTTAAAACATAAACGAATTTATCATTTTGTTTTAATTTGCTAGTTTTTGTTTTCTTAAATATTTTTTTGTAAATTTTTTGGATTTAAAGGAAAAATTTTAATTGTTTTAGGGTCTGATTTTTTAGAACAAAAAAACTTGTTGGTGCTGTTTTAAGTGAATGTCATATTTTTAGACATGAGGTGACTGTGTAAAGTATCTTCACTTCCGATCGCTTTTTTACATTTTAAGGCAATCCAAGTTTGTATGTATAAGTTTAAATTACACTTAAAATAGTTTGTAAGTTAAAATAACAGAAAATATCATTTACAAGAAATGATATTTCATTTTAAAACCGGTCTACTTAATTTTCATTTAAATTAATTGTTTTTTGTTATATATTTTTAAATGTTGATTAAACAACTAACAGAACCGTAAGAAACAAATGATATAATCAGTTAAAATAAATGTCAAAATTTTACTACCAATTCCTTAAAAAATAAATGTTTTATCATTTATTTGAAATTGCTTCCATTTTTTTTTAATCTACAATACAAAATGTATGTATGCACAGCTATAGACACTTTTTGTGTGGATCTGTTTGTGTATGTATGTGTGTTTATGAAGTTCTTGTAATTTAAATTGAAATAATTTTGTATATACAACCAATTTAAATAAAAAACAAATTGCAATTTTTTAAATATTTTTTTAGTTAAAGAGAGTAAACAAAATTATAATTTGTAAAAACTGTTACGAACACAAATAAACCACAAATTTCCGTTTTGTGGGTAAATTTTTATTAAATTTCAAACAAGTGAAAAAAAAAAAATTAAACTGAAAAAAAAATGGTAAATAATAGTAAATTATTTCGAATAAATGTATAAAAAAGTTAATATAGATATTTCTTTGAAAAATAAATGTATGTTGCTTTATTTTTAAATGGAACGGAAAACTTTTTTATTAAAATACAAATAGTAAACTACAAAATATTCTAAGTGTAGTTGAAACAACATTTCCTTTAATATCCACTTCTTTAAATTAGTAAATTTTTTGTTAATATTAGAAAATCGGTTTTCAAAAAATTTTTAGATGAGTTCTGAAGTTAGTAATGAAAATTTGTAAATATTCTGTAAAAATTCTGTAATTTGTAAAATATAAGTAGCAAAAAAAATGTACTAAACAATATTTTTTTTTACTCAAAACCAATACAAAAATAGTAAATTGGTATTGAAAACCCTTTAAAAATTTTTCTACATGCTTTGTTTTCTGAGTGTACCAAGAAGTTAATTTTCCTCATTTTAAAAAAGTCTTCATATAAATATTTAACTTTCTCGATGTAACGACTTACGCAGACTTTCACCCTTTAAACTCGCATTTTGACCGTGTCCCTGGCGAAAATAATTAATGTTCTAGGGGACACATATTTTATTGTTCAGGTTTCTATCCAGAGGACTGGGTAGGTCGTCAAGGGGAAGCTATCCCCTTTTTGCCCTATCCCCATAGAAATTCCGCCTACACCGAAAGAGAAAACCCACTTACCAAATTTCAGCTTCTTAACTCCACTGGTTTGGACTGGGTGATTTATTTCTAGTGTAGAGATTAATCATTTTAGGAAAAATTTACACAATACATTACATTGCAGTAAGAAACCTAATTATAATGACGCTTTTTCTAACAAAACGTCAAATATAGGTCGAAATTTTATTAGACGCACTATTGAACTTTTAATTATTTGTTAAATGAACTGCAGGTACATTAAAGTGTTTGTTATTTTTGAAGTATAGATAATTTTTCGAAACAAGGACCAAATATACGAAATTTTAGAGCACAAAACTAAATTTTATATCGTACATGTGGTCAGACTAAAAAAGAATTATTACAAGAGATCAGTATGACTGAGCAATTTCATACACAAAAAATATTTTTGGACCTTAAGTACATAAATATGTACCAAAAATTTGAATAAAAATACATATACTGAAGAAAATACATATACTAAAAAATATTTTAAGATTACAGAATAATGGCAAAATCAGAAAAAATTCAAACAAAAATAGCTTTTTTGTTAAGGAAAATGTATTTTAATTTGTTCCATAAGCTAAAAAGATACTGATATAGCAAAGTAATTTTTATCGATGATGTAATTCCGAAGTTCTCAGAGCTCTTTAAGCTTGTTATCAGCACCACCAGTGCACACTTGTAGAAAACCGACAAAATTAAAAAAAATATTGATTTTTGTAAAAAATTTGTTTCCAAATGTGAGCTTACACTTCAAGTCATGCAAATACAAACTTTCATGGCAATGCATTTGGTTTGCAGAAAAATTAATACTTAAATTTATTAATTATAAAATTTTTTACTTGTATTTTTAAACTACAAAAGCAAGGTAGGCTTAAACTTTTAATTCATTGTTTTTCAAATATTTTTTGTTTTTGAAAATTGACAATCATGTAGTAAAATTTAAGTAATTTTGATTGTGTCGTTCATAAGATTTTGTAGTGATAAAAAGTGTTCCAAAAAATAAAAATAAAAAGTTTGGTAAGCAGTAAAATTGTTTTTTGGACTTTCGGATGTTGAGATTTATTACTATAAAATAGTATAAATGTTCCTAAGTAAGAACTATGAATTTTAGAACCAATTACACTGTAAGTAAAATTTCAACTTTCGAAAAGACACAGAAAAACGCTGAGACACCCCAACTTAATTTTGGGCCGTAGAACATAGTCGTTTTAAAAAATCAAGTAAAAATCAATAGATATTGCATTAATAATTTTGTATTGTCTCTCAAGAGATTTGTTGGTGTTTTATGGAAAATATATCAAAATCTCCTTTGAAATAACTTTATTTATTGATTATTTTTACTTATTTACTATTTATTAATATTTTTTCTTTTCCAATCAAAATAATCACAAGTCATTAAGATCTGTTACAATAATATTTCGTATACGTATTGGTGTACTTTAACTCGTATTAAACACATCCCAGTGTAGAATTAATATAGGTGTATCATTATTTTTTGAACTTCAAATAGTCATAACTCCTTAGCTTCTAGATTAATTTAAAAATAATAGTAATAAATAGTAAATAAGTGAAAAAAAAAACAATAAATTAAGTCATTGGAAAACAATTTTCAAAGTCTTTTCTTTAAAATATAATCAAAGATTGTTTAAGTCAATACAAACTTAAAATCTAAATATCTTGTTAAAATTACCTGATTCTTCAGAACGGGGTTCGCCCTTGAATTCTACGACCCAAAATAAGTTCAGGGGTTTTGTGTGTCATTTTGCCGTACTTACTGTGTTATTATAACTACAACTTTTTTAGTGACGTCTATAATTACAAATTGAGAGCTTTTTGATGCCTGGAAAGCACATTAACATAAAAAATTGTTAAAAAGTAACTATAAGTTCACTAAGCAACAAAAAAACCGATAAGCATTGAATTATTTTAATGTGGTACGATCCCCTAATTACAAAAACAGTTTCAAATTCTATACTTTTTTAAAAATTTATTTTTTTTATAAATTTGAAATTTTTTTTAGAGACTACACTATATATTTGATCAAAACTTTAGAATGGCTTGCTCAATTTTGTTAATAAAAATATAAAAAATATGGATTTCATTCGAAGTTATCATTTCAACACTTTTTGATATTCTCCATTGTTTTGAAGTTTTTCGGAAGTAAATGATGAAATTATATTTTTTTTATTATATTTTTCCAACTGTGCTATAGTTGAAAATAATTTTAAATATGCTGCTTTAATAAAAAAATAGAAATGTAAATTTGCCACCTTTACATATCGAGCTTGGATTGGTTAAAAATTTTATAAAAGCATTAGACAAAGACAGTGAAGCGCTTACGTTTTTAAAAATATTGCTACAGCAAAAATTTCTGAAAGCATTTTAGATGGCCCAGATATCCAAAAATATCTCCAGAGCACTTAATTTGAGACATTATTATTAAACACTGAGAAAGGCGCATGGAAATCATTTCGTTTAATTGTTTCCATCTTTCTAGGAAATAATCGTAGTGAAAATTATAAAGAAATCATTCATGATTTACTTATTAAATTATTAAGTATATTTTTAATAATATAGTTTTCTTTAAATAGTCTATCCGCATTTTAACAATTTCAGGAGCGAGGTTCTCCAAACAAAGCTTTTTTGCTACATTATACACACATTTTCGTGAAAGTCCAAGTCTCTTAAAAATTTCTGTATAAGACAGATTTTATAGAAATATTTTGTTCTAAAGTGACCCTCTTTCTACCCATAACTTTAAATACAATTATAACCAAAAAATGTTAAAAAATCATAAAGCGATGTAATAATGTAACTCAAAGCACGTGGTTTTAAGTAGAAATAAATGTAATTTATTGTTTTAAGTTAAATTATAAGAACAAAAAGTTCAGTTATTAATTTTAACATAAGGAGTGCGCAATAATTTTGACACATTCAATTATGACATACCATTTTAAATTACGTAGTTTCTATTCTTTTACTTTTAATGCTACAATTTTTTCATATTATATAAATTTGCAATACAGTTAAGTATAAAATTAAAATAAAAAAAATATTTCCTACTTAAAGCTTTTAGAAAATGCATGCTAAACCTTATATTTTAAAGTGCGCTATAATTTTGAGCAGTGTTTTATAAGACTTTTGTTTTATTTTTCAAAATATTTTGAATTTTATAGCGTGAATTTTTCGTGAGCGTGGGCAACTACTGCGTGTAATTTTTGGTTCGTGATCGTGCGTGAGCGTGAGTCAAAATTAAAATTGATGAGATAGGCTATTTCTTATGACGTGAAATCTAAGATATTATATTCTTTAATTCATATTAAATGTTATGCTTGGCAGAATAACATTTAAAATTATATATCTTGTTGAGGAAATACCTACCAAAAGAATTTAATAAATAAAAGAAATGGAAAGAAAACAAAAGGAAAAAACAAATAAAATACACAATACAACATAATAAAATATTTATATTTCCAGGGTAGTTGTAATCAATTTTAATAAATTTGTGGCTGCCATGACAATTTTTTAACAGATTTCAGCATAAAGAAAATAATATAATTTTGTAGGTCATTTATGACTTAAGCTTAAACAAAATTCTAAAAACTGTATAGAAATCTTAATTTAAAAATCTAAAACAGTTTGCAAATGTTTAAAAAACATTTAAATTACCTATTGCAAACATATGAATAGTAACTGACAGCTTGATTGTGTATAAGCCTGTTTACGTTAAATTTGGATAAACCCCGCAACCCTGCCCTAGTGTTATAATAATTGACAATATTTGGTCACGAAAATTAAAACATTTTTCAACAGATAAGAAAAAAAAAATGCCAAAGAAATAATAACAGATACAAAAATATTCCATTTGATATACACATAATTGAGTGGAAAAAATGATTTATAAAGAAATGTAAAAAAGGAGACACAAATTTAATTACAATTAGAAAATTTACAAATTAATGAAAAAAATATGAATATTTTTCTAATAAGATTTTCTAAGAAAAATTTCTCAGAAGTGGTTTTGGTAATTTTCTGTTGTTTTTTTTTTCTTTTTTTGTTAAGACTCATTTAAAACTTAAAATTATCACATGCTATTAAAATAAAAAATTGTACTCGGTTGTGCCGAATTTTATATAATCTTAACAGCCTTTACGACCAACGCACGTTGGGGCATATAGTTATTTTAGCTGGCATCAATTAAACCACTGAGAAGGCAAATACTACTCCAAACTAAACACTAAGTTTTTGATGCAAAATTCTGAAATGTTTGGGTTCTTTTTTCTTTCGCAGCATTTCGGAGACTCTTGAAATTCTCTACAAAAAAAGGATGTTTGATATACATAATGCATATGACTTAGCATAGTGTTATCAAGTTGTTCCAAAAAGTAGCAAACGAAAACAAAATAGATTGCTTCTTAAAAAAAAATATTTTAATACGTCCTTTACTAAATCGCACATGACACTATTCAAAATCGGCCAAATTTGAGTATAATAATGTTTATGAATTTAAGCGTTTTGCCTACCAACTTCCAAATTACATTTTATTTTAGTGGCACTTTATACAACCACAATATTTACTAACATACCACTTAAGTATAATGGGAATGCTTTCAAAATTCATTAAATATCATCATATATTACACTTTTAATGGTGCATTATTCAACAAGGCGTGTTTATTTTATTTATTTTTTTTTAATATCCGTAATTTATCTTAATTGTTGTTTTTGATGTGAAAAATAATGTTCACAATTGTCCTTTATTTTAATACGAATAGTATTACATATTTAAAATACACATGTGGTATCGTCAGCTATTATCCATTAATGAGAGATAATACTGATTGCTGTATATTAACATTGAGATTATTAGGGTGGAATCATATTTTAATATTAAGAAGCCCAGTAATCTAGTAAAATTTTGTTAAACAAACATGTTTAATTTTTTTTTTTTTTTAAATTTAAAACAAAATTTGTTGTTAAAAATCTTACTTAAACATAGGTTTTATTTAACCCAGCAAAACCACACATTACTAAATAATGTGTAAGGTAATGTATATCAATAGGGGACGATGCATTACTTTACACCTTAACTTATTGACCTCAAGGTATTGTATAGACTTATTATATGTATAAAAGTAAGTGGTTACTTATATGACTACGAGGATGGAAAATGTAATCTGCATAAAAATGGATTTTCATTAAAAAAATTGTTATTGAAAAAATTATTACAAATATTTCAAACGTAAATAAATATAACA
This sequence comes from Eustalomyia histrio, assembly GCA_949748255.1. Lineage (NCBI taxonomy): Eukaryota > Metazoa > Arthropoda > Insecta > Diptera > Anthomyiidae > Eustalomyia > Eustalomyia histrio. Next base: position 211,443,805 of record OX456523.1, on the reverse strand, counting down.
TGGTCATGATGGAAATCGACCCTAGGAACTCTGGTTGCCAGCCAAGAACTCTACTCCACTGAGCTTTCGACGCATGTAACATTTAATTGCTTTGAAAATAAATAAATACTTTTTTTTGTTTTCGTTCATGATGTTGAAACGTATATACAGTCATTACCATTTTGATAAAAAAACAATTAAAAAAGGGCTAAATTCGGCTGTGCCGAATCTTTGAATACCCTCCACCAATATTCTAAAAAGTTGTTCTCTTCTGTTTTTGATACAAATAATATAAAAAAACTTTTGAAGTAAAATTATGTAGGTGAAAAAATTTTTTGAGGTGAAAAACTTTTTTAGATGTGAAAAGAACTTTCTTGGTGGAAAAAAAATTGAAAGGTGAAAAAAAATGTTTAAGGTGAAAAAATTTTTTGTCGTGAAAAAAATTTGAGTGATGAAAAAATGTTTGAGGTGAATACAAAATATTTATGGCTAAGCGACTGGTGAAAAAATATGAGAAAATATGTTATGTACCAGTCGCTACTATGAAATTGTACTAAATTTGTATGGGCAATTTAGAGGCACCTTTACATTTTCACTAGTTTTTTTAACCATGGACTGCACAAAAAACACATTTTAAGCATATTTTTTGTCATATACTAAATTTTGTTCCGGCTAATGGTGACTAGCTCTGCAGCTGAATATGACTAATAGAGAGAATGCACTTTCTGATGCGCCACGTATTGATAAATAGTTGCAACGAATGTTCTTTCTTTCAAAAATTGAAGTGTGTTTGTCTAATGTTAAAGAAAGAACATGAGTTGTAACTATTTGTCAACAGATGGCCCATCAGAAGGTGCATTCTCCATTAGGCATATTACGTCAAACATTTAAAAAACTGACTTTAAAATTATGTAATAAGTCTACTAGCAACATCTGAATGTATTATAATTTAAAGTATGTAGTTTATTTAAAATTTTTGGAAAATAAATTAATTTAAAGCCTAATCCAAGGCTATATCGCCATGGGGCACGGTATAGTTTTACTGTGATTCTGCGCCACCCATTTAAAAGTAGCGGCACTAAAGCAATTATGTATTTTGCTCTTTCTTTAGATATAAATGTCTTTGGATACAAAAAAAAAAAATACATTTTATGTAATGAAACGAAAAACCAACAAAGCTGAACAGAAAAACCCAATCTGGTTTACTGTATCTCCTATAGTAGCCAAAGAATTGGATATATTTGAACGGAAAATCCTAGGAAAATGCATCGGAAAAAATTATGAAAATTTCATAAAACGATTTTCAAATAGTTACATCTATGAAAATGCCGATGTTCTACCCTTCTGTAGGTACTCCATGTCGTTGCAAGCCAGATTTATATGCTTGTCAGCCAAATATACGAAAGCGAGAAAAACACGATCTGGGCTGGATCTACATATCTTTCTCCTGTCGGTATAATAAATGGACATATTAACGACGACCCAGCTCCTCTGGACCTTCCCTCACTCTATATGAGCCCAGCCTCCGGCAATCATAGGGGCTGAAGATGATATACGTATATACTAAATTTTGCATGAACTGTAATATGAATATGTTTTGTCAATTTATGTAACCGAACTTTTGTTATTTAGTTTTAGTAATGTTAATTACAGACGTCTGCTCTGTTAGCGACTTTAACATTGTTGCTTCTTACGTTAACTATAGTATAGTAACACACATATGTATAGCTCTAAGAATGTTATTATTCTCATAGTATGTAAGACAATAAATGTAATCGAAACAAGAAGAAGACTTAATAACATTTTTACTTACTTAACAGAAAATTAAAATAGATACAGAAAAATTGTACAAATTTGTATGGAAAATTTAGAGGAACCTTCACATTTTCACTTATAACTTTTGAACCGCTAAACCAATTTCGCTCATTTTAAATACCAAACTGCTCGGGAGGATGTTCAATAATCTGAGTAAAAATTGACACCCCCGCTTGCGTCTTCGCGCCGTAATCGCCATTTCAACAGACAGACAGACGGACATCGCTAAATTGACTTAAAATTGCATAAGGATCACGAATATATATACTTTATGGGGTCTTAAACCTATATTTCGACATATTACAAACGGAATGACAAACTGATATATACCCTCACCATATATGGTGGAGGGTATAAATAGATACAGAAAAATTTTACAAATTTGTATGGAAAATTTAGAAGTAACTTCACATTTTCACTTATAACTTTTGAACCGTTAAACCGATTTTGCTCTTTTTGAATCGGGAGGATGTTCAATAATCTGGGTAAAAATAGGCATCCCCGCTTGCGTCTTCGCGTCGTGATCGCCATTTCAACAGACAGACAGACGGACATCGCTAAATTGACTTAAAATTGTATAAAGATCATGAATATACATACTTTATGATCACATATTTTAAACGGATTGACAAACTGATATATACCCCTCACCATATATGGTGGAGGGTATAAATATGTAAGATTTAAAACGCGATTCTTAAAATATATTTACAAACGATTGGTGCGAGCAAGAAATTTGGCATGTTGGTTACTCCCCCGGCGTATAGGGGATTTTTGTACGTAGTTATCGGCAGTATTTGCTAATTTAATAAAAACGACTATTTGGGAATTTTGCCAGGAACGCAGGTTAAAATAGGTTCGAAATGGAATGAGCCCCCTTCCCATAACTGCCTACCAATCTGATTCGGCTACATATCTGAAGCATTAGAAATCTCTTCTTAGAAGTATGTGTTAGTTATGTGATAAGGTACATTTTAATATGTGTTCCCTGGAGTATGTGCTAGTTCATTGACAGAAATTAGCACATACTCCATGTATATTGGCAAGACTTTTTGTCTAGTAATTCTATAAATAATTCTTAAAAATCAGTTTTAATTACTTTCCTAAATATATGCAAAAAATATATTCCTCTTAAAAAGAGAAGTTGATTTAATAATCCCTGGTATACTAAAGGATTAAAAAAGTTAAAAGATCAGAGGAATAAACTTCATTAACATTGGTTGTGCTGCTATCTTATACTTCAAGGAATTTAATTTTCTTTAAAAATTTTTATATAGGCAATGCGAGTATTTGTTAAAAGTTGAGAACGATATAAAAATAATACAAAATCGTTCGTCTTTTATTCGATCTAAAAAAAAGTATACTAATATTCCTTCATCCTTGGTTTACGGAAATTTATCATCTGGTAATTCAGCTAATATTGTTAGTCTTTGTATTTATTATTTTAAATGAAAGTTTAAAAATGTGACTAATAATTCTACTTTTTATCATATAGCCTTCAGTAACTTCCATTCGATTTCAGGCGTTAATATGAGAATTATTGTATTAACTCCAGATGATGTTATTCAGAGCATTTTTCTTGCTCAAAAAATGCTCGAAGTCTATTGCAATTCCATTGATGACTATTTTTAATCTTTTGATGTATACCTTCATTAAACCAGTACTTAAATCTGGACGTAAGGAAGATGTTACTTGCTACAGACCAATTTCAAAATTAGCGCTTGTAACGAAAAATTTTGAACATGCTATATATAATAAATTATATTTTGCAACTAAATCTACTATAATAGCGCAACATGGTTTTCGATGTAGCAGATCCACTGTTTCAAATTTAACTGTGCTTACTGATTATTGTATATCACAGTTTGAAGTTCGTTTTTAAGTTGATGCGGTTTATACTGATATGTCAAAATCATTTCACAAATTATCACATATTGTTATATTAAAGAAATTGCAATCTTTGGCTATTTACTCATCAACTCTGTGTTACTTTTAATCTTATTTACGAAAAAGAATATGTGTTTTGGAAATAAATAAATAAACACAATAACCACATATCTGTAAAACAAATGATGTTTCTTTCAGTTTTTTTTAATTGGCAAGTAATTAACTACAAAATCCATTAAAATTAATGAGTTTTCATTTAATTTGTTTTTTAAACTGCCTACAAATTCTGTGGAAATCAAAAACTTTCCATTTATTTTGTTTATTCAAATAAAATATCATTAACTGTAACAGCAAATCTGTATTTGTATTTATTTTTAAAATAATTATCAAACAAATTTCAAATATATAATTCTTTTTAGTTTACCTGTTTAATTATTTGAATTCAAATGTACACCCAGAAAACAGATTCGTGCTGGCAAAAGAATGTGTTGCCAATCGAATAGGTCAGTTGCAGCAACCGAATTTTTCAGTTGTGTCTACCGAATAGTTATTGAGGCAACCGAAATACTGTTATCACAGTCAAATTTCTCATGTCTCAATTAGTTTCCTGTTACCACAACCGAACCATTCGATTGGCTACAAATTCGGTTGTCAACACGAATCTGTTTTCTCTGTGTACGGAAGACTTTTTAAATTAACTACAGTAACTGTAAAAATATTTTGAGAGCGATATATATATCTACTGACACGAGGGGTTCTGTTAGTTATTAATTATCAAGTGACTATGGGCAAAACAACGTCTTATCTATGCTAGCAAGCCCGATACAAGCACTAGTAACATAAAATAATAAAAAAAAAGCGCCGTTTTCCTCCCGATTTTTAAAATAAAACAAGGCCAAGACAGAGAAAACTAGCTCCTAGCTTTACTACAATAGAACTTGGTGGGCCCTTTGAGCTTCGGAAATAAAAAAACTAAATTCATCATATAAATTAGCCACATTCTGAGAAAAAAAGAAAATGGTCAACACCTTTGCTTCTTGGGATTATCAGTTCGTGTCCTGGTCATATATGGAACAGGTGTAAGGAATTTGTTCATAAATCATCATAATAAAATCATCATAAACCAATTTTCGGCTTTCTTGTCGTCAAAATTTTCTTATTTTCCTAACTCTTTCCAAAAATACGTGGCATTAATTTCAATTTGACACAAAGTCTTATGCAAAAATTTTAAAAACCGATAAATATTTTTAAATGCTACAAATTATTTTAATGCCGGGATATGTATCTTTTCGTTATGCATTTATCGTTTAGAGCTGAGGTTATGCTGGAAATGAGGAATTCAATATACTTTCATGCAGAAAAAGCATGACATACACATAAACCCAAAGGTCGGCTTGTTGTGCGCTTTGATGTAGGTTGAAATTTTCCTGAGGATCGGACCACTTCTTTATATAAAACTCTCGCCATCTTTTTGGGCTTGCGGTCAGCAGAACTTCAGTCAAGACACGATTTCTTAACAAATCCTTTGGAATCAAGCAAGTCTCAAATTTGATAAGTTCAGATCGTAATATGAATAAAGTATTGAATCCACTTATATAATCGAATAAGTTTTAGAAAACTTTTTTTATTTACCAATGATATGTTGATTTTTTTGTTATATCTTCAATTAATTTGTTATATTTTTCTGCGTCTTAATATTTTAAATTTTTTAAGTGTGAAATAAATACAAATAATACTTTTCGCCACTTTTTTTTAAATATAGAAAGAAAATATATGTTACCCTAACAATTATATATAACATACAATTATGAGTATTTATTATATAGTTAATATTAATTGTGTATGTGGTATTTAATTTTTAATGTTCATATTTATCATTCTTTTATGAATATTTATTTATGAATGTCGGTTGCATTAACATAAGTATAATAAAAAACACATATACCCCGATAAAACTGGGTGAAATTAAAGAGCTCTTTTTGAAAATAAGATTTGATTTTTTTTGTTAAAATAAATGTTAACAAACTCAAATGATCTTGAATTATTTTTCTAAGGATATAAATAAAAAAATTAAATTAAAGTGTAAATTTTGAATACCAGAATTTAAGTCTTTTAGACCTGATAACTTATCAAAAATGTAACTATCTTATTGCTTAGCAATGGTGTGACAATAGTTATAAATGTTAAGTTTGTTTGACTTAACCCTGCATATGTTTTTTGTTTTTGTTTGATTAGTTGGCAGCTCTTATCTTATTTACCGTGTTTTAAAGTTTTATTTCATGTGTATTTGCGACAATTACCAAATTGTTAATGAATCTCAATTGACATCCATTCAGTCAAGTTATTTATTTAATTGATAATAATCATACGTCTAACATTGTTTATAATAAATTATGTACTCATACGTCCACGTGTACTATTTAAAAATGGTTCATAATAGGTAAAATGAGAGTAAGCTAAAAAATCTCTCACAGTTTTACCCTTTTACCCAAACAAAAATTACGGGTGAGATCTGGTAAAATGAGAAACACAATTACACTATCATGAAAAAAGCGCTTTTTTAGTAAAATTGGTTTGCCACGGGCACCCGATGTGACGTACATCGAACACACCTAATGGGCCATTCCATGTCAAACCGCACAGCTTTCGGAATTGTCATTTCCGATTTTAATGAAATTCGCCACAAATATTGTAAATGGATAGTTTTTTTATCAAATCATTAACCTTTCGACCCCAAACTCTTTCGGTCTTCGAGATATGACGTCATGAAAATTGGAAAAAACGTCAAAATATCGAAAAAGTGTCCATACGAAGTCGCCCATAACTTCTAAACTATACAACCTAAAATTTCTTTTGGTACCATTTTAACGGTGAAAACATTACCTTGAAAATGGCGTCCCAAGTTTTTTTTTTTGTATTAAAAGGTTAAAGGTAATTTTTTTAAGTCTAATCTTCAAAGATCAAAAATCCAATTTTTTAAAAATTCTGAAAAATATATATGTGACCTGCTCCACGAAAAGGGACCTCTGCGCCGAAAATTTTTTTTTTTTACTTTTTGAGTGATTCTTTCAAATACCGCAAACTGCAAGCTTTTATGTCTTTTAGTTTTTTTACAAATCACCTGTAAAAATTAACATAATTAATGAAAAATGTGATATAAACAGATAATATATATATTTGAAATTTAAAAAAAGTTCAATATCAAAGGTATAAAATTACAAAAATATCAAAATTTTACTCTTTTTTACTCCTAACACGCTTTTTTGGTGGTTCTTCTGTATTTGGCTGCTTTTCACCTTTGTCTGATTTTTTTTAGGAAGTTCTTCCAGTTTTTTTTTTGTTATTTTCATCTCCGATTTATTCACCATTGTAGCACGTTTCTTTATATATTGTTTATCTCCGTCTTTGTTTCTGGTTTTCACATCAGCTTGAGCTTTTTCAACTGCAGCTGTTTTCTTAGGGAGTTTTTCCACTTTTGCTACCGATGTTTTAGGAGTCTCAGTTTTGTTTTCAGTCAGTTTTTTTTTGTTATTTTTTTTTTGGTGACTGCCTTGTTTTCGGTTGATGTAAATTCTTCGGATTTCGCTGCCTTCTTCTTCATCATAGAGGCAACACTGCATAGTGAACATCGTACAAAGTACCAGAGAGTCGAAATACATCGCCAGATGATCAGGTTGAAGGAAGAGTTGCATAACAATGCGCAAAAGACGGAAAAACGCTTTTTTAAACGCGTTTTTCTCAATAACTTCTTTTCGGCACAGAGGTCCCTTTTCGTGGAGCAAGTCGCATATGTTAAAACTTACGGCCTCTCTACATTTGTGGCCAAATGTTAAGGTGGAGACTCATTTGGTTCCTGAGTTATGAAGAAAAACGTGGTTTACAATATTTGTGGCGAATTTCAATAAAATCGGAGATGACAAATCCGAAAATGACAGTTTTCTGTGTGTTTGACATGGAATGCCGAAACAATAATACAACTCACTTATCAATATTAGTCTGCTGAATCCGAAAAATAAACTAGTCTTGATCTGATAAATTTGTAAATTAACCCGTTATGAGGGCTTATATTTCAAAACGCTAAATTAGAAAATGGTCAATCAAAACTGCTTTTAGTGTCTATCAGTTCTTTTAAAAATATGTCATTTTCTAAAAAGGTATGTTAGCGATTCCAAGCACCACAATCAGTATTGCTAATAGAATACAGATAGAAAAAAATAAAAGCAGTTTTGAGTCGACCATGCCATTTAGATTTAATTTAGACCTTTGACTTTTGAACCTTCAATAAGAGTTAAAGTAGCCATTTTTAAATTTCTAAAAATCAAAATATATATAAAAAATAGAAAAAACTAATAGAGTTTTCGGATTCTCCATGTTTGAACTTTTAAGGAATATAAAATCCGCTGCGCCAAGAACAGTGTTTCGCAATTTAAATAATCTTGTGGCTGCAGAAAATTTTGATCATATCCCAATGGCTGCTTATCTTGTACTTTTGGTTATAGCGTCAATAAAAATTGCATACTCTTTCTAAAATAACAAAAAAAAAAAAAATACAGAATATATCGATGGCTTCATATAAAAAGGCCCTAACTCGATTTTTTGTTACTTCTTAGAAGAAGGAAAAAACTTTATAAAATTCGTAAAATTTTAGATAAAAAAAGTTTTAATGCAATTTCCATGTGTTGTCTCTTTTTCTATGTGTTGTCTCTTTTTATTAAAAATTGCATTAAAACTTTTTTTGTATCTAAAATTTTACGTATTTTATTAAGTTTTTTCCTTCTCCTGTCAAGTAACAAAATATCGAGTTAGGGCCTTTTTATGTTATGCCATCGAAATGAACATCGTTAAAGCACCTTATACATTGTTTTGTTTAAAAAAGTTGAAAAAAAACGAAAGAAAGGAAAAAAGATTTCCTTTTGTATTAACTTGATTTGGGCTGAACAGAAAAATTCTGGAAAATATACTTAATTCCTCGAAAATTTAAGGCTCTTGGATTTTTAATTTTTCAAATATTTATTGGAGTCATTTTAGTCTACGCAAGCATAGTTTTTATTTGATCTTTCCAGGTAAAATATAAAATATTTATTTCCAACAATCTTATAAGCTTTGAAAAAATATTTTTATAGTCGTTAAAACAAATTAGAAGCCTTTTAAATATTTCTTAAAAAAATACTTATAAAATTTGAAAATTTTAAATTCCATTAAACAAAATTAAAATATATCATAAATGTAAAAACCAAATTATCTCTTTAAGGAACGGCCTAATACCTATACTTTGAGCTTTTTACCTTCAAAAAATCAATAGTCATTGCCTTCACACAACAAAACCTCAAAAATTTTCAAATATTAAACAATAAATTAATTATAATAATTTGTTGTTGCTAGTCTACCACAACATCAACATGTTGACACAAATACAAATTAGAGTTCACATACATGATTGAATACATTAAGCATACATGCATAATGAACTGTTTCTTATATCTAGGGCACAATTAATGGCTAAATTATTCACAAACATCACTAAAAATTTTGTTATATTTTCACCAGCTTGTAAAAATATTTCACTTTGCCATATAGGCAAGTCCCAGACTGTCCACCAACCAAAAAAATCTATCCAACTTATTTTTTTATTAATGGAACATTTGGCTAGATATCAAATATATTAAATATAAAAATAAAATGTATTTGGATGATCATTAATACAAAAACTATTACCAAATACTACCCTACCTCAGATCTCGTAATATTATACAAATAATTAACATATTTTAGGTGTTCATATCATTATGCATGGTTTTCACTATGTCATTATAAGTTTGTCATTCCGTTTCTAATTTCTACAATATTGATCTTAGACCCTATAAAGTATATATATTCTGGGTGCTTATGAAGAGCGAAGTTGATTTAACGACGTCCGTCAGTCCGTCTGTGTTGAAATGGGTTTTCCAAAGACCACAGAAATGATGAGGACTTAATAGTTATATATTTCTGTTACATGTGATCCATTTCTGTTTGCTATTGAAAATCAGCTAGATCGGTTGATAAATGGCTGAGATATTAGCAAAAAACCACGGCTATAATTTTTTCCATAAATCCCCTTGTTTTATATGTATGTTGAATTTTACACATCCATTTGTTGAAATTCTTTTCTTTCACCTCTTCACCTTTTATACACAAACAACAAACTAATACAAAGATTTGTCATTTAAATAAAAACCAAACAAATCTCTATTGAACGAAAACTGTTTATTTACTTCTTTTTACGACGATTGCCCATAACCTTTAATGGCTCGGTTGTCTAAGCGCTATGTGACAAATAATTTTTTTTTACTTAGGCGGGGGATCGATCGCCCCCCCGCCTATTCAACTTTTTTGTACAATTTTTTTCATATTTTCTTAAAACTTTTTTTTATTTCCCTTTGACTGCAACTATTTTAGGTCATAACTTATAGTAATTTATAAAACAAATTTTTATAAACAATTTTCTATATCAAAAGTATTTGTAGAAATAAAACACATGCAGTTCTAGTGATTTCTTTTAACGATTTGTAAAAAAATATTTTTTGGGTCGAAAATAGTTTTTTTACAACTAAAAAGATTTTTGAAAAAAATAATATGACAACACTGATTGGCTTTATGTTTGTGGTTGTTATTCTTTTTTAATTTTTTATTATATTTGCTGAACTTATTTTATTTCACCTCTTCACCTTTTATACACAAACAACAAACACATACAAAGATTTACCTAAAACCAAACAAATTAGTTTTGAACGAAAACTGTTTATTTACTTCTATTAACGATGATTTCGTATGTCCTTCAATAGCTCAGTGGTCTAAGCGCTTTGTCATAAATAGTTTTTTTCTTTTAGTCGTGCGATCGATCCCCGTCTAATCAACTTTTTTTTACATTTATTAAGACTTTTTTATTTGTTTTTTTTTTTTCATTTTCTTTAAACATAACAAATACGTACAGCACAGCTGACTTAACGATATCGGAGAACGGAAAGAGGAAAAGTTCTAAACTAAGTTACGATCATCTTGGTTATCAATACACAACATCTGCCCAAATGTGGGCGGGATCTGTGAATTGGGCGTGGCACAAAATAGATCACTTTATATCTTAAGAACGGTAAGACTGAAATTAAATAATCCATAAATGGGCTAAAAACATTAAAATTTTTGTAAAAACTAAAGTTTTAGAGCTGTAATATGACCTATGGATACGTCTTATATAGAAAAAGATTGAAAATCTTTAGTAAAACATATTTGCTAAAAAACTCGGAAATATCGGTTTAGATTCTGGAACCATAAATCTTCCCGAGTCCAAGTTTTATCACCAAACTAAATGGTTAATTTCCTCTTAAAGTCGTCCGTATATAAATCTGTCCATTCCATATATGTCCCTATATAAACTTCAGTTTTTTCCCAACCATGGTGAAGGGTATATAAGATTCGGCATAGCCGAATTTAGCCGCTCTTACTTTTTTTTAATGTCAGTTTGTCCAAATTGTTGGCAATTGTATGAAATCGTGGTGTCATCTGAGTTTGTAGGCAGTTAAGTACACAACTGCCTTCTAAAATGACAGACAAGTGAAAACGTCAAATTTCAGTTTGTCAACAGATAATGGCAGCATTTTTTATTTAAAATAAAATTGACAACAAGGTGTCTATTTTTTTTGTTTGGCGATCGCAAAGCTTTTATTTTTTTTTTGTTGGAAAAATAAATTTCAATGGTAATTTTTTAAATAAAGAAAGGAATTGTAATTAAAAAAAAAAAAAAATTGGACGAGTGAGCAAACGGAGAGGCTCATTCAAGAGGTAGAAGCGTGGGAAGGTAATTGGATAGAAATATACGAGATGCTCTTTGGCAAGAAGTGACAGATATAATAAAAATGCCGCGATCCAAAGTGGCAACGAAATTGCCTAATCCAGAATAGTTTTTTTTTTAGCTGCTACCTTTTATTTTTCCTAGCCCTTAGTGTTGTAATAACACAAAGCGACTCCTTAGCTATAGCCAATTGTTTCTTTTTTATCATTTTTAAGTTTTTTCCACTTTTTAACACAAATTAATATTATCTAATCAGCTGTTTGCTCCTCAAAAGTTTACGCATTACATTTGACCTTTGTAATGAAAACGACGTAAGTCTTTGACAAGCTCTGCTTTATCGATTTATTGTCAGTTTTTAAGGTGTAATGAAAAGGCATTTGTAGCGTGCCTACGAAAATAAGAATTTTTTTATGTTGTGAGTAGAATGAAACTTCTCTTTGCAAGTTGTCTATAATAAATATAAATATAATACAAAAATTAAAATTCTAAAATTAAAAAAATAAATAAATAGCATATTCATTTTTGTAGCGTGTGTCACGATTTGAGTTTTCTCAAAAATTGCATTAAAAATTGTTTCCAATTATTCGACCCTGCCGGTTTACCGGTTAGGGCATTATTTGAAAAATGACGAAAACTGTTTAATCAGTTATTAGGGTAAATTAATCGCAAAGCTCGATTAATCGTTAAATGCAAAATAAAAGTATATCTTTCAAGAGTAAGTACACAGAGTGCTCAAGTAAACCCTCAAATCTAAAACAAAAAAATTCAGTGTATACAGTGTTTTTCAGCAGAGAAATTATTGTAGAAAATTTTCTTAATAAACCAGAGCTGACTTTAAACATTCAATAAATAATTTTTAAAAATATTGTATTGTTTTTGCGAAATTTACAAAGCTTGGCAGAACTGCCACTGCCACTTTTCTTGTTTGGGCTTTAAAGTTAAAGTGGTTTTCTATTGAAAAAGCTCAGAAATCCTCGTAGTCTATAAAAACAGTCTCAGAACCAGTATCGTCCACTTTCGTAATTGAATATCTACCATATTACATGAAAATTTTAAACAGTTGTTACAAATTTGGTAAACGACAGTAATTTTTAATCTTATATACAGTTTGGTAAGTAGTGGACAATAATCGTCGCTTGTCTTATAGAATCTTGAACAACTTCTCTTCCTATATAATCGGTTTTAACACCGATAGTTTTTGTTTAAAATTATTCCAAAAGAAAACAGATATTCCTAGAACCACTTCTGGAGCTAGTTGTAAGTAGTTATATTGTATCTTATCATTAAAGTTTAGATAAACGGGTTCTGGTTCTATGGAATTTGTTCTAACATAATATTTTGTAGAATAAATTTGGTTGGAAACCGAATTCAAAAGAATTTTATTGCCAGAATTCCTAGAGTTTATATATTAATTTTCTGCTATGACATCGAAAGCAAATAAAGCCTTGTCTTGAAATACATGAAAATATAATTGACATGATTTAGAATTTTTTAAGGAATTAGAACAAAAATTTAAAATTGTCTATTGTATTTCCTAATGGCTAGATAGCATTTGCTTTGTGTTAGTTGGTTAAAAATGTTAAAAATTTGTATTAAGAAATGTTATTAAAAAATTAAATAGATTTTTTGGCTATAAACTCAATTGTGTATATTTATATAGTACACGCAGAAAAAATGCATCTTTGAATATGATTACAGGCAAATATATATTAATTTAGAAACTTCCATATGTATATTTAAAGTAGATTTCCAAGTATTTTATATTTATGGTTATTATACATATGTTTCCAGGCAAACATTGTAATATTAATGTAAATAAACACATAATTGCAATTGTAATTTTATCATTATTATACATGTGGGATGCAAACATAATAGTTATAAACATATATTTATTTGCAGGCAATGTTTGCCGGTGGATGCATTTTAAGAGATCCAAACATATATATGTTTACAAGCAAATATATTATATTTGCAGGCAAGAATATTGTGTTTAACTTACAGCGTTTCCAAATATATGTGTATTACCAGCATATTATATTTCCAGCACGTCGTTTTTTTCAGCGTGTACTGAAAAAAGTGTAACGGCCTTTGCTTAAAAACGATAAAATTTTGCTGCCAATAAGATACTTTAAAATTCTCTTATATTCATCTTTCTTTTAGGTATTAGATTTTGTGTGCTTTATTATCCAAAATTCGCTAAAAATTACTAAAATATACTACAACTTTTAAAGTTAATTCCACTTTTAGCGTGCGTCACAAATACTTGTTAAAAAATTATGTTTTATGCCTTTCGAAAGTACACTTAAATCCCACTAAACACTATGTTTAAGTTGAAGGATTTGCCCATATTAAAAATATTTCTTGTTTATTAAACCAAGTATTGAATCATATATAATTATATCTGATACCACATTTAGAAATATTTTTGATAATGGACCATATATTATTTACCTCAAAAATTCGATGGCATATATAATTATATATGGTTCTGTATTAGCCATATATAAGAATATATGGTCCTGTAGAAGTCATATGTAAACAAATGTAGACCCGTGTAAGTTATATATAGGGTAATATATAATTTTATATGATATAAAATTTTATAAAGATCAATATTTAACCAGATATGGTTATATATGACAAAATATGAGGTTATTTAAAAAAAATTAATTCAATATATAATTATATATAGTAGTGCATACTGACATATGTAAATATATATAATAATATATTATTAGATAAGGCCATATACTCGGGCTATTTTGATAAAAAATTTGTTATAATTATTTATTTATCACATTAGTTCTTCACCACATATCTTTCGTCACCACATATCTTATGGCTTCAAATCCAGTTCCAAAACCAATTATAAAGGATGGTTGAATTTTAAGGGCCGATGTTGAATTTGAACCACACTTAAACGTCAAGTTTTTTCCTGCATTTCATTTGACATTTCTCAATTTCAGACTAACTCAATTTGAACCATGGAAGGATAAACAATCGAGCAACGCGTTAAAGTTATTCAGGCTTATTATGAAAATGGGCATTCAAATCAAAATGCATATCGTGCACTTCGTGATTTCAATATAATCGTCCAATTTTGCGTACAATTGGAAAAATCGTCGTCGTGCCCAACAATTGCACCTCTCACGCTCGTCGTTGATGAACATTATGAATAAAGACTTTCATTTTTACGCTTAAAAGGTACAATTGACTCAAGAACTAAAGCCTCTTGACCACTCCAAATGTCGTCAATGGTCAGAATGGTGGCAAGAAATGGCAACAGTGGATGATCAATTTTCGAAGAAAATCATCTTCAGTGATGAGGCACATTTTTACCTCAGTGGATTCGTCAATAAGCAGAATTACCGCATTTGGGCGAATGATAATCCAAGAATGATTGTCAAAAATCCAATGCACCGACAATGAGTGACTGTTTGGTGCGGTTTATGGGCTGGCGGCATCATCGCGCCGTATTTTTTCCAAAATGAGGTCGGTCAGGCAGTTACTGTGAATGGTGTTCGCTATCGTGAGATGAAAACGAACTTTTTATGGCCCGAATTGGAAGATATGGATGTGCACTATATGTGGTTTCAACAGGACTGTGCCACTTGCCACACAGCTAACGAAACATTGGTATTTTGCGCGACAAATTCAATGGCCGTGTTATCTCACCTAGTGGCGATGTCAATTGGCCGCCACGATCATGTAATTTGACACCGTTGGACTTATTTCTTTTTGGTTATTTAAAAGAAAAAGTGTACGTCGATAAGCCAGCAACAATTTAAAAGCTAAAGGATGAGATAATTCGGCATATTAACGCCATAGAACCTTAATTATGCCTCAGCGTCATCGAAAATTTGGACCATCGGATGGAGGTGTGCCGCCGAGGTCGCGTCGGCAATTTAACCGATATTTTGTTCCATACATAATTGAACCCTTCCATATTATCACAATAAAAAGAAATGACAATAATATCCTAAATAATTTGTGTTTTATTCAAAATCAACATCGGCCCTTAAAATTTAACCACCCTTTAGAACTGGTTCTTGGACAGTGAAACCTTACATTTTGACTCCGGAGAATCAGATGAAGAACCTTTTTTATGGTACCGGTGGTAAAAAAACTTGTTCTGTAATAGATTCAAATGTAACCTGTTTTAAAGAAATTTTGCTCGGTAATTATATGGTGACGAAATATTGGGATAAATAAATAATTATAATTTAGCTCATTTTTAAAATAAACTAAAACTTTTGCTGAAAGATAATTTTATCCAAAATTCCGAAAAAACATAAGCTTCCAACCATATTTAAAAGTGTATTGTTGCGACAACCAATAAATTCCGTTAGCACAACCAAATTCATATGTATTGTAATTACTGAGTATTTTGGGTGCTGCAACAAAAATTTAGTTGTATGAACTGAATATTCAGTTGTACCAACCGATTTCAGTTGTAGAAACCCAATTTCAGTTTGAAATTTACTAAATTTTTCTATGTGTGGATGCATTGGGATTGATCAAAAAATGTTTGCTTAATGTATAAGACGTATGAGCATTAAATAATATTAATTAATACTCATACGCGCAGTAGTCTCATATATTATTTATTATGCAATCACAATGCAACCATAATGCACGACGTTAATTGCAAATAAACCAAAAAGCCAACTGTTTCGTTAGATGTATGGCAAGTGGAACCACATATCGTCCAGGTCTATATCCTCAATTTCTGGCCACAAGAAGTCCGTTATCATATCGCGATAGCGAACACTGAGGACGATTCTAGGTTGACTGCGAACTGGGTGAGCATGCACAGTTGTTTTCACATTTCATATTTTGCAAGCTTGTATAATCGCAATATTATATATAAAAATATTTTACAATTAGTTTAACTCTGTTGATAACCTTGTTTTTATTTCTTAACCATAAGTTGGTAATTTTTGTTTATTTATAACGAGCTTCCTACTTCCACATATTTACAAAAACAAAGCAAATTAACCATTTCTAGCCTGACCACTTTATTGCGCCTTATGAAATATCCCAAAATCAAAGAAAGCAAAATTTTCCAACGCCTGTTTTTGTCTACACATTGAAATATAATAAATATATAAAATAAATTTAAATTAAAATATATAAGAAGAACAATATTTTATGGTTTTTTAAAACAACCTGTCTTGAGGTAAAACTTCTTAACAGTTTAGTTATACTGAACATAAATACACGCAGAAAAAAAAGTGCTAACTGAATTTAAAAGTATATTTTGGTTGCTTAAACCAATATATTTGGTAAGCACAATCATATTCACATGTAATTCCTGAATAATTTCCATGCTGTAACTAAAACTCAGTTGTAATTACCGATTTTTTTTTGCGAAAACCAATATTCAGTTATACAAACCGAATCTAGTTGTAGTAACCGAATTTCAGTAAGAAACTGGCAAAATTTTCCTCTGTGTGTTGCAGTTGCAAAAGTTATGTTCAGAGACCTAATGATGATTAACCAAAGACTACACCCAGAGAAAAGATTGATTGCAATTCGATCAAAACCATTAACATTTATTTGTAAGAATTTTATTTTATTTGAAATAACCTATAATCTATTACTATACCAAAAATATGGCATTGGGAATTAAAAAGAGGGAAAAGGAACCAAAGAGAATACTATTATCTAAATATTGGTATTTCCAATCAACTTTACGAATAAAATTCGTTTAGAAATTGTGTACAGTAGAAGTAACCATTTATTTAGTGTGTGTATTGGAAAATTAGTACAATCTATCAAATTTATTAAAAAATATTCGAAAGTAGTACCAACAAATACAGTTATCCTGATCAAAAATATCCTTAAATTAGAATTTCAGTTCAACCAACCGAATTGTGGATTGTATTGATTATAGAAGCATAAAGATTGGTATTTGTAAACGAATTTTCTACTACATTTATTTTCCTAAAAATTTATTTAAATTTATAAGTGTTTGTGGGCTAGTGGGTAGAGAGCCAGCCTAGTACTCTTAATTTCCGAGTTCAAGCCCCGGTAAAGGCAAACATTTAAAAAAATATTTTTTTTTTTAATAAAAATAAAATATTTGAATGTTAAAATAACAACTATATCAAACAAAATTAAAATCTGGATGCCTAGGTTCGGTACTGGGAAAATCTAGAAAAAAAAATGTTTAAAATTAAATTTTGTGGTACGTAATAATATTTATGTGGAATATAAATGTTAAGTTAGACAACTGAATATTAGCTTTCACAACTAAAAATATAATTAAATATAAAGAAAGTTGTCCTAACCGCCAGAATTTGATTGGAAACAAATTCATAGGCCACAACTGATACTGTTTTCTGGGTGTATGTATCTCTAAATATATTTCTGACCAAAAACAAAGTGTACAAATTGAGTAGCAAAGAGAATCACATAATGAGTCTCGATTAACGAACAGGAAAACGATTAGTCAGTCCGTGCCTAGCAACAGGCATACATCGTCATCGCAATCATCCGAGTGATATGTTCCTCTACACACAGAAAAAAAGTTTGTTTTGGTTGCGACAGTTTAGTACAATTATATTCAAATGTGATGGTTGTGTAATTTAGTTGTTTTACCAGAATTTTATATGCAAACCTGTATTTAGTTGTACCAACCAATTTCAGTCGTATAAACCGAATTTCGGTTTCAAACTGACTAAAAAAATCTGTGTGCACTTGCAGTTGTGCCAAATTTTGACTTATTTGGAGTTCTGTTTCGCTTTTCGCACTCTTTCAGTATTATTTCGTATTTACATGATTTTCGTTTAGGTTCCCCTTATTATTTTTTTTTGGCCCATGGAGTACTAACATCATCTTGCTCTCTCGTGGTTCTTCTTTCTCATGATCATCATTAAGCTCGTCCTATAGGTCACCGCATAAGCTGTACATTATTTGGTTTATTTTAAAAAGGTGAGAGGCAACACTTATGAAATTATTCCTAATAATTTTTGGGAAAAGGGAATAAAGGAGCAATGAGAGATTCCTTAAAGTTGCCTTCAATTTATCTTACGCCTCCCACTTACTGCCTCAGGATTTGTTTTTGTTGTGGTGTTTAATCAGACTCTATATATTTTTCTTCTAAGTGCCCAACTGTACTCTTTGCTTTTGGTGGCCAGCGTATAAATTAGTTGATTTTAATATATTATTATTGTCTTTAATTTTTTATTTTGAATTTTGAAGATATCGGCAATATTTAGCTATAATAGTTCAAAATTGTATTTTTTCATATCTTCTTTTTTTTTGAAAATTCTCTTGCCACGATTTGGAAAAATCTGTTAATTCAGAAATTAAAGTTCGTGCACAAAAAAAGCTTAATGCCAGTATTGCTTACATTTTATTAGCATAGCCACAAAAAACACAAAATACTTCAAAAAACTTCGGAAACTCTTGAACCAAAACGTAGACATTATGTATGTATCTGAAATTTCATATTTTTAAGACAACATATACGTTGAAAACAAAGCTTTTAAAAATAACTACAGGCTCCTATACAAATGTATTAAATAAGTATTAATTCGCAATTTAAACGTGTCAACGAATTAATTATGAAAATGTAGAAGATTCTAGTTTTATGATTTCAGCCATTCTTTTAGAAAAAAATATATTTTCTCTATAAAGAAAGAAATTAAACTTTGTCAGACGGTGCAACAAAAGAATTGTCTCTTGTTAACATTTCAAATTAAAAACTGCCTACTAATATTGTAATTTTCTCTCTTTTGTTAATACATTGTAAAAAAACAAAAATATAATATATTAACTTGTTATTTAAGATTCCAAAGAAATCAATTTACTGGCTGCCCACCCGCTGTGTTTTTTTTTTTATTCTATAAAATAAACACAGCAACGGTATTGATACGACGATATTAAACAGTAAAAACAGATTTTCAATGCAGGCGTTTTTGTTGTAACCGAGAAATCTCCCTTCCTTGAGAAAAAATAGCATAAAGATTATCAGGGCGTGTAATAAAAGCTATGAATTTTTTTTGTTATATTTTAAAATAAAAATGAATGAAACCCAACAAAACATGGGTAATGAATGTTCATTACTTCATGCATTACTTAGTTTCGATTTCTCCTTATACTTTGCATTATATCTAAGTTGAATATAATGAATTACTGTTTTAACACACACATCAATTATTACTTAAAAACATTATGTGGCACACATCAGCTGCAACAAACTATATACTGTTACCGGCACAATAAACTATGTGCTTTGGTTTATTATGTTTACAGTTTCATTTCACTACCTTTCAATTATAGTTAAGATTTCAATTATATATTTTCTCATCCCTTAATTTATATAAGAACCAACAACAATTTTACTATAACAATAATCATACGGAATTCTTTGTGTAGCTTGTGGGATAGTGTAGTTTTACATATAAAATTCCTCAAATCTTCTTTACAAAAATGTTCGTACTGCTTCACCCTGTATATATAATCTATTTATAAAATTATTGAAAACTGCTTACATGTAATGAATTTCATATAATGACAAGTTGTAACAAGTGAATACTTAAAATGTTAACACCTAAAGTTCATCACATAGTAAAGAAAGTTTTGCTAGGAAATTTTTTAAAGTACTCGTAAGTACTTAAAGTATAAGATGCTTAAATTGTTATGTAAAAGTAGCCAGAAAAAACTTTCATTACCACATAAGTGGTT
The DNA here is from genome assembly GCA_949748255.1 of Eustalomyia histrio. Lineage (NCBI taxonomy): Eukaryota > Metazoa > Arthropoda > Insecta > Diptera > Anthomyiidae > Eustalomyia > Eustalomyia histrio. The sequence goes on along the minus strand of OX456523.1, from coordinate 211,423,599 downwards.
ATATAATGAAAAACTAAGTATTTTATTAATGAACTTGTTACCACTTATTTCATAATTGTTATGGCATATTTCCTATTTTAAAAAATTACGAGTGATACAATAAGTGCCACGCCCTTTTTGTTTATTTAAATAACACATTTATATTTGCTTTATAAATTAATACAAAAAAAATGGATGTAGAATTGCAATGCATAGTTTGCTTTTATTCCACGTCCACCATTAGGTATAATCTACGACCTCCAGTTAATTTTAATTTTTTTATTATTTGATTATACATATATTTTTTACAAACGAAAAAATCAACACGGAAGGGGTATAATAATTAAATTTTTTGTGGCCAAATTACCAAAAGGTCGAAGATAAAAGAAGTTTTTAATTGTTTTTTGTTTTTGAAATCAAGTGAATTTTATGTTATTAATGGATGCACCGGTCTCCTCTACGATTATTTTATTTGAGTAGAAACTCTTTTTATCCAAAATTTTAACATACGGTGGATAATATTTTGCACCCATTAACATGTTATCTTTAGACCCTCATAAGTTGGTCTAGAAAGCTTTATTAAAGCACCATTTACTATTTTCGATTGAATTTAATACAAATTTTCATAATCTTACGTCGTTTTATCCTCTTGCAACAATTGTTATATGCCAGTTCAGGCCTTCGACACTAGGTTTTCGACTTGTCCCAGCCTACATTTCATTAAAAATTGTTATTAGTATTATTAATATAAATTTGATAAAATGTTTACTTACACAATCTTCATAATTCAAGTATTCAAATATTTTTTTTAACTATTCTGATTTCTTGTGTTCGAAAAATCCTTTTTAGAACTACAATTTTTTTTCTTCCTTCCTGTATTAATGAAGCCTGGGGATTTTGAATTTATTTGATAGCTTTCAGAAATTTTCTTGGAATTATTTTCAACATGTTAAATATTTATTTTTACTTTTTAATAATTTTTTATGTTAATGCGCTTTCCAGACGTCAAAAAGCTCTTGTTATAAAAATCAGTTCAAATTGGTTCTGAGATTTATACATTCATAAAGATCCATGCTTACAATTACAAAACTTTCGTATATTACAGATTTCATAAATTTTGTAAATAAAGCAAACATGACTTCGTAAAAAATTTTTAGTATTTCTAGTGCTTTTTTTTTTGCCTGTACTACATTTTGATCATTTACCTCTTGTAGATATATATTTTCGTTGTCTTCATGTTTATGAGCACAAATTTGTTAGCAAAAAAATATGACCAAATTTTTTGCTTAAAACATAATTTCGGCCCCAAAAATTACTGAAAACGACACAGAGAAAACAGACTCGTGCTGACAACCGAATTTGTAGCCAATCGAATGGTTCGGTTGTGCTAACCGAATTTTTTGGTTGTGACAATAGAAAACTAATTGAGACATAGTAATTTGATTGTGACAACAGCATTTCGGTTGCCTCAATAACAATATGATAGTCATAACCGAAAATTTCGGTTGCTGCAACCGAACCATTCGATTGGCAACAAATTCGGTTATCAGCACGAATCTGTTTTCTAGGTGTAGTGTAATATATAACCCCATTTACAAACTTGTCTACTAACTTATTTCTTTGAGTGTACATTATGGTTGCTTCAAATCAACTATACTTTAAAATTGATAATGGCAAAGATAAAATATTAAAATTGTAACTATAAAATGGATGGTCAGACCGGTTTTAAAACCGGTCGAAAGGTCTTTACGGTCTACCCGGTTAACCGGTGTTTAGTACTTTTTGCAAATGTACGTTTTTGGTACTTTTAATTAAATAATAGAAAAATTCACAAAATTTGTATAAAAAAACAGAAAAATTTTATAAAAATCAAAAAATATTTTAAAAATCGAAAAAATTTTTACAAATCTAAAAATTTTTTAAAAATTGAAAATATTAATAAAAATTGATAATGTTATAAAAATCCATAAAAAAATTTGAAAACCGTAAAATTTTAAAAAAAGCCATAAATTTAGTAAAAATTTAAGTTTTTTTTAATCTAAAATTTTTTAAAAATTTATAAATAAGAAAAATTGATAAATTTTATACAAATATATCAACTTTATAAAAATCTATAATTTTATAAAAAACCATACATTTTTTAAAAATTGTTAACGAATTGATAACGCTATTGTCGTTGTTGACTAATAAGTATGTTGATAAACACGTGTGTGTGTGTATGATATGCTGTGGAAATTTTCATGGATGTTGAGTATGCATATGCATATTAAGGTGCCCCTTATTGTATGAGGAATATAAAATAAATTTCTTTTTATACACTAACCAATAACAATAAAATACCAATGTAACAACATACATACTGTATATATTCTGACATTGCTTTTAGTTAAATAAAAAACATTAACATTTTATTATTGTAGGTTATGCAATATACCTACAATAATAAAATTCACAGAAAAACTCTTACCTAAAGTTTTAATACTCATTTTATCATACATTAGAGGATGCCCTACACAGGTACGTACACCCAGAGAACATTATCGGTTGTGGCTACCGAATTTGCTGCCAATCGAATTCATGCGGTTACGGAAACTTTCTTCATAATAAATTATATTTTTATTTGGAAAAGCCAATATTAAGTTGTTGTTCAGTTGACATAAATGTTATGAAGTTCCACAAAATTTGGTTTACTGCACCACAACTAATTTAAATTTTCTTTGATATTTTTAATACTTATACATTTGAATATTTTAATTAAAACAACATTTTTTTCTACCTACTAAACCACAAACACTTATAAATTTTGATGGCTAATTTTAAAATAGTTTTTTCTTACCGTGGTTACTACACATTTATATGATAAAGTCACGGTCTTTTTCCGCCCCATTCACGACGTAGTTCTGACTTAAACCTGATAAATACTTTACAACTTGTGAAACAAAAATATTCCGAAACCGGGTCTGGAAGATAGAAAGTTCTTTACTTTGCATATATTTGTATGCAATAGCCACGGTCTTTTTCGGTCCCATGTACGGCGTCTTTATGTCGTAGATCATAATGAATTGAAATTTTACAGAAATGATCTAGACGTAGTTCTGACTTAAACCTGATAAATACTTTACAACTTGTGAAACAAAAACATTCCGAAACCGGGTCTGGAAGATAGAAAGTTCTTTACTTTGCATATATTTGTATGCAATAGCCACGGTCTTTTTCGGTCCCATGTACAGCGTTTTTTTCCGTGGATCATAATGAATTGAAATTTTGCAGAAATTATCTAGACGTAGTTCTGACTTAAACCTGACAAATATGTTTCAACTTGTGGAACAAAAATATTCCGAAACCAGCTCTAGAAGACAGAAAGTCCTGTACTTTGCATACATTTGTATGAAATAGCCACGGTCTTTTTCGACCCATGTACGGCGTTTTTATGCCATTAATCATAATGAATTGAAATTTTGCAGAAATTATCTAGACAGAAATTAGAAGACAGAAAGTCCTGTACTTTGCGTACATTTGTATGAAATAGCCACGGCCTTTTTCGGTCCCATGTACGGCGTTTTTATGTCATTGATCATAATGAATTGAAATTTTACAGAAATGATCTAGACATAGTTATGACTTAAACCTGGCAAATATTTTTCGACTTGTGGAACAAAAATATTCCGAAGCCGGCTCTTGAAGACAGAAAGTCCTGTACTTTGCATACATTTGTATGAAATATCCACGGTCTTTTTCGGTCCGATGTACGGCGTTTTTATGCCGTGGATCATAATGAATTGAAATTTTGCCATAGTTTGATTATAGACTAGAATAAGTAAAGAAATAAATACGTCTTTTCGTTTCAAATTCCGTACACACTTTAATATAATAAAAAACAAGAATAAAATTAAAATAAAACTATTTAAGAGATTTTATTTTTTGGGGAATTTTATTTTTAAAATTGGCGATAGAAATTTATTTTACATTCCTCATACAATAAAGGCTACCTTAATATTACGTGGGTACAAGTTTTACATACTGAGCATCCATGAACATTTCCACAGCATATACACCAGTTGCGTCCAATTCATATGCACCATGTGCAAGCTTTTACAAAAGAGCTTTTTCACCTACAAAGAGCTTCGACGAGAGCTTTTACATATATGAGGGCACAATACTAGGATGGAAATTTTGAATTTCGAAATGTTATAAGTTGTATAATTTATTTGAGCCAAAACAATTTAATACTTCTTTTGAAAGATCTTTAAAAAAACGCCATCTTCAAAAAGGCTTGCTGTGCTTTGCTAAGGATAGAGCGACAACAAAAGGAATCTTTTCTTTAATATTTTTTTCATATTGAAATTGGTCGATTGGCAAATTTTTCTTTTGAAACTTTAATTTCAGTTCATCTACTAATTTGGCCCTATCTAAATTTTAATTCTAAAATATCTTTTGGGATGTATTATAATGCCTTTCAATGGCATGTTTGTGATTGCGTTTAGCATTATAAGCAAAAACAACACAGACTAATCGTTGTATGTTTGAATAGTTATTTTCAAGTTGATGGAAAAGTACTAACGTACTAAATTTTCCGTCCCTGAAAAAAAGCTCTTTACTTCAAACGCAAATATCATAGTATAAGTGTTTGGACGCAACTGATACACACACACACACCCTCCTACCTACACACTTAATAAGAACAAAAATAAAATTGCATATAAATTTTGATATTTTTTTATCCTTTTCTATTATATATTTTTTTTGTTGGTAAATGCGACCGAAAAAGAACGTGGCTTTTTTATACTCCAGAAAACCACACATTACCAAATAATGTGTAAAAAATTGTGTAGCCATAGGAGACAATGCATTTCTTTACACCTTTCTTCATTGATGAATTTTACAGGCGATGAGCCTCAAAGTAATTTATGGACCCATTAAGTTAGAAGTGATTAAGTAAGTGGTTACTTACATTACAATTTTGCTTACAAAAACAAAAAGTAATGAGTAATGATTTAGATTATTATTTTACGTTTATAAATCATGCAATACATTATCAATGATCGTTAACTCATTACTTTATTTTGCAAATAATACAAAAGTAATGAGCTACCATTACAAAGAAATGCATGAGTATATCGTACTCATTACCAAAGTTTTGCTGGGATTCATAAATGTGTTGTATACGTAATATTATATGCAGGCATTTATAAACTAAAGATATGTTTTCGTATAAGACTAATTTATTGATTTTTATAAAATTTTTGGATTTTATAAAATTTATATTTGCTTATTAAATTTATTGAAATTTATAAAATTTTTAAAAAATTTAGTATTTTTAAAAAAATTTTTGAGCTTTTATATATATTCATATACATATTCATTTTTGTGTTTGTGTTCATAATTTTTCGATTATTAAAAAAATGTTCGGTTTTTTAAAAAAATTATTTTTCATTTTTAAAAATATTTTAGAATTTTTACTAATTTTTTTGTATGTATGTATTTTTATTTATGAATTTTTAAATTATTTTGTTTTAAAAATTTTCAATTTTTAAATTTTTTTTTTCCAATTTTTTTAAAAATTTTTCGGTTTTTTTAAATTTTTTTCGATTTTTAAAAAATATTGGATTTTTTCAAACTTCTTCGATTTTTGCAATATTATACGATTTTTTTAGTTTTCTTTTCTTAAATTTATTAAGTTGTGTCAATTTTCTATTATTTAATTAAAAGTACCAAAAGCGTACATTTTGAAAAAGTACTAATACCCGGTTAACCGGGTAGACTCGGTCGACCGGTCTAGACCGTAAAGACCGGGTAGACCGTGAAAACCGGTCGACCGGTTTTAAAGACCGGTCGACCGGTTTTAAAGACCGGTCTAACCGTAGACTCTAAAATCATGTTGTTATTGGGTCTTGTATACCGATCGATTTTGAAAAATACATACATAAAATGAATTGATACATTATTCAAAGTATTGTCAAGTTAATTTCTGATACCCTATTCTAAAGTAAAGCGTAAGAGCGTTCTGCTTTGATCGAATAAAATGGTAGTCATAAGGGGCAAGGTCTGGGCTATAAGATGGGTGAGCCAAAACTTCCAATCCAATGATTTCCAAATAGTTTTTGACCCGTCTTGCAACATGTGGACGAGGGTGCCGTGTTATAAAGCCATAGGCAATAAAGCCATATGACCTTATTTCACACCGCATTGGGAAATAATGTCATATGGCTTTATTTCCAAAGAAGGAGTGACATAAAGTCATATGCGTTTGTCAACTGAAGTGGAAATAATTCCATACCAGTGTAAAATGCAATTAATTGTAATAGTTACATATGTATTGCCAAAAGAATGAGTCAAGCGTTGAAAAGGTATGGTGTACAGGCGTTGGAAGGGGGCCGGCGCGGCAATTACGCAGGGTATTGCATTTTGATTGCTGATCTTCAACATATTGAACCATTTTTTTTTCTGGCGACTGGCTATGCATGAAGAAGCGTTAATTTATATGAGCACGTTTTTCTTCCCAAGTGTTGCGCCCAATTTGTTGTGCTTTTAGGATGGCACGCACATTAATACACTCACAATATTATTTCGTTAAAAATAATCTAAAATACATATTAAATTAATCGAAAATACAATCAAAAAGAGGACCACTTATTATTTTTTATATTCAGCCCATTTTGTTGTTTATTTTCAATCATTGTTTAATAATCGACAAAGGTAGTAAAAGCAATCGAAAGATATTTTAAATAACCATCAATTTTTAACTAGCAAAAAGTAGAAAAAATCGATTTTTGTGGTCTGTTTTTCAAATTGAATTTTTCTTTATTTGTATGTAATTTTACAAACACAACCCACACAGACGTATGTTTTTTATTTTCTTGTGTGTATTTATATTTGAATAATTTCTTGTAATTTTTATTGAAATAATTTTGTATATATACAAACTATTTTGGTAAGATACAAGAAAGAATTATATCAATTTTAATTTTTAAAAACAGAAAACATAAGATTTTACATTTAACAGAAAATATCAACTCCTATTGAATGTCTGTAAATTATTATAGTTTGTTTTTTGAATGACTGATTCAAATAATTAAAAAATATATTTCTATGAATTTCAATTGATTCTTCTTTAAAACCAAACTTTACGTATTACTTTTTAAATAAACTACAGTCGGTAACGGAAAATATATTGTAAGTGTATTGTTAATTTTTAATAAATCGATTCACATTTCAATTTTGTTTTTTGTGTAATTAAAAGAAATCAAATACACTACAAAAATATTGCACAGAAAATTATCAAAGGTGCAATAATGCCATAACGGCTTTATTGCACTTCACCGATGGTAATAAAGCCATATGGCATTATTTCTCAATGCTGTGTGAAATAAGGTCACATGGCTTTATTGCCTATGGCTTTATTACACAGCACCGTGGCCGAGCGTTGTCATGATGGAGGATTATGGCCTTTTGTCTGGTCGAATATTCTGGTCATTTTTCGTTGATTGCTCTCTTTAAATAAATCAATTGTGTTCGGTACAGGTCTCTTGTGATCGTCTGCCCCGATTTCAATTGGTCATAATACAAAACACCCTTCTGATCCCACTAAATACAGAGCATTACCTGGGTGCCATGGATATTCGGCTTCGGCGTTGATTTGGCTGGTTGGCTGCGCTTTGTGCTTGAGGTTATCGTAATGTATGTACTAATAATGAAAGGTTATTATTAGTAACAATACGATGTAAATATGACTTCTTTTTGTAGTGTTTAAGTAGCATTTCCGACATGCAGAATCGCCTTTCAACATTTCCCGGCTTCAATTCAATGGTAATGAATCCCAAAGCTTTTAAACGTAGGGAAATGACTTGTTATGTGACTCCCAATGACAATGCAAGTTCTTCTTGCGTTTGACAACAATCTTCGTCGAGTAATGCTTTCAATTCCTCATCTTCAAACTTTTTCGGCTGACCAGGTCTCTCCTTGTCTTCTGTGTCGAAATCACCACTTTTTAGGCACGAAATTCTACATTATTACAGGGATTGAAAAAAAAATGTGTGTTTACACTTTGGCGTCTATCGAATACTGAATTATTATGATAGATGTTTACCCTCCAAAATTCCATATTTGTTATTATTGATACGCCATCTGTTGTCCAAATCGACATTATTAATTTGTATACCCAATAGTTAAGACCTATTTACGAACCAATAAATTGATTGCAACAGATTATTCAGAAACCATGTTTATTCTTTGCATGCAAAGAACTAGAAGTAAAAATTTATACAAGAAGTGGAGAAGAGAATTCAATAAAGTGAAAACAAACAAAAAATTCATTCCACCGATAAATATATTGAAAAATCGGTTATCTACAACTAGTTCTAGAAAAGATTCTGGCGACTTGGTTGCTTTTGTTACGAAATCAAAAAAGAAGCCATCAATAGTTAAACCGAAAGCAGAATATGTTCTCTAGAACAATCATAGGTTAAGATAATATTTCTGAGCATTCTTTAGGCCCAATAAAAATTGTCTTAAGATACCTATGCTTTGTTTTGGTGTGAAATGAAATTTAAGGAACAAAAATTTTTAATTTCAAAAAAATATTTGATTTTCGTTGCGTTATTCTAATTGCATTTGGGCCATTACTTTCTCATATCTTCCCCATTAAAAAAAATCTTTTGTAATCAATTTATTTGTCCCAATCAAATAATGACATGACATTTTCACTTCCTCCAAAGTTCCATATTCCAATAAGAAAAATATTTAGTTGTATTTTATTGCGATTTACAATAGAAAAATACTATTTGTCGCAAGTTATGGTGTTTTTGTAGAAAATGAAACACACCAAACTACATTTTCTTTGTTGGGCAAATATATTTTTTTTCCCTATTTTAACGAGTCCCTCAATAAGTCTACATTATCCTTATGAACAAAAAATTAATAAAATATCAATTATTGTGCTTTGCATACTTAAGTTTTTGTGTCATTTATTTTTACTATAAATTTATTATAAAGAGTAGCCTGTCCCTCAAAAAATGAATTTCGGTACTAATTGATTTGTCTATTTTTAATAAATTTTTGAAAAATAATGAGAAAAAAATGTGTCCCAAGAAAAATACATATTTAAATATCAGTTATTTGGCAGTAAGATAATTATTTATTCTATCAGATTGTGTGCGAAAATTTAAAAAGAGGATACGATATTTGCAATAATTTACTGTTTGAATCTCCATTCCATATAGTATTAAACTAAAGAAAAATATTAAAACCCTTTGGAATTTTGTTTAATAACATTTCTTAAAACTTGAATTTAAATTTTGGTCTTCTGCTACCAAGGTAAATATATTCACCAGCGTTCAATATAACGACCCTGCTGCCTCAGGTTTTGACTAAGCGGATTTGGCTCAAATTTTAATCAATAACTTTTTAGAGGACATAAAACAAAAAAATCATTTTTTAGGGTCAGCCTAATAAACAGCTATGAATTCTTTCCATAATGTAATTAAGTTTTTATTTTATCAATTCATAGACCATTGGTCACACTTTGCATTAAGTCACAATAATGCTGTGTCAGTTTAAAAGTATTTAGTTTCAAATTTGAATTGACATAAATGCCAAATCGTGCAACAATTTTGCTTTATCCCTTATTCAAATTATAACATTTGCTATTGTTAGATGTAAATATTTTAACGAAAGATAAATTTCATTATGATGGTATTTGCATTTGTATCCATTTGTGGAACAATAAGCATATTTTGACCTTAGAAAATAAAAAAAAAAAAATATTTATACACAAGTTTCTTAAGCTGAAACAATTAACATTTTGTTCTATACATTTTTTGTTTAAATAGTAGAAAATCGTATAGACACGTCTACGTGTGGAACTTACTAGAAATTATTGTTGGAACAGCCACTAATGGGTTAAAATTGTTTTTGTCGATTATGTTTTAATGGCATCATTATTGATATTGATAAACGGTTAATAAAATTGTTTAGGCTTAAGTGCGTTATCACACTTTATTAAGTTAAAGAAGGTTTACAAAATTAAATTTTTATAGAATTTTTGTTTGCCATAAACCTCTTATAACTTAATATAGCGGTTATGTAATAAATACAAAATAAATTTGAATATACATATACAAAAAAATCAATGAAGAGTGAAGGTCTATTCAAAAAAAATATTATATTTCATAACACTTTTGAAGAGGGTAAATTAAATTAAACAACATTTATTAAAATTCAATTTGTTGAACAGTAAATTTATTAAAATGTTAAATGAAAGTTAAACCATACACTCAGAAAAAAACAATTAAAATTTTACCTTAAAAGTAAAAAAAAAAAAATTACTAAAATATTTTTCAAAAGAGAAATTACCAAATTAAAACAAAATGATAAATTCGTTTATGTTTTTACAATTTTTTGAAAAAAATAAAAAAATTAAAAGAATCTGATACTCGATAAAAAAAAATACAATGGAAATTTTGTACTAATATTTATAATATTTAGTAAATTTTATTGCTGTTTTTAGCAAACAGATTTTAAATTCTACTTTACAAAAGTTAACTAAAATTTAGTACTACACGTCAGCAGACATACGTTGCTAAGATTAGAAAAAAATACCGCTGGGCTTAAATTACCAAAATTTCCCGTTATTACCGTTAATTTTCAGTTGCTATTACAGACTTTTTTTGGTGAGTGTAGTATAATACATTAGTCCTGGAAAAGCCTTCTATTACCAGGTAAGAAGTTTAACATAGGCGTGTCGAGATAACTTGTTATTCTTAAGAAGTTTTCAAAAAGAAAAAAAATATATTTTGTTATGGTTAATAACAATTACCATGTTTTTCTGTGAGCTTAAGTATTTTTCTCTTATTTGAAAAAATTAAGAAGTATCCTAGCAAGATCTTGCATTAACTGGCAATAAGTTTTATAAGATGAAGTAAAGGTAGGTCACCAATGCCATCTGTACAAATGGGGGGTGCTTATATTGAGAAATCTGATGCTCTTTATCTTCTGGGCATGGAAACTCAAACAAATATCCGCTGGAAAAGTCACAGCATCAAATGTCGAAAGAAGCATTCAAGTGTTTAGATTTTCCTAACCGGTACAAGAATTGTTTCACTTTATCTGATATTCTCAATATTTATACCACGAAAATGGACTACAAGTTCCATATATGAGCAGAGGCTTTAAGGTCTATTTGGAAGGTTTTGGAGCACGTTTAAAGAAAGGCATGGGCGAATATCAATGTATGTAGAGTAAACAACTCAATAGACTGCAGCATCGTCGGAACTGTTCTGCTGAGATATGTCGGAATACTCGCTTATCTAACAGAGCTCATCCGTTTGTTGTCGATTGGCCACTAAATCGAACAACGCATACCAAGAAAAAATTATTTGTTCATCGTATGTGGAATTAACTCGCCGTAGAAGTCTTTCCTGCTACAAGTTAGTGAAATTCAAAGCAACCAATTACCGCTTTCCTCTAGTCTTTAACCTAACGTCCCCTCGCTACCTCAATTCACCTCATTACTAGGGTATCCCCAGAGCTTTAGTTCAAAGTAAAAATATGTTAAGGGTTTTGACGTATTACCAGGTAGTAAGAATTGGTACCCCAACATCTTACCAAGGTTTTGCTGTAATGTGTAATTTGTTTGCCTTGGATATTTTTCAATAGAAAAATTTTTTAATCTTACGCTTTATGCCTTTTGTTGGTTTGTCTACGGCCGCCAAAATAACTTTAAATACCGTTATCAAAACAAACGCTTTTAACTTTAAAATATCGCACCCTAATAATCCAAAATTCTTCCTACCAAAAAAAGTATGTAATGGCCCTGCGGGAAAATGACCTAGGACACGTCACATGACCGGTTTACTGTGATAAGGACCGGCCACCGGACCGATCACTTTAACATGGGCTTGACCTAGAAGGGGTCAATTGTCGTCTGTGACATGTCACAGGACTGGTCTAAAAGGACAAGTCGTGACTTTTAAACCGGTCACGTGATAGGTACTTTAGGAACCGGTGCTCTTTTCACCTATCTCGTGATATGTTTTTTCGGAACCGGTTCGGCTTTCACCTATCCCGGGACAGGTCCCAATTCCCAAGAGACCCTTTTTTCCCCGCAGGGGGCAATTGCAAATTTTACTGTTATTACGGGAAATTTTGCTAATTTAAACCCACCGGTATTTTTTGTTAATCTTAGCAACACATGTCTGCTGACGTATAGTAAAATTAAATTTGTAGAAACAATTAGTACCCGCTACTAAATTTTAGTAAAACTTTTGTTAAGTGGAATTTAAAATCCATTTGCTAAAATCAGCAAAAAAAATTACTTATTATTCTTAATATTAGTACAATCACATTAGTATAAGAAATTAGTAAACGCTACTAAATTTTAGTAAATTGATGAAACTCAATGAATTGTAAAATATAGCAAAATTTTACTTTCTTAAAAAAAGTAGTTACAGAATAACCCTATAAAGCTGCTAATTACTTTTAACATTGCCTTACGAATTCAATTATACAAATTTATATATTTTTTAACAAACAATATAATATTTTATGTATAAGTTTAAATTATTAGAAATGACATTTTCTTCAATATCCACTTTTATAAAATTAGTATTTTTTTTGGCTAATTTAAGAAAATCGGGTTTCAAAAATTTTTCAAATGATTTCTGAAATTAACAACAAAAATTTGTAAATATTCTGTAAAAATTTTCTAATTTGTAAAACGTAAATAGCAAAAAAATTTACTAAATAATTATTTTTTACTTAATATCAGTACAAAATTAGTAAAGAATAAATGTGTTGTTTTCTTTGAAGATGTGATAGAAAATAGGTAAAGGCTGATGAAAAATGTAGGGTTTCGACTATGGCAACTCCGTCATAACGCGAGATAATAAATCTTAGATCAGTTGTTGGCCGCCATCCCTAAATGAATAATATTGCGTAACCCTTAAAATAGTGTCGACATGTTTCCTTTACCGATAATGACATATCTTCGGTTACCAATCATGCAATATATTGAAAACTAAATCTAGATTTATCTTTCTTTTTTTAATTATTCTCTTAAAGTATTTAGAAATTTGTTTATTTTATTATAGTAAACAAAAGTATTCATTCAAATAAAACAAAAAAAAGTAACAAATAGTTATATAGTTGAAGCCATTGAGGTTGTTCTAAAATAATTTATCTTAACATCCTTGACACAGTAAATATTTTCTTTATGTATGCAAACAAAATGGTAGACGTTAGGTTATTTGAATTGTGTGAAAACCAAAAACTGAGTCACATACTGTAAATATCAATAGTTAGCAAAACGTGGCAAAATGTATGGTGAGACAAAAACTATGTTTGGCAGCTAAGTCTTTATTAAAAAAAATACTTTTCGTAAAGAGGAAATGAGAAAAGTTAAATAGTTTTTGTATTTTTTGAAAAAAATATATGTAGAGATTTAAAACAACTTACGGCCACAAGTAAGAAATCCGATTACGGGAAAATTTGCACAGATCTTAAGTTTTAAACGTTTTTTTTTTCTAAAAAATATGATATTGGACAAGTAATTATGAAGTTTTAAAAAAAGTATTTATTTTTTATAATAAACCGCTGGAGCTAGGATATTAAAATTTGGCATGTCGGTTCACCTTCCTGTATTCGGAAACTCCTTCGGGAAAGGGCAAAAAGGGGGAAACCTCCCCTTACAAAGTCTGCCCAAACCTCTTTAGCTAGAAAAACGCCTTTGTATAAATCAACAAAAATAAACCCTATTAAATTATTTGTTTATACCTGGTGTTCACAATCTACTTTGGAGGGGCAAAATATTTTTGACATACATACAGGGAAATGAATCTCTCACTTTAAGGCCTGCCCAAACCCCTTTCGGCTAGAAATCTGAAACTAAAAACATGCGTAACCCTAAGTATAAGGTAAGTCACTAATAAGGTACATTTTGCAATTTTAGCCATGCACGTGTCTAAAATAGGGTTTCAGTGCTGATAAGTCACCCTTTAACGGACTACCTAAGCCGCTGGAGCTAGGAAGTTTACACCAGTTTTAACCAAGGACCCTATAAACCAGGATGAAGAAATTACCAAATTTTTAGCCACCCCTGATGCCAAATGGTGCGACAACAAACAAATTCTTACAAAGAAATTCTTAGTCAATCTACAGAAAAACCTAGCCTCTAGCAAGGGTTGCACCAATTCAAACATGTATACATTCACATCACAATTACTTGCTAGCAACTAAATGTTTCTGTATATCGACTAAGAATTTCTTGGTCACGGCTAAGAATTTTTTTGTAGTCGCGTCATTTGGCACAATTTTACATATAGATGTCTACTATTGAATTGACATGTGCTACGGCGAAATTTTTCAAATTCCTAGATGAATTGACAAAAAGAGAAAAGTCTTTTTCTTGACGCGGAACACGCTAACAACGTACCGTCCTTCGCCCGCTATCATTTATATATCAACATGAGATGCGGTACCGTGTGTTATGATTTTAAAAACTATTTAAATTCAATGCAAAAATTAGGAATTTTTCTAAACATTTAACCTTCCCAATAACCACTAAAATGTTAAAAATTCAAGTGCTTCACTCAAAACAAAACAAATGACATGAACTAAAATGTAATCAAAAATTTCCTTCAAAATAGTTTATAAATTGTCCTCAATTTAAGTAAAATTTTATAAAAACATAGACAAATTTTCTTAAAAGGAATACAAATTCCTAAGTTTAAGGAAAAACGAAATAGTTTATATACTCAGAAATAGTTCATATTTTGCCTAAGTAATATTTCTTGATTTTAGGAAAAAACCAAGTCAATTTAAAAAAAATTTATTAATTTTAAGAAAAAACATCTTAATTTTAAGAAATTGGTATACAATGTAATTTGCAAATGAAATAAAATTAAGTTTATAGTTCAGAAAAAAATAAGACCTAATTTACTCCAATTTAGTTCAAAAAATGTGTCTTACTTAAATCGAGAAAGTACTTGAATTTAATATGTGTTAATTTTTTGTTCGCGAGTAGTAAAATTAACTAAATTTTAGAAAGCCATTTCCAAATTCAGTTTTCAAGTATAACACTTTCTAATTTTGAAGAATTGTTTTCTAAAAATTAGTTCAGACAATTAAAAACAAAAAGTAATAATTTTTTTCCTATCTAATAATAAAAATTTACTTGATTTTAGAGAGCGCCCCGGTAGGCTAGTTGGTAGCGTGCTTGCTTATTAGTGCGGGGGTCGTGGGTTCGATTCCCACCAGAGGCTCTGGTCTGTTTTCGCTACAACGAGCCGAAGGCCTTCGTTGCTAGTGCTCGGTTAGGGAATTAAGATATAATTTGTAATTATGTGTTTAATAAAATAAATAAATAAATAAATAAATAATTAAATAAATAAATAAATACTTGATTTTAGAAACTGATGAACTATTTCTAAGGAAAATTTTCATCCAACTTAGTTCAGATAAATTTTAAAAATTTTAATAATGTATTCTTTTTTTCAAGTAGAAGTTTTCTAATTTTCAAAACAATAATAAAATTTGGTGTAGGATTTTTTTATTCTATTCCAAAAAATAAATAATAAATTAAAAACAAACTAGTTAGTTTTCCTAATTTCCAAGGAAAAATATTATTAAAGGAAACAAATTAGAGTAACCATTTTAAAAAATTTTCGTGCATGATTGTAATATTTGGTGCGTGATTTAAAAGTCTTTAATATTGAACTTACAGTAGCTTAAAATATTTTTTTTTTAATTTTGTTATGAAAAGGTTAAGAATTTTGAATTTGCGCTTTTATGTTATAAATTTGGTTGCTGACTACAATACAAAATATCGTAAGCACATTTTATACATAACGGCATAATGACTTTCCTATAATTGACGTATCGCTTATTAAACTTTATATTTATCGAACTATTTTTTTTTACTTAACAATAAAAAAGTTTAAATTTGTCAAATATAGTTTAAGCTAAAAATCCCATAAAATAAACTTATGACTTTTCCATTTTTGCAACAATTTCCTTAAATTAGTTAATTTAAGATGACAAAGGACCCCCAGTGTTCTTTAGCCATAGATGCCGTGTGTCACTAAGGATAGTTCTCTCAAACAGAGCCGTTAATTAACTACGAAAAGGATCTGACCTTGTCACAATTTATTACGTTTCAAGATATCCTGCAGTACATTTTCTTAATTTGTTTACTTCTTTGCTAATGAAATTTAATGTAAATTTTTAATACATAAGTTTAGTATAATACAATTTAATTTTAAGACACAAATGTATAGCAAAGCGGAAGTCCTCTGAAAGTGGGAAAATACTTAATCAATGAGTGTAAAGTACTTTAAAATATATGGTAAAATATATTACCTTTACCATAGAAGCAGGAAAAGTATAATTTTTACTTAAAAGAAGTGCTATTGAACTTGATATTAGAAAATATTTTCTTATTTTTAGGGAGTTAAGTCCTAGTTTTAAGTAAAAAAAATTATCCAGTGAACTTAAATAATTTTAAATTAAGTAGAATTTAACTTATTTAGAGGAAAAATTTAAATGAAAACGGCGCCAAAGACACTTTTTACCAATATTTAATAAAATTTTCCTTGAAATTAAGAAACAAATTTTACTTAAAGTTTGGCAAAAATTTCTAAATTATAGAAAAATTTTACTATTGAGATGTAAATTTTTATTAGAAAATAGTAAAATTTCTTCCTAATTAGTTCATACATCATCTAAAATTGTACTGTTTGTTAGGAAATTTTTCCTTGGTTTTAGGAAAAATTTTATTTTATTTAAGTTGAATAAATATTTTTTTTTACTAAAAACTAGGACCTAACTCCCTAAAAATAAGAAAATATTTTCTAACATCAAGTTAAATAGCACTTATTTTACGTGAAAATTATGGTAAAGGTAATATATTTTACCATAGAATTTAAAGTACTTTAGACTCATTGAGTAGGTATTTTTCCACTTTCTGGCGACCTCCGCTTTGTGAGGACACTGCTCTTAACAAGCTTTTTGCTATACAATTTTGTCTTAAAAATAAATTGAATTATACGAAATTTATGTATTTAAAATATAAATTAAATTTATTTAGCAAAAAGGTAAACAAATTAAAAAATTTACTTTAATTTATTTTCATTAATAATATTTTTTCCTGAAAATTAGGAAAACTAACTGATTTGTTTTTAATTGTTTGTTTTTTTGGAATAGAATATTAAAAATAATTTAAATGTTTTCTAACAAAAAAATCCTATACCAAGTTTTATTATTTTTTAAAAAATTAGAAAATTTTTACTTGAAAAAAAGAATATTTTATTAAAATTTTTAAAATTCATCTGAACTAAGTTGCATGAAAATTTTACTTAGAAAGAGCTCATCAATTTCTAAAATCAAGTAAATTTTATAGGAAAAAATTTATTACTTTTTGTTTTTAATTGTCTGAACTAACTTTTAGAAAACAATTCTTCAAAATTAGAAAGTGGTATACTTATAGACTGAGTTTGGAAATCTTTCTAAAATTTAGTTAATTTTACTACTCGCGAACAAAAAATGAACACACATTAAGTTCAAGTACTTTCTCGATTTAAGTTAGACACATTTTTTGAACTAAATAGGAGTAAATTGGGTCCTAAATTTTTTTGAACTATACTTTATTTTATTACATTTGAGTGTACAATTTTCTTAAAACTAAGATGTTTTTCTTAAAATTAATAAATTTTTATTTAATTGACTTGTTTTTTTCATAAAATCAAGAAATATTACTTAGGAAAAATATGAACTATTTCTGAAACTATTTCGTTTTTCCTCAAACTTAGGAATTTTTATCCTTTTTAAGAAAATTTTTCTAAGTTTTAATAAAATTTGACTTAAATTGAGGACAATTTATAAACTATTTTGAAGGAAATTTTTGATTACATTTTAGTTTTTTTTTTTTTTTTGAGTGCATGTAAAGATTTTTATAAAATCTGAATTTCTTGCATGAACTTTAAACAAAAGGTAAGCCACATTTATTTAGAGCTAAAATCTGTCCTTGCATCATCTTTTTTCTTATTTTAGACAAATTCTACAAATTTCTATGCTTTTTATTAAAAAAGGATTAGTGAAAAACATCGGAAGTCAAAAAATCAAGTTAAAAAAAGTTAATAAATTGTTACCTTGTTTTTATAGCTTTGTTTAAACTTGAAGTTAGGGCTTGAAAACAAACTTTATTATTATGTTGTTTGAACTTGAATTTAACTGTGATTCAAAGCTTCAATTAAAGTATATTCTCACTGTAATGTTAGACTTGATTTCCAGTGTCCGATTTACTGGAATATGCTATTAAATTGAAGAATAATTACGGTATAAATCAAGGCTTGCAATTGGAAAACATGACTTGAATAACATATCATTTTAGCTTTAATTCCAGCAAAAGTTTTTATGCTAATAACGTGGCGGTATTTGCCCGCTACTAAAACCAAAAGTCTTAAATAAAGTTTAATAGAAAAATAGTGAAATAAAACTATAAGCATACGTACCTACAATATTTTAAAGTATAAATTTTTATTAATTTGTTATTATACCTGTCACATTATGTTTTATATATTTTATAAGGGCAACAAAATATTTTTTTTTTTAACGACTTAAAATAGACATGTTTGATATGAGAGATTAGTGTTATTTTTGTTTTTTCGCAACACTGTATGTTCTACACATTTTTTCCTATTCGAAATGTATCCCTTAAGTATTTGATTCCCCAAAGCAACAAGTGTCTATCTTTTTTGCCTGTTTACAAAAAATTTGTTTATAAATATTTAACATAATTATCAGGTATGTTAACATTCAAGCAACACCAACAATTAAAAAACGATTACCGTAGGTCATCCGCATGAAGAATAATAATGTGTCTTGGGAAACACGCAAGAATATAAATTTCAAGGTAAATAAAAGAAAAATATATTTGCTTATAGATGGATAGACAAAAAAAGTAAACAAACTATATTTATACGCACAAAAATTAGTTTCGTTGCGGCAACAGAATGAAAATCTTCTTAAATCCGATTTTATTTTGGACAAGCCACTTCAAATTGTTTTGCTAAAGTAAACAAAATTGGCGGTAAACTAAAATTCCTCTACACCATTTTAAAAGTTCCTTTAAAAATTTTTTAATACTGAGCAAATAACCTATTACACCATTTCCGGTAACATTTCGGAAAACCTACGCGATTTTTATTTCTCTTCCACGAATTTTAAATTGTATTTAAAAAAATTTACCTTTTTGCCAATGAAATTTAATTTATATTTTTAATACGTAAGTTTAGTTCAATTTAATTTTAAGACAAAAATGTATAGCAAAGCGGAAGTTCTCTGAAAGTGGGAAAATACTTAGTTGGATGTCGAAATTTTTTCAATTACACTATTTCTGACTTGAATTCCCAACATCAACCCTCTAATGATCTTTCTTCAATATAGATAAAATTTATACTACAAATTTGGCACTGACCACTTACTGTGGCAAATATTTGAAAAATTTTATTTATCAAGTACTCTTTATTATATATATTTTATATATTTTACTATCGCTTTATTTAGGCGATATAGCTCAGTAAAGTTGGAAGAAAATAAAAAAACCTGTAATAAAATAGTTTCGATATTTGGTATAAATAACAGTATCAATAGAACAAAATTACGACATAGGACAATTCTTTACTAAATTAGCTTGCCTAGCAATATCATGCAATGATATGATAATATGTGGCGATATAAACTCTAACTTGCTTACAGACAACTTTTTAATAGATAATATGATATAAATAGGGCTAACACCTACCAACACTGAACACCCAACACATTTTACATCTACAACTAGTACTCTCATTGATGTACTATTCATCCGAAGTATTTCCCGGGTACAACTATATGATCATATATCCGCGCCTGGCTTCTCTAAAAATTATATTATCTCTTTTACATATGATTTTAACTTAAAAGATGAAGTGGAATACCAATCTGGACTTGTTAATTATGAATTTTAAGGTATTGATTGGGACGTTGTGTACTCAATGACCTCTGCTAATTTTAAATTATCTTTTTTTGACACCAGGATTATGTGAGGACGATTTTCTATAAGAATTTTTGTAAGTTTATTGACTGAGAATCTATATATAACATAATATCATGTTTTAATGTTGCAATTTTTTTTTTAGTGCAGGACGAAAAATATTTTAAAATATTTTTCTGTGGGTGTAGTTTGTTATGCGGTTTTAATTGTTTTATACATTTGTTGAAAAGGTGTAAAAATCTAGTTGGCATTTAAATTTATTTCATTTGAAGGAAAAAATTAAAATTATATTACTTTTATATTGGGAAAGGAATTGAAGTCGGAATTCATTGTCTTGCATTTTATTTTTAAATGCAATTTAGACTTTAATAGAGGGATATTAAAAGAGCCGTTGTATAAATTGGATTGATTATATTGTGGTTGCCATTCCAAATAATATACAAAATTTACACACAAAAACATAGGGCACGATGTAATTTATAATGTAATATAATAAAGAACACTCAAATATATTGTGAAAGAAAAAATATTAGTATGCCAGATTCCCAATTCGTTCCCAGAAATGGAAACATTAGCATTTGGAATGGCAACCCTGTCAATTTGTGCTTCGAAAATCGAAAATGGTTGCCAAAGGGTATTTCTATAAATAGATGGAAAAAGCTCATTTGTACGGGTAATCATTCATTAACTGAGGAATGTAATTTCACATAGTCATTTTCCTTAGAGTGTGTGATATGAATGCCTGTTCAAAACCATGAGTTATTTGTGTTGGGTGATACAGAAGGAGGCTGGAGATGACCTGATCGCTCGGGTCGAAAGCGTGCACTTCCTCTAGCGCTGATCCTTACAATTTTTTCCATTTAATAAAAAATTAGTGTTTACTATTCGTTAGTATCATTAAAAAATTATGAACTTGAGCCTGATGAAATTGAAAATATATAATTAAAACATATAGATCAAATAATATATAAAATTTACAATGTTCAAAAATATTATAAAATTGTCTAAAAATGTTTTAAAATTGTACAACCAGTTTTTAAATTATCCAAGAATATTTTAAAATTTGTCTAAAAATTCATTAAAGTTTTTGAAAAAGTTTCAAAAATGATTTTTCACTAATGCAGAATTATTTATTTGTTTTAATAAAGAGTACTTGTATATCAATACATAAATTTCGCTTCTTTAAACTTATTTTTCTGCATTCTTATGAATTAAATTTTCATCAAAGCTTAAATACTACAAGTATATGAACATTTTCCACTCATGCATCAGAATACCTAATCATTGTATTATCATTGCTTCCTTAAAGTAAAGTATGAGTAATGCTAGTAGCTACATTTAAATACTTTCATCCTATGACACGTTAATGTTAAATTCATCGATGAAACCAACACCGGTTGTGCTCGGATTTTTTTCATATTTGCGGTATTTTTTTCACAACCGAATATTAGTCTATACCAAAATTCAAGGTTCTATGATGTTTCCTTATATTTAATGCCACCAATCGTATGAAGCTGAACCATTGTGTGGTGCCGGTCGGCGAGAATCATTGTTTGCACGTAAGTCTATATTAATTTTACTCAATAATTCTCTTTATTAGCCAACACTGATACTGTAAACAAGATAATTAAAATGGGTATATTTTAGATATCCAATTTCAAGAGAAAATTTAATCTCTTATAAATATGACATTAGGGTCGCCATATAAATTTTATTTAACCTATTAAAGGTATTATTTTTTTTTTTTATCAAATTTCTTATTATTAATATTAACAATTATGTTAATGAAATTATTATTAATCCGTTGGTCTGAATTATTTTTTGTTTTAATAAATTCTTATACATATATATTTTTTTGTATATTTTGTTGTTGTTATTAAAGAAAGGCTAAGTGCTTTAATTGGGTAGACTAAAATATACCCTAGAGTCGCAAAGTAGGGTGGGTAGAGACCAGGGTAGCCGAACACCTAAAGCCAACCCTATCAATCATCAACAACGCTTCTCTATACCTCTTCAACATTTTTTTACGTTTAAATAAGAACATACATTTTTTAATATTTTGTTTTCGAAACCGAATTTACCTCTAAAGGGGCAAGAACACACCCCAGCCCTGAGCACGGCCGGCTTTATAGGTAGCCCCGCCCCAGAGGCGTTACAATTACACAATTACACAACTCTATAATCTAACAGTAGCAGGAAGAACTAAACGAAAGGCTAATAGGACCAGACCATGGTGTTCGCCTAAAATCAAAGCTCTAATTGAGAAAAGGGATTTGACCTTTTTGCATTGGAAGCGCTTCAAAACCACGATGTTAAATAATGAATACCGCAGGGCAAGACGTGATGTTAATAATTTAATAAGGAAAATCAAATCCGAACTTATAGATTTTTCAATGCGGTCAATACTAAGCAAACATGGTGGACTATTAAGGAAATTGGTATTGGGAAATCCGTTAATAAAGTTAATTATTCGATCAAAATAAATCAAATCAAAGAAACTTTCGTAAACTTACCTTTGGTTCCACCTAACCCAAGTTTTTACAATTTTAATAATTCACATCGAATGTGTGTGCCAAATTGATGTGTTTAAGTGTTGCTTAAATATAAAATCCAATGAAGTTTGTTCTGATAAGATTTATCAAAAAAAAAACTCTTACCTTATATAACATATCTCCTTAATACTGTTATAATAACCTATTCATTCCCCGTTAGCTGGAATTTAACCGGTACTCAAATCAAACTCTGAGTTTAGACCTATAGCAATAAGACAAAACCTAAACATAGCAGTATTTCTGCCCTACTTAATGTTTCTGAGGACCTCTGGGGCCTCTTATTTTCTCATTGTTTGCCAATGATCTTCCTACTCAATTAGACTACTGCAATGTGCATGTGTATGCCGATGATGTCCAGCTCTATATAAATTTCTCAATGAGTGAGCTTGATGAATCCCTACCTTAATATGGACCTAATAAGGATACAACAATGTGCTTCAGCAAATGGTCTTTGTCTCAATTCGAAAAAATCCAAAAGTTCAATAATTCGCAGGAAAATTTTAAAACTCACAGGTTGTAACGAAAATCGCCTCTGACCAGTAGAAATTCTCGACCGTGCTCAGGGCAAAATGGAGGGATCTTGGTCAGGTCGTTACACATTTTAATAGAAGGATAGTGAAAGAAAAGTAGGAGAGGAATCGTAGGTGAAAACATGATATCAAATTCTTATTGTTCCTTTTCGAGTCATTATCTGCATCTTGAGTTTCGTCAATGAAACAAAATTTAGCAAGTCATATTAAAATTTATAATTTATTAACGATAATTAAAAGCAATAAAAAAATGTTAATTTTTGTGAAAGGAATGTAGAAAATAGATTTATATATCTCATCGTCAAAAGTATGTTGGTTAAGACAAGAATACAAAAAATCATTAACTTACTCAGTTTTTTCCATGGCTGTGATCACGGCGATGAAGTGCATAGGATAGATACAAATAAAAAGTTCAGATATATAAATGAATTTTACAATCGGTCCTTAAGATTATAAATTAAAGAGAATAAAAATAAACAATTATACAACTTGAATTAAAAGAACTTACGGTATTTGTAGTTCAACAATAAATCAATTAATCAAGGAGATAAAAAAATATAAAGGACCACGTTGAAATTCTTCAATTATAATCTGGACGTGATAAACCTTGTAGAAATGTTAATAAATAAATTCGATTACTTTAAAGTAAACAAAAGTAAAATTCGTTATAGAAAACAAAATAAGCTTGACGATTAGTATTAAAATTCGATTAATTTAATGTAATAATTGATATGTAACTTCCAAAGGACGAGATGTGCTTGTACTTGAATAAATACTTACATATATAAACAATGTTTATCCTAGGTATAAGTGATACTATTGATTCGATAATTAAATAATACGGGTAGCAGTGGTATAACAATTAGCTGGATAATTACCTAGTACTTTCAATTATTCTGACACACGGTTTTTTCTTAATAAAAAAAAAAACAACAAGAGATTTTTGAATTTTTTCTTTTTATTTTGGTTTTTTAAATATTGAAGAATATAACAAAAAAAAATGATTAAAAATGGCCGCCATTTGCCTTCCAAAACGACCAAAGTCTGACCGGATAATCGTCTATTGCAGTACGCACGACCTCCATGGGGAAATTTTCCACTGCCCGGATAAGTGCACGCTTAAGCGATTCCAAATTTTTGTGGTGAGTAGTGCAGACCATGCCTTCTAAAACGGACCACAATTTATAGTCTAAAGGATTCAGGTCTGGACTACCCGATGGCCAATCATCCGTAGAAATAAAGTTTGGTAAATTGTTTTTTAACCAGTCTTGAGTGGTTTTTGCCTTATGGGCTGGGGCAGAGTCCTGTTTAAAGGTCCACGGCTCGTTTTTGAACAATGTGCTATTTAATGGCTTCACAACCTTTTCTAAAACGTCAGACTGGTACACCTTTGCCGAAGTTTTAACACCTTTTTCGCAGAAATGAAGCTTGGTGACCCCATCATAGGCGACTCCCCAACATACCATCACAGAAGCAGGATGGTGACCTCTCTGAACTCTAGGAACCAATTCATTTGCTTGCAGAAATGACTTAGCATAGACTCTATCATTTTGTTTATTGAACGACTCCTCCACAGTAAAAATTTTCTCGTCAGTAAACATATTTTTCTGTGGCGGTTTTTGGCGTACTGGCGAATCAATGGTTTTGAATTTTGCTTCCGTTTCTGCTTTAACTCCGCCGCAAGTAGATGCCCCATGTGTCTTTTGTAAGCCCGAAGTCCCAAGTCATATTTAATGATGCGATAAATTGATACCTTCGATATATTCATCTCCCGCGACATTATTTGCTGCTTTCGGAGTGGATTTCGATAAATTCGATTCTGTACAGCTTTAACGGCTCGGCTCTGGGAGTTCGCACAGAGCGCGGACGGCCAGATCTCGGACGGTCTGATACTCCACCAGTATCCCCAAACAGTTTCACAGCACGGTAAACAAAACTACGACTAACCCCGAGCGGTTGCAATGTTCGATAAATGTCTCCAGTTTCCATTCCACATTTTTTTAGGCCAATTACGACAATACGGTTTTTAATATCTCCCCATTCCATAATTTTAAGTAACGCACGACAAAAACTTTTTAACACAAAAATGAAGTTTAAATGCTAGTTGTCAAAAAGCTGTCAACGTAACGAGAGTATGTTCAGTGGATTTCTTACAGTGGGGCGACTAACAGTGTGTCAGTAATTATGAAAGTACTAGGTATATCTCCCTTTGGGGAGAATAGAACCCCAATAAAATACCACGAACTTGACCTCTTAAATAATAACACACAATCTGGCAAGAAGGAATAAAATTTAATTCTAAACATATCTCAACATTCGTTAATATATTGACCTTTTCGTACGCTGTAAAGATAATAGGATCCTTGCAGATTTGATATTTTTATTCCTCTTAGAAATTGTATAAGAATACTAAAGGGTGGTTATGTTTTAAGGGCCTATGTTGATTTTGAATAAAACACAAATTATTTAGGAAATTATTGTCATTTCTTTTTATTATGATAATATGGTATAGTGTAATTATGTATGGCACAAAATATCGGCCAAATATCCGCCGCGACCTCGGCGGCACACCTCCATCCGATGGTCCAAATTTTCGATGACGCTGAGGCATAATTGAGGTTCTATGCCGTTAATGTGCCGAATTATCTCATCCTTTAGCTCTTGAATTGTTGCTGGCTTATCGATGCTAACCAAAAAAATCACGAATTGCACGAAATTCATTATGATTTAAACGCCCATTTTCATAATAAGCCTGAATAACTTTAACGCGTTGCTCGGTTGTGTATCTTTTCATGGTTCAAATTGAGTTAGTCTGAAATTGAGAAATGTCAAATGAAATGCAAAAAAAAAAAACTTTGACCCTTTATTTACCACGTATGAAGTTCTAAAAATCAAATTCCTAAATGAAAAATTTTTGAAAACTTCCAAATGAAATAAAAAAAATTTAAGTAAATTTTCAACTCAAGAATTTCAAACAGACCCAGTGTTTTTAAACAAAAATTTAACCCATTAAAAAAAATTAAATTTTTGAAGAGACGAAGTTTTCTACAAGTTGGATTGGAAATAAAGCTGAATGGTCAGAAAATTGAGCTTGTCTCATCAGGTTAAAACCTGGGAATTATTTTTAATGAGTGAGTGCATTAGTAGTTAATTATTAAAACAAAAATATATTACCTAGTTTTTGAGTTACAGGGATGTTCGTAAAACGTATACTG
Source organism: Eustalomyia histrio (assembly GCA_949748255.1). Taxonomy (NCBI): domain Eukaryota; kingdom Metazoa; phylum Arthropoda; class Insecta; order Diptera; family Anthomyiidae; genus Eustalomyia; species Eustalomyia histrio. The sequence goes on along the minus strand of OX456523.1, from coordinate 211,397,300 downwards.
TGTGGGTTCTGCAGAAAACCAGCAACTTATTTTGGAAGTAGAGACTTTTTAATTCCTTAATTATTGTGAATAATAATATTGCGAAAAAAGTATCATAAATTTAAGGGTAACTTATAATATTTGTTAAATTTTAAATTTGACTTCTAATAATTTTTTTATTGAAATATTTTTGTTATTTTTCATAAAAATATTCCTTAAAAAATTAAATTTTAGATACAAAAAAATAGCAAATAATTTTTTGTATCCACAAGTTTCATTGTTGGAGCCTTTTTGAAAAATTTATTATTTGCATTTACAAAAAAATTTTTTGAAAGATGTTTATCGTGACAACCGAATTTCTTGTCAACTGATTATTTTGCTTCTAGCAACCGAATTATTGTGTTTGCTGATACAATTGAAATATTTGGTTTCAATCGAAGTTCGGTTGCATTAACCGAATTCATCCTTGTTTATTATGAACAAAATAAGTATTAATATTTGAATTTATATATTAAACCTATATAAAAAAAATTGTCTTACAAAAGTTAATTTATATAACAATTTGTTTTTTCTGTTTCCTTATGTTTGTGATACAACAAATATATTAGTACAAAAATATTCCTTGTGTTTGTGACATGTGAATTACATTAGCGAGAGTAATATTTCGTAATATGTATGAAAACAGAAAAAATTAAAGAATTTTTTTTGCTGGCAATGGCATAAATCTGCTATGACAAGATGTAAAACTTTCATTATTAAAAAACAATTTTTTCTTATATCTTTAATATCATATACTAAAAAAACAAACTCAGTTCAAATTCCCTTAGCATCAAGAAAGAAAATAGTTAAAATTTGTTGAATCATGTCATCCAAATATCTTCATGTTTTTAACAAGAAGTCTCTATAGAATCATTGAGATATTTTAAATAAATTAACATTAAAAATAGGCAATTTTATTTAAATTAGATAATAAAATCATAAAAAATAAAATTAATTTCAGTATACTTAACGTGATATTTTACAAAAAAATAAATTCATTTATTTTGTTTTGAAAAAGTCTTCGATTAATAGCCAATTTTTCCGATTAATCGACACCAATAACCGATTATTTTATTTTCATCATCTTCCGAATAATGCCCTCACTGGTTAACTGACAGTGTCGAATATTTAAAAACACTATTTAGTACGAATAAAAAATACTCAAAGCAACATACACGGCGTATGAGTGATATACATAATACAAATGTATATTGCGTATACGTATGTAGAACCTAATTGAATCTACATATATGAATATTTATTTTATTTATATTTTCTATGTTTACTTTTTGTATTAATTATTATTATTGAATTTTTGTCTGTTTGAAAAACTAATAAATTTTTATTATTCAAAGAAAGTTATTATAAAAAAAAATTTCAATTTGTCAACCAACTAAATTTTGTAGCTCCTTAAAAAATGGCATCTCGCTCTAAGCGGTCGTAAAGCTGAAAAAAATATTAAGGATTGAAACACATCATCCAGTCATGATGTTTATGCTATCGTTAACATATTGGAACAATTTATAATGTCAATAAAATCTCGTTTTCAAGAACTGAAAATTCTTCTTCAAATCAAAATATTCATGGAAACTTTTTTTCAGGTCAGCAGATAATAAATGCATTAAATGTAACAGCTTCTTCTCAACCGTCGGATAGCGAATACAAAAGATTTCCTCATCTTATTTTTCCGAATTTCTGGACACAAAATTTAGATCTTAGGTTTATGGCTGCAGAAGAAAAATTTAATAATTTTTTAATATATTCCGACAGCATTGAATATTCTAAGCTCCTTGATTATTTAGATGTAATGGTTATCGAAAATGTAGCTAGTATTATTAAAAACCACCCGGATACTGAAAAGTATAATATTCGTAAACAAAGCTTCTACATTTGTATAAAGAATCCCAAGAATCTAAAATATATAGGTTGTTTAATAATCTCCTTCTTCAAAAATGGTTTAAAAAACAGGAAAGCGTAAAGGTAGAATATGTAGTAAATTATTTTTTCTCTCGGTATCAAGTAATAAAAAATTATTATTTAGTCAAAAACTACTTAATACCTGACAACCACTTTTTGATGGCATTGGGCTTTAAGGCATTAAGTGAAAGATTGTTAAAAAAATTACACTCACAATACTATTTCGTTAAAAGTAATCTAAAATACATATCAAATCAATCGAAAATACAATCAAAAAGAGGACTACAGAATTGTCATTATATTCAGCCCATTTTGTTGTTTATTTCCAATCATTGTTTAATAATCGACAAAAAGTAAAAGCAATCGAATCGTTAAAAATAACCATAAATTTTTAACTGAAAAAACGTCAAATTAAAAAAATTTAATTTATATGTATGTAATTTTACAAAGCACAACACACACAGATGTAAATATTTTTATTTTCTATGTGTGTATCTATTTTTGAATAATTTATTGTAATTTTTATTATAATAATTTTGCAAATAAACAAACTAGTTTGTTAAAAAAAAAAACAAAAAGGAATTATATAAATTTCTATTTTTAAAAACAAAAAACACAAAATTTTATTTTTAACAGAAAATTTCAACTTCTACTTTATGTCTGTAAATATGAAGAGTTTGTTTTTTGAATGACTGATTCAAATAGTAAAAAAATATATTTCAATGAATTTCATATGATTGTTCATTGAAAACAAACTTTACATATTACTTTTAAAATTAACTACAGACGGTAACGGAAAATATATTGTGAGTGTACGATTTTAGAAAATCTTAATATATAAAAACTTTTGTGCCGGGTACGTGTTACAAAAAGTCAAGAACCGCTGGACCGATTGACACCAAACTTGGACAATATATAAGTTTAGTCAGGAGCCAGGTTTCTCTTAAGTTCAACAACGATAGGTGGCGCTATTGTCGTAATATTTCTTTTTTTTTTTACTTATGGTACGATTTGACTCAAATTCACAAAATATATTTATTAAACAAAAATAAGTATCCTTTTCTTTTATGGGCATTCAAAAATAAAAAATTGTCAATATATTAAAAATTTTCTTAAAACAATTTGTAAAATAATTTAAGTTTCAATAAAAAATAATAATAATTCAAAATTCCGGAAAATCTTATTTGTTTTAAAATAATGCCGACCCGATCTAGAGGAGGAAACATTGGCAGGTACACTCGACGCGCCCGAACCGAAAGAGATCAATGAGCAAATTCTACACATGATCAACATTTACAACGGAATATCGAGCTTTCAAACCGAGTACGTGTAATTCGTTCTGCTCAAGCACCTAAAGAACGAACTCAACATCTTGAGACCCGAAGAGTTATTGATAGACAACGCAATACCGATAATAATAAATTAGCAAATCGCGAAAGAATTCGTATAACCCGAGCTGCTTCGATCACCTCATTTAACCGTCTGGCTTTCGCTTACGAACCAGACATAAATTACAGTGTTCATGAGAAAATTGCTATTGGTGAAATGTCCAATGAATGTAATCACTGTCACGCACTCAAATTTAAATATGAATCACCCGGAATGTGCTGTTGTTCCGGAAAAGTTGTGTTGCCACCACTAAACTCACCGGGTGAAAGTGCGGATTCCAAAATTTTTCTAAAAAAGACCAGAAAATTTAATTCATGCTTCAAAATGACTTCTTTTGGGGCAAAAATGATTACAAACACTGATGCTCAAGGTCGCAATTTTGATTCAACTTTTAAAATACAAGGACAAGTACACCATAAGATTGGTGGTTTATATCCATTACCAAATGACCATCCCAAATTTTTGCAAATTTATTTTTTGGGTGATGAAGAAGAACAAGTGAGTTTAAGACGCCACTACAATCATATTAAACGAATCCAAGAACGAACTATCGTAGCGTCCTTGGAAACATTTCTGGCCGAAAAAAATTCACTTATTAAATTATTTAAACATGCATCTGAAAGAATGATTACTGATAATTACATGATTGTAATCAAACCGGATAAACTTCCTCTAGGAGAACACACACGCAGATTCAATGCTCCAACGGTCAATGAAGTTGCAGCAGTTATGGTATTACAGATATGCGTAGAAGCAACACTATTCAAGTCATACATGATTCACATCGGTCATATGATGCTTTACAATATCCATTAATTTTTTGGGAAGGAGATGATGGATACCACATTAATATCAAACAAACTAATCCACAAACAGGTTAACATTTGATTTTTTAAACCAAATTAGAAACAAATTAATTATTTCACTATTTTTTAAGGTGAAGAATTGCAAAAGAAAGTGAGTGCCATGAATTTTTATGCATACCGTATTATGATTCGTACAAATCAAACAAATCACATTCTACAATATCGCTATTTATATCATCAGTATATTGTAGATATGTACGCGAAGATAGAAAGCGAGCGGTTATGATTCATTCACTTCAATCAAGCAAAACTGAGAGCCGAAGAGTATATACACTTGCGAGACGCGATTAATAACTATACCGCCGGCAATTTTAATTCAAATGAAGTAGGAAGCATCTGCAGTTTACCCTCATCGTACACAGGAAGTCCACGTCATATGCAACAGTATATTCAGGATGCAATGACATACGTACCCGTACATGGCAGGCCAGATTTATTCATAACATTCACCTGTAACCCACAGTGGTATGAAATAAAGAAATTGTTATTAGCAGGTCAATGTTTATCTGATCGCCATGACATAACCGCTCGAGTATTCAAACAAAAGTTAAAATCAAAAAAGTTAAATTTAATCAACAAATAATGTCTTTCAATACTTTTTAATATCTATCCTTTCAGTATTAAAAATTTAATGTTTCAGATATTTCTTAAACACCCTTTTAAGGTCATGTCTTTTTTATTTAAGTAAACGATATTTAAAATATAACAGAAAGAGTTTCACTTCATCTTGATTATGTTGCACTGCTACTTATCATACTTAAGATTAATTTATAAAAAAAGAAATAATTAGAGACAAAATCAAAATATTTCAGGGCAAAACAACGTTTGCCGGGTCAGCTAGTACATATATATTCAAAAATAATTTTGTTTGTTTTTACCACAGTAAATTCACGAATTTAAAGCAAAAATAATATTAAGTTTGTATACCAGACTGAATTTTCTCAAAAATTCTGATGCAAAGGTTGTAATTCCCTTGATGAATTTTTGCTGAATATTTGTATACGAAAAACATCAAAAAAATTTTATATGTCAAAATTTTTAGTTACCGAGCAAAATTTTTTATAACATGTTACCACAGAATCTATTCTAGCGTAGGTTGCATGGAACTGGATCTTCAACAGTTTTCTGTGAGCCAATATGAAAAGTTTCATTGTCCTTAAACAAATCCTATAATTGTTTATGGATCCGGTGCTAAAGACACCTGTGGCTCCTTGTGGCATATCTTAGACCTATCCTAAGGGAATTTTTCCCCGTACTAGACCAACACAGTATTCAAATTACAAATCTTTGACCAGCCCCGATAATTGTTCTTAAACACATTTTTGCCAAATATTTCCTTCTAAATTTACTTCTATTTTTGATCATAGTATAAATGTTTATTTATAAGAGTTTGACGTAACGTGGTCGTATAAATACAAGACCGTATAATGCTGTGCCAAGTTTTACAACACAAAAAATTACACAACACTTTACACAGACAAAAAAACAATAAAGCGGTCTTTAAAATAAAGTGCTAAATGTATAATTGCTATGTAAATGAAATGAAACAGATGGTAATAAAAGTAAAAAGCACATAAAATTTCAAAAGTTAAAAATAATTATTAAAGAGAAACTCAAACATTAAAATAAAACTAAAAAAAAGATATTTAATTAGAATCAAAGCTCAAACTTTGTACATTTAACTAATAGAACATGGTTTTGTATAGAAAAATAAACAATTTTATTACAAGAAGTCTGCTTTAAATAATAAGAATAAATATGTTATTAAAAGAGAGAAGAGATATTTCAACCCATCCTCCGACTTCTTTTGAAGTTGCGGCGGCACTGAACAAGCTAAAAACTTGCAAATCGTCTGGTCCCGACAACTTCCCCGCAGAGCTTTTAAAGTATGGTTCTGATACATTGGCGGAAGTTCTCACCCCACTGATAAGTGCATGGCTCAATGGTCAAATTCCTGCGGATTGGAAAGGGGGTGTCGTAGTCACAATCCCTAAAGAGGGTGACCTAACTCAGTGTAAAAACTGGCGTGGCATTACCGTGCTTAACGCAATAGGGAAAGTGATGGCAACTTTAATACTACAGCGAATCTCACCAGTGGTGGAACAAGTTGTGCGTAACGAACAAGCTGGTTTTAGGGCTGGACGATCATGTGTAGACCACGTCAATACTCTACGCATAATTATTGAACAATCGGCGGAGTATAACACACCCATGTACCTGCTTTTCGTAGATTTTGAACGTGCTTTCGATACAGTATCCCGAAGCTCTATGTGGTCTGCATTAATTGGTAAAGGAATACCGGAAAAAATCGTCGCCCTTATACGTGAGCTGTACAGAGACGCGGAATGTAAGGTCCGTTTCAACGGTAAAGAGAGTCAACCTTACACAAATATTACAGGCGTAAGACAAGGCTGTACCCTCTCCCCCACATTATTCATCCTACTATTGGACTGTATAATGGAAAAAACGAATAGTGAGGCCCCAATCGGCATTCGGTGGAACATAATGGAGTACCTAAATGACATAGACTACGCTGATGACATATGTCTAATGTCTCACCGTTTTGTAGACATTGAAAAGAAGATAAATAGACTCCCCGAAAATGCTAACAGTGTAGGATTGAGAATTAACTTCAGAAAAACAAAACTGATGCGTATTGGTTCTAATTTTTCGTCACCACTTATTGTTGATGGTACCGTAATTGAAGATGTAGAATCTTTCAATTATCTTGGATGCAAAATTGCGAAAGACGGTGGTTCTGCAGCCGATATTGGCGATCGTATCAACAAGGCCCGTGTTGCGTTCCTCAAATTGTATAAAATTTGGCGCGCTAACAACATCTCCCAGAGAACGAAATTACGTATATTCAACTGTAGCGTTAAATCTGTGCTGCTATATGGATGCACTACATGAATCCTTACAAAACTGACCATGAAGAAAATACAATCGTTCGTAAATCGGTGTCTGAGACAGATATTACGTATCTATTGGCCTAATTGGTTATCCAATGAAGATCTTTGGAATAAGGCGGATTGTTGCTCAATCGAATTTGACATTCGAAGACGTAAATGGACATGGATCGGCCATATTCTCAGGCGACCAACTAGTGATATTGCTAGGGCTGCATTAGAGTGGAACACTCAAGGTCAACGAAGACCAGGCAGACCACGTAATACATGGATCCGATGCATAAGAAACGAACATGAAACAGCTCGAAGAACCTGAAACGAAATTAAACTGCTTGCAAGAGACAGAAGTAGATGGAGAGAATTCGTTGTCGCCCTATGTTCTCCGTGAACTTTTTATTTAAGTATATTATGTTATATTATTGTATTTAAATAAATAAAGGACATATATATATATATATATATATATATATATATATGTTATTAAAATAATAAAGTAAATGATTTTTGTAAATTGACCAACAAAATCGGTCCGGAATTCACCCAGCTATTTGCTTAGAAAATTTTATTTTTTTTAAAATATTTTTAAACAGCTCCAACCATCCACATTATGCATAATCGAGATGTTGTCTAAATTGTGAATGCCATAATACTGTAAAATTCCTAATCAAGTCTTTAAGTTTAATTAAATATTTAATGTAATTATATTCTAGGTGTCTGACTAAGTAATATTTCATCAAAAATATTATTGTAATGAATAATATTAATAGAAGTAACTGTTTGACTTTAAGTCACAAAATCAAATTATTATTTAAATCATAATATGATTTTGTGACCTCATCAGTATGCTAATGATGTGTATACATAAACATGAAAGTTGTATGTACTCTGCGGGAATAAAGGGGTCAGTTGGGAATTTGGACCAGTCCGTGATAGGTGAAAACTTGACCGGTTCCGAAAATACATATCACGAGATAGGTGAAAAGAGGACCGGTTCCTGAGTACCTACCACATGTCCGGTTTAAAAGTCATGACATGTTCTTTTAGACCAGTCCTGTGACATGTCACTGAGAGTTATAATTAAATCAGTGACATTCCATTAAACCTGTTAATGCTCCTTCAGCTTTCGAGATATTAAAATTTTGATTCATCACTTTATTTAGGCGATATAGCAGAAAAAAAGTTGAAGACGAATCAAGAAATTAAGTCATAACTAATTTTGATTTTTCTATAAATAGCACTATCTTTAAAATAAAATTATATAACGAAAATTGTTGATTTAATGTTATTATTTCAAAAGCTATGGTAATTTTATCTTTTTGATTTTTGCGAAATGATACTAAACGTTTTTGAATTTTACCGAAATTAATTGCACAGACTACATAATCTGAGTATATTAGCTGTGCTTAATTTAAAAAAAAAATCTGTTTACTGGTTTTTGAGTTAGAAGGATGTTCGTAAAACGTGTCCAGAATGTGTCCTGGAGCGAAAATTGTAACTTATTTGGCAGTTACGGGCTCCTAAATACGTAAATATATTTGGAATTTTTTTTTTAAATTTGTTTTCTGTTTTAAGATTTACTTTTGTCCCAATTTATGAAATTCTGATGTTACATCCTTCCGGCAAAAAAGTAGAAAATTATTCTTTCTGTCTATATAAAGTAATTACTTTGAAAAAAATTATTATTTGGCCAAAAACTACTTTATATCTGGGAAACGCTGATTGACGGTTTTGGATATTAGATGGTGCGGAGTTGTTATTTGAGCACCGTAAAAATATTTCATGGTGTTGTAAATTTTAATTCTTGATAGTATTTTTGCACTTCAGTCACTTGCTGTATTTATATAAGCTCTCCGCGGGAAAAAGGGGTCAATTGGGAATCGGAACCTATCCCGTGATAGGTGAGAACTGGACCAGTTCCGAAAATACATACCACGAGAAAAGTGAAATGAGGACCGGTTCCTAAATAGCCTACCACAAAACCAGTTTAAAAGTCATGACATATTCTTTTAGACCAGTCTTGTGACATGTCACAGAACGTGACCAGTCACGTGACGTGTCCTGGAATAGGTCCTTTTCCCGCAGGGATTTATCGGTTAGTATTGTACAATGTATTTTAATATTCGTACAACACCGGCTTTAATTAAATAAATATCTTCTAACAAAACTTAATTTTAACAATGTGCTACACTAGATCTTAAACGACATCAAAAAGAAAGAAGCACACAAAAGAAGCACGCAAAAGAAACATTGTATCTTAAACGGGAAATTTTCAACAAAAATATATGTTACAAATGTGCAGTGATTAGTGTTTCCAATTATTCAACACTACCGGTTGGGATACGATATTACATATTTAAAAAAAAGACGAAAATTCATTAATCGAAAAAAATTGATATTACTCGATTAATCGTTCAATACAAAAAAAGGAATATCTTACATGAATAAGAAGACAGTAGAGTTTTTTTTAAATAACTATTAGGTAAAGTCGGATTAATTGAAAAAATTAGTATATTAATAATTTTTAGATTAGTCGTTTAATGTAAAATAAATGTAAATACTTTTTCAACAATATCACATAGTTCCTCTTTTTTGTTAAATATCACGTAAAGTAAAAAGCGTTAGTTTATTTTAATTACAAACAATCTAAGGCCTCTAAAGAGTAAGGCCTTGAAATATAGAGGTTTTGGAAGGAATATTAGGACTCTTTTAAACAAGTTTTTCTATATATATTCAGTGGAACTAAATCCTTAAGCCTAAAATAGGTAAAGGCATTGTACACAGTGCAACATTTTCTGCTGGTTTTTTCCATTTTCTTTATTTATCTCCGTAGAGAAATTAGACAAATTCTTAAATAAACAACAACTATCTTCAAATACTATTCAATTAAAAATTCATAAATGTTTTGCGAAATTTACAAAGTTTTACAGATCTGTCATTCTCCACTGGCGCTTTCACTAAGAGGTTTAGGCTTCAAGCCAAAAATTTGACTCGAACTTTATTAGCCACAAAACGTCATTTAAATTATAGAAATGGTAGGTTTTTTCACAATATTATATTATGTCCACGTAGGTGTACAAAAGTATAAAATCCAACGTTAACTTGCTAAAGAGGGAAAAATCATAGTCTTGTATATTAAATTTGCGTGAAAACAAATCGTACTAAAATCTTTTCGAAAATTGTTATAATCAAAGATCGATTTTTTATGAAATTCAAAAGACTAACTGTGTTTTAGAGCTAAAGAGGTTTTATATTACAAAAAGTTATAAAAATCTTCCAGTGTTAATATTTTCGAAATTTGTGGGTTTTATTTCTGCCAATAAATAAATAAATCAACTTAAGAAAATTTCCCAAGGTTTGGTAGTCTATATAACTTTGGATACCCTTATTCCCGTAAAATCCGTACCCACGAAATTGTAACGATTTCTTTTTGTAGTTTCTGCTTAAGTTCTTCAATTTTTTTTTTCCTTTTTTTTGTTTTTTTTTATTTTTTATGTAATTTGTAACGACACAGTTTTTAAAAAATAATATTTTCGTCATTACAAAAAAAAAATAACTATCCACGTGCTTAGTGACAAAAGGTTTTTACATATTCTGGAGGCTTTGCTCTTAGTACATATTCTAAGGTTGAAATAGCTTAAGACCATGAACATTTTTGGAAGCAAATTATTTCTCAAAACCTGAAGAGTGCCTTGTTGCACAACTTCTTACTATTTATAATCTGTCGGTTTTAACACCAGTTATATTACTTCTAACAGGTATTTCCAGAATCAAATCTGAAGCTAGTTCTAGTTAGTTATATCTTACATAGAAAATTAGGTAAACGGACTCAGATTTGAAAGAATTTGTTATAAAAGAAAATGCTGATGAAGTTGGGAACAGGTATCAAAAGAATTTTATTTATTTTTTTGTTTGGAAATGTAAGGAAATGCATAAAAAGGCAGAATTCCTACAGACGGCATTTGTTTGTCTTGAAAGACACACACAAAAAAATAAAGTGGCTACCGAAATGAAACAACCAATAAATTCAGTTAGCACAAACAAAATCATATGTGATTACTGAATATTTCAGTTGTAAATACTCAGTTGTATTAACTAAATTATCGTAGCCAAAGCTAATATTTACTTGTGCCAACCAACTTGAGTAGTAGGAACCGAATTGCCATATTCTTACTCAAAGTTACGAGTAATAAAACAAAGAAGATTTGAAGTAAACAACGAAAAAACAATATATATAAACAATTTATTCTGGTTGGTATTAACCGAAATAGTGTCGATTAAACGAGGAATCAGTTTATCAAATAATGGAATTGGAAACAAGAGGATTAATACTTTTCAAACGACTTAATAATAAAAACAATATTAAAAATTTTGAAGACACAACATAAATATATAAAAAGTCATCCTCGCATGCAGTGAGGAGCTGCGGCGAAAACCGACCCAATGTTGTACACCTGTATCTTTAAAAATAAATGACATAATTTAAATTTGTTTGTTTGTTTGTCTTTTTAAGTGTTTTTCGATTCATTTTTAGAGATTATATGGGTCAAGTGATTTGTGAAGCAATCTTTTTCCCGATAGAAATACATGTAATGTTTTTGTAACTATACGGATGTTTAAACCTCGCTATAAACTAGCAAAACTAATAAACTTTTTTTAAAATATGTTTATTAATTCATTTCATTTCATTTCTTGTAAAATATCGACTTTCTTGTAAGACTTTTTTTTAAGAAAAATAATAATGAATCAAAGAGTTGTTTTGTATGAAAAGGTTTCTTACAGAAAATATTAGATTTTTAGAAAATTTCTGATAGAAACATTTTCAGATTTTATCAAATTTTCCTTGAACTTAAATTCTCATATTCTGCAAACTATTTCTTAGATAAAAAAATTATATTCTAAGGCTTTTCTTTGAATAAAAAATTCTTAGACTCTTAGGACTTTTCATCATGAAAACCACAAAGATTCGAATGACTTTTTCTCGTAAAGATATTCTTACATTCTAAGAACATTTTCTTAATTTTCTAAAAATAATCCTAAAAATGTCCTTAGAATCCAAGAATTTTTCTATTAGAAAAAAACATAGAATCAAAAAACATAGTCCTTTGAATTAAAAAAAAAAATTGTAAGTATTTTGCTTTAAAAAGTTTATAGAATCTTTAGGAAAAACATTTCTCAAAAAAATACTCTTAAATTTAAAGAACTTTTTCACAGTTTAGAATCATAATATAATATGGTAGGGACCATATTATGGTAAAATTATGCTTATTTTATTATTATAATATGATGACTATGTTATAGTACGACTATGGTTGGCACCATCATGAGTCCAAAAATATATGATGTTCTTCGAATGTGATTGCCCCAACGTGCGGTGTTGGTGCATGGTAATAACTGGATGAGATAGCTCTTCGCGCCAAATTCTCTGGGAACGTTACACTCACCAAAAAAAGTCTGTAATGGCAACTGAAAATTTTGCTGTTACTACGGAAAATTCTGCTAATTTGAGCCCAGCGGTATTTTTTGCTAATCTTAGCAACACATGTCTGCTGACGTGTAGTACAATGAAATTAGTAGAAAAATTAGTAGCCGCTACTAAATTTTAGTAGACTTTTTGTAAAGTGGAATTTAAAATCTGCTTGCTAAAATCAGCAAAAAAAAATTACTAAATACTAATAATATTAGTACAAAGTTTTAGATTAATTTTTTTTATCGAGGATCAAAAATTTTGTTTATATTTTTTAAAAAATATTTTATACAAATGAAAAAAAAAAATCAAAGGCTTAAAAATCTTAAAAATTGTTAAAACATAAATGAATTTATTATTTTGTTTTAATTTGGTAACTTCCTTTTTGAAAAATATTTTAGTCAATTTTTTTTTACTTTTAAGGTTAAATTTAATTGTTTTTAGGACTGATTTTTAGAACTAAAAAACCTTTTTTAGTGATATTTTAAGTGGATGTCCTATTTTCAGACATGAGTCGGTATCTTCACTTTCGATCCCTTTTTTAATCCTATGTAACATTTCAGGGCAATTTAAGTTTGTATGTATAAGTTTTTATTAGAAATAACATTTCCTTCAATATCGACTTTTTAAAATTAGTAATTTTTTGTGCTAATTTTAGCAAATCTGTTTTCAAAAATTTGTAAAATGATTTCTGATATTAGCAACGAAAATTTGTAAATATTCTGTAAGAATTCTGTAATTTGTAAAATGTAAATAGCAAAAAGATTTGCTAAATTATAATTTTTTTACTAAGGTCAGTACGAAAATAGTAAAGTGGAATTGAAAACCGTTTACAAATTTTTCTACTAACTTTTTTTTCTGAGTGTACTGTACTAACAAAATACATTGTTCACTGCATGAATCATCTACACTGTATGAATCATAACCCTCATTGTGTTGCATAGTATTTTATGTGCCCATTTGACATTTTAAATTAAATTGTTTTATGCAATAAAATAAAATCATTTTTACTTAGACAATTTTCAAAAATTGACATATAATTTATTAAACATATTTTACTTCATGTATCAAGCAAAACAAATTTATACATCTTAAGAACAAATAAAAAGCAATACACATTAATAAAAACATAGATGACGTTTCCAAATGACATTTTGCTTCAGACGAACGAAAATATAATTACAAAATACGTGCAATACAAAAAAAACATGCAGTCACTCATTCATCTTGTGACGTGCGTCTTATGGAAACCCCATATTAAAGTAGATGAACATTTCAAAACAAAATTTGGGTAAAATGTATAGTTTATTTCAGCAAACTATTTTGAGACATTGTCTTTGTAGTATTCCAGCAAACTACAATACTATTGTGTTAACAATTATGTAGTTGTTGATGAACATTAAATAAACGAACATAACATTGTAAATTGTTTGGAATTGAAGACTGAAAATAATATATGTATAAGGAAATTAAAAAATAATTGTAAGGCTTGGAAACTTATTTAATATTAAACAGATTTGAAGAATATTGCCATAGTCTGCATCTTAATTATAGTAACTACTCAAATTGATATTTCTTATTATATTGTTTTACTAGTTTACATCTTGTGGTGTTCTTTATGTAATACGAAAATTACATTAAAAAATAAGGCTTTACTTTTTTTCTTTATAACTTAAATTAATTATAATAGAACCACAAATCTTTTAACATATGCTAAAAATACAATGATGATCAAATAAAAATACATTTTTTGAACATTGTTCTTTTAAACAGTTGTGAAGCTCAAGTGTGACAGAACTTGAACTAGTTTTGCTTTAAGAACCCGCACACCCAGAAAAAAGGTAGGTTTAATTCGATCAAAACCAATAACATTTATTTGTAAGGATTTAATTTTATTTGGAGTAACCTAAAATTCATTAACAAAGCAAAAGTTTTGTATTGGGAATTTAAAAAAGTCAAAAGAAATTAAAATTAATCCAATTATTCAATTATTGGGCTTTCCAATCATCTTTAAAAAAAATTTCGATTAGTATTTGTGTGCGGTGGAAGCAACCATTAATTTAGTAAATATATTTAAAATTTGGTACAATCTATCAAATTTATTAAAAAATTGTCGATATTTAAAAGTGGTAACTACAAGTACGGTTATTCTGATGAAATATATCTTTTAATTAGGGTTTCAGTAGAAGCAACCGAATTGTGGATTGTATTGCTAATAGACGTAACTAATGATTGGTATTGATAAACAAATTTTACACTAATATTTGTTTTCCTTACAAATTGTTTAAATTCAAAATTAGCCATCAAAACTTATGGTGTGGTGTGGTGGGTAGAGAGGTAGTGATGGGTAGAGGTGTGGTGGATAGAAAATGCAAACATTTAAAAAATTATTTTTTAAATTAAAATAAAATATTCAACATTTAAATGGCAAATATATCAAAGAAAATTAAAATTAGTTGTGGTGCAGTAAGCAAGAGTGCACCTAGAGAAACGATTGGTTGCATTTCGATCAAAGCCGTTAATATTTATTTATGAGGACTTAATTTTACTTGGAATAACCTAAAATCAATTAATAAAGCAAAAATGTTGTATTGGGAATTAAAAAAAGGACCAAGAAACGAAAAATAAATCCTATTTTTCAATTTCCAATCATCTTCAAAAATAAAATTCGTTTAGAATTTGTGTGCGGTGAATGAATATATTAGAAATTTGGTACAATTTATCAAATTTTTTAAAAAATTCTCGATATTCAAAAGTGGTAACTACAAGTACGGTTATTCTAATCAAATATATCATTTAATTAGGTTTTCAGTAAAAGCAACCGAGTTGTGGATTGTGTTGATAATAGACGTCGCTAATGATTTGTATTGATGCACAAATTTTACCCTTATATTTTTTTTCCTAACAAATTGTTGAAATTCAAAATAAGCCATCAAAATTTATAAGAATTTGTGGTGTAGTAGGTAGAGAGATAGCACAGTTCTCAGAATTTCCGAGTTCAAATCACGGTAGAGGCAAACATTAAAAAAAATATTTTTTTTCTAATAAAATATTCAAATGTTTAAATGGCAAACATATCAAGGAAAATTAAAATTAGTTGTAGTGCAGTAAGCAAGAGTATGAACCAGGTTCAATACCGAAAAAATCGAAAAATAAAATTTGTTTTTAAATAAAATTTTGTGGAACGTAAAATATTTCTGTGAAATATAAATATTAAATTGTACAAATAAATATTGGCTTTCACAACTAAAAATATAATTTAATATGAAAACAATTGTCGTAACTGCTAGAATTCGATTGGCAACAAATTCGGTGACCACAAGTGATACTGTTTTTTGGGTGTATGAAAAAAAGGCAAATTCTTAAATTGAAAAAATCCTATTAATACCATTCATTTACTAAAAAAAAAACCTTAAATACAAGGATACAGTGAAAAATATAATTCAAAAATATTGTCTAATCATCAACTATCAACATAGATTATGTTGTAGATTTAATATTGATTAGGACAAACACTTGAAATGAACAGCTTTATATAAGCTTTGATGTTTACTTTAAGAATTTAAGTTCATAACAAAAACTGTAAAAAATAGAGGATAAATATAAATTGTTAATTGTGTGTTGTTTTTGGGTTTGTTAAAATTTGTTAATCAATATAAAATAGACAATTATGAAAGCAATGACCCAACAAGGGTGTGGATACCGAAGAGGGTTGTGTTGCAGCAACCGAAAATACTAAATATTTTATCCTGCTGGCTTTGTAGAATTTTTCAATTTTAATATTGCCTATAATCTGCTAATAAAAATATTCAAGTTTCCTGGCAATAAAAAAAAAACAATTTTTGAAAAGAATATGATTATATTTACACCATTTATTTACAAAAACTAAACCTAAAATCTAAAATCAATTGAGTTTTCACAATATTTATACTAAAATGTAGACTACTAGACGTATGAGTGTTATTAATTTAATATTGAAACTTATTACTCATTCGACTAGTAGTACACATTCTTGAATTCACACCAGGGATGGAAAATATGTTTTCTGTTATTGTACTAACAAGACAAACAAATTGTACTTTTTCGATCCTCACGGTACCAAAATTTTTTCATTTTTTTTTAACAATTTTATCGTATTGAGTCAGATTTGCTTAGACACTAAAAAGACTTAAAAAAATTTAAATTGACAGGGTGAAACAAAATTTTTCGTTAATTTTATGTAGTAGTATAATTCCCACAAAACGTGGTAAAATTTTACTCTTTTTTTCTGGTTGTCCGCCTCCCTTGAATGGCAATTTAACCTTTTCAGGATTTGCCAATTTAGAGCCGGTTTAACTTAAAACTGACTTTATTTTTTACTATAGTAGCTGAATAAATAAAAACAGGTTTTAAATTTAAAGTTGCTTTTAAAAAAATTCGGCTTTATGTTATGTTGTTTTATTAAGTTATAAATTGAAAATTTGAAAAAATTTTAAATTGTACTAAATGAGCCGCGGTAGTACCACGGTACCAACCAAGGTAAAAATGTACCAAAAAAGTACAATTGTACCATGTTTTCCATCCCTGATTCACACCGTGATATCTATAAGGTTTCTCAGTAACAATGCATATTTTTAATTAAATGTCATTACTTTTTTTTTTTGTCCAAGTGGCAACTCTGAAATTTGGCAGCTGTCACATATGTTTATCAATCAACAACTTAAAAATTCACGAAGCACTACGCAGCGAATTTTGACAAAAGAACTTCACAAAAGGTAATGCCTTTGATCAAAGCCGTGGGGCCATTTGACGGATATTTTATTGCATACTTATTCGGAACATGTCTTCTTTAAAATCCAATAAAAAAAGCACAACTATAGATAGAGTGCTTTCTTACTGAGACAGCCTTTATAAATACATAAGTTAATCAATGGTCGAGATATAGTTTAAATATTCAAATAGCCTTACCCGTTAAAATTCTTAATTGTCGTTGATATCATTATTGTCTATGATTTCTGTGGAATAATTCGTCAGTTTTATTGTAATACTTAATAAATATAATAATATATTTGCATATATCAAGTTAAAAAATACAAACAAGAAAGTGATAACAAGTGATAGAAAAAAGTACTTCTACAATCCCGTTATGCTAAAAAAAAAGCACTCGGCAAAAATATTTAGTACGCATGTAAAAATGTATATGAACATACATGGTCTTGAATATGAACATAGATGCTCACTTCGGGCGCCGCCACATTTTACTTCCCAAGTCTTTTTCAAAATCTTAAAGAAAGAAACAAGAAATAATATTATAAAAATTAAAAATAATTCAAACAATATAGCAACTGCACCACCTGTAAACAGTATATATAATTTTAGCTACAAGACATCCAGATCTCGAAATTTCGAGAAATTTAAAAAAAAACTTGTTATTTTTTTAATTAGTTTCTAAGTGAAATTTCATTACACGATGCGAAAATTCAATAATTTTATTTATTCCTCTTATTTGCAATATCTGTATTTGTTCTTTTTAAAAGTCGGGAAGACAAAAAATTTAGATTTTAATGCAGTGTTTTATTTAATATACAACAAACAAGCTTTGTCCTTGGTGTGATTCTTTTTTAGAAGAAAGGTTAGTTTTTCCTTTTCATAATTTTTAAGTTTGTATGGCCACTTTAAAACAATAAACAAAAAATAAATAAAATAAGGTCAGATTAGGGGCCAATAATGCTGGGGCCACATTGGAGTTTGTGGTTTAAGAAATTTTAAATTATTTATAGAAAATAATTTCAACATTTTAATGTTTGTTTGGAAAGGCAATAGTGGCGAGATGAAATGGGAAAGGTAATAAATTATGAAAGCTGAAAGCCTTTGAACATGGCAACAATTTTATTGCACCTGATTATATATCCTTAAAGAGTTGTTGCCCGCCATTCTCTATCAGTTAGCGAAATTGTTGAAACTTTTAGTTTATAGCCCTCTTATATTATTTTATTTCGGTGGGGCTGTGCAGAAGGACGTTTAAATATGAATAAGGGGAAAAAAATTAACATCCATCGCGCTAACCATTGCACCACCACGCCCAATACAATTATTAACAACACTTTTGAAATATTTATCATGAATATCAAACACATTTAAAAAAAAACAACTTATGCTACTAACTGATTTAAAAAATATAAAATAAACTATGCACATCTCTACAAAAATGTGTGCAACAATTTAATATTTCCTATATGATCCTTTATTTTTTATACACTTAAAATAGTTTGTATGTTAAAATATCAGAAATAGCCATTTGCAAGAAATGATATTTCATTTAAAAACCGGTCTACTTACTTTTCCTCTAAATTAAGTGGCTTTTGTTATTTATTTTTAAATGTTGTTTAAGCAACTGAAACATCTGTAAGAAATAAATGATTAATCAGTTAAAATAAATGTTAAAATTTTACCTACCAAATCCTTAAAAAATAAATGATTTAATCATTTATTTGAAATTGTTTCCGTTTTTTTTTGTTTCTTTTTTAAACTACAAAATGTATGTATTTCTATAGACATTTTTTGTGTCAATGTGTTTCTCCATTTATGTGTGTTAATGAAGTTCTTGTACTTTAAATTGAAATAATTTCTTATATAAATAATATAAATAAAAAAAAACAAAAACCAGCCTTAAGCTCAAAAAATTTAAGAATTTAAAAACAAATTGGAATTTTTTCAATATTTTTTTGAAACAGAGTTGCTCTCACAATTTAAATTTGTAATAAATGTTACATTCACAAATACACCAGAAACTTCTGTTCTGAAAAAATAAATGACACTGAAAAATCGGGCAGTAAATGGAAAACTACAAACAGTAAACTAAAACATACTCTAAATGTACCTTCCGGCGGCATGTATTCAAAATATTACTTATTACGTCTTCTGGTTCTAGAATTTCGGAAAGTCCGTTTCGATTTCAAAATCGTTTACCTTAAACAGTTCTCCTCAATATTTCAAAAAGATTTTTCCATGTGGTTCAAGTCATGTGATTATGCCGCCCAATCAAGAACTTGAACTTCAATCTCTTGTACGATACTGACGCGAAGTATGTTTCGCGTCAGTATCGCATTAAAGCATCCATCGAAGTGGCTTAGTCCATTCAGAATGTGGAATCATTTTCGTTGCAAGAATGTTTCTGTTCATAAAACGGTTTTTATTTCCATTAATTTTTTGAAATGGTCCAACTCCTTTCGCAGAAAAGACAGTACAAGCCATCACATTGTCAACCCTATGCTTAAAGCTCATTTTGCAATTGCGTGGGTCAGGCCTCTTGCCAGGTAAACCGTATATGACATTTGATTTTTTTCGTATTGATAAAATTTTGGAGAACAGTGCAAATCAATTGTCATAGCAGAATTATACAAGTACAAAAAAATACAACTATACTTTAAAAAACACAAAACATCCTTTCTAATACTAAATGTTATCGATAAATCAGTAATTTATATGGTTATATACTTAAAAATGACAATTGTTAACTATTAACACTGATGTCAATTTCGCAAATTTATGTGGGACTGTTTAATTGTTTAGGGAAAAAAACTGTTTACAAATTGTATTGCTTATGTTCTCTTACATATGTGTGTTGTTTCATTCTATTAATTTAATATCAATTGAATACGAAAAAAAGCCGGATGTCATACGGGCTTAATCGCCGCACTGTACACTTACCATTTGAAGTTAATAAATTGAACTTTGATTCGTCACTAAATAAAACGATTTTCCATTTCTGTACGTATTTTTTGCAAAACTTAGTCTTAAAAAATAAAACAACAAATATTATTGGATTGAGTTAAAAATAAAGATTTGGTATCCTACCTTTTTTGTATGCGCTTCTGGATCAACATAGGTTGTTTGACTGGCCTGTAACTATTAAGTTGTTTTCTATTCTACTGTCGCACTCATTATAATTGAGAGATCTCACTACCTTACTAGAAGTAGCAAACGGATTTTTTTTTTTGGAAAATTGAACAAATTTTTCTATCATCAAGTGCAGAAGTTGTTCGTGGACGCCCTTCAAAATGCTTTACGGATATTTCTTTTTGTGACCTTTACTTTTTTAACAATTTGCCAGCTATGAATCTATTATTATTATAATTTTTAGCCACGGATAATTGCTTTTTTCTCTTGTTTTGATGCTTAAATAATTGAGATTTAAAAGTTTCTCAAAAAATTAAAAAAATAAGCATATTAATAAAATGCTGCAATTTAAAATTAAATACGGGTTTTGTTTAATAATTTTTGTACAACATTGTATATATGATGCAAACTAAATTTTTAAACAATAACAATTTGCGCTAACGAAGTAAAAGACAGTTACATGCTAGTATCTAATACATACTGAAAAAAATTGATACATGCTTATTTCTCTTTTTTATTTATCTTCTTACAAACATAAACATTAGGATGTCACTTAAATTACCATTTGTCGATTTCGAATTTACACTCCTGCAGTTTTTTTCCAGTTGCTTTCAAATGAAAAAACTTAATGTTTTCACTTTTTTAAAATATACTAAAGATTATTAAAAAATAGCATTTTGATTTCAATAGATATCGTTCTTATTAACCTGACACCGAAATTATCCCTGAACTTGAAGTGCAAAAAGATTTTTTTTCGAGAATTATTTTTAAAATGTTTTAAATTGATAAATTTAAAAAGGTCAGTGGCTATTTTTATAATATAGTACAACATGGATTGCAAAGACGTGGCCTCACATAGAGATGGCGTGGCGGTTATTCAGTACGGCCAACAGTTAGAAAAATTGTGAAAAAATTTCAGGACATTTAATTAATAAAAAAAGTTACCGTTATAAAAATGATGCAGGTTTTAAAGTTTGTGTAAAAATGGATTGCAAAGAGTTTTGTGTTTTGAGAAAACATTGTTTTTTTGTGGGAAAAAATACTGTTCAAGCCAAAGAATGTATTGATAAACATTATGGTGAATCTTCTGAATTTGAACTTTAGCGTACTTGTACATATGATGCAGATTGTCCTGGTGGTCCAGATGAGGCATTTAACGAAGAAAATTAAAGAACATTGCATCAGATTGTATTTGATGTTCGTAACATTAAAGTAAGTGAGATTGCTGGCATCATAAAGATATTAACATAGCGAGTTCTGCATATATTACATGACAATTTAAATATGAAAAAGCTTTTTGCTGAATAAAAACTAAAACGTGTTCATGATTCAAAGTATATTTTGGAGGTATTTGAAGTAAATTCAACAGAATTTTTACGTCGATTTATAACAATGGATGAGACGTAGATTCATTATTATACACCGGAGTCAAATATACAGGAGTGGTTACAATCATGCTGGAAATGTAATGGCCAGTGTTTTTTGGGATGCACGAGGTATAATATTTATTGATTACTTGGAGAAAGGAAAAATAAATAAGCATTTATTTGCTTTGGCTTTAGAAAAATTAAAGTCTGCATTACGAATTGCTTCTCCACCCCCCATATTCTCCAGATCTGGCCCACAGCGATTATTATTTGTCTCAAACTTGAAAATATGCCACCAGTGAAAGAGATTTTCCAAAAATGAAGAAGTCATATCAGTGACGAGCCCATTTTGACGAGTTTGACAAATCGAATCAAGATATTAGAGGATCGTTGGAAGAAGTGCATTTCACTTAACGGAGATTACGTTGTGGAATAAAATTAATTTCAAATACAAAAAACTGTTTTTTTTTTATTGTTAGGCCCGGAGTTTTCAATCCATCATAATTTAAGAAAAAAATAAATATATTTAAAAAAATACATAATACGTGTTTTGTGTGTGAAGCGACTTTTTTCCAGGACACTTTGGGAATAATGATTATTTTGTTAAATATTGTTGAGAATTTTTTTTTTATTTTGCATCAATTAAGATTTATTTGACTGTCATTTTTGTTTCAAATATCTTTAACCCAAAGTGATTCAAAAATTTTGAAATTGCTAGAAATAAGTGTTTCACTTGAGTTACGTTGACACTTTACCATCACTTATTGTTAATCCCTTTTGTTATATACAATCTTTGTTTTACTTTGTTACTATTTTATTATACCTTTTCCTTTATTTTAAACTTTAACGTATTTTTAAGAAAGCTTTCAATGGTATATCAAATTCCTAATTATTATTTTTTATTAATTTAATAGTTCAGTAAGAAAATAACCTTTGTATAATAAAGTTGATTTTAAATTTTAAAATATAAAATTGAGTTTGATTACTTAAGTCTTGCTAACAAACAGTATTTTATGTATTTCGACTCGCAGCATAAAAAGATTTTTTTAGGTAAAATTTCACATTTTGATTAAGTTTGAAAATGTGCACGCAAAGAAAAACATGGTTGGGGCAATCATATTCGAAGAGCATCATATATTTTTGGGTTTATGGTTGTGCCAACCATGGTCGTACTTTAATATGGTTATCATATTATGATAATAAACTAACCATATTTTTACCATAATATGGTCCCTACAGTCCCTACAAAAATCACCATATTATGGTGCTAAAAAAACATGTTATATTGAATTTATCATAATATGATTGCACGTAATCAAAGTATACTCAAAATGTTATCATATTATTGTCCCTCATAACTATATTATGATTCCTGGATTATCATTATATGATCCATAATCTAAGAAAATTTCTTTAAGGAAAAGTTCTTAGAAACTATGAAAAAGCTCTTTAAATTTAAGAATATTTCCTTTAGAAATGTTTTTCCAAAAAAAAATATATTAAGGACTTTTTGAAGAAAAATTGTTAAGGAAAATATCACAGATTCTAAGAAAAAGTCTTTAGAATCAAAAAATATTTCTACTGGAAAAAGTCTTTAAAATCTAAGTATTTTCTTCAGAATCTATGAATTTTTCTTTCAAATAAAGGCCTTAGAATCTTAAACTGTTTTTATCAGATATATATATAAATATCTATTATGTTGTGTAAGAAACCTTTTCATAAAAAAAAAATCATGTGTTGTACGGACTTTTTTTTTTAAAAAAAATTATTAATATTTTGGGAACTTTTTACAAGAAATGAATTAATGAACATATTTAAAAAAAAAAAAACAAATCTAATTGTTTTTATTGAAAAGAATTAAAAAATATAAAATTGTTTATAGAATCTTTTTGACAATGAATTAAT
The DNA here is from genome assembly GCA_949748255.1 of Eustalomyia histrio. Taxonomy (NCBI): domain Eukaryota; kingdom Metazoa; phylum Arthropoda; class Insecta; order Diptera; family Anthomyiidae; genus Eustalomyia; species Eustalomyia histrio. The sequence goes on along the minus strand of OX456523.1, from coordinate 211,373,587 downwards.
TAGTGTCAATAATATTCGAAAAACCTGTTTAAAAAAATCTTCTAAAGCTAAAAAAAATTACCTGGACCTTAATTGATGAAATATTTTAATGACATGTGAAAGATATTTTCCATATTTAATAAACAATATATGATTGTTTTTTAAAACATTTTGTAGTAAAAACAAACTGACAACTGATCAAATTTTGGTTTTTATGAAAACGAGACAAAATTATGACTGTAAATGTTAAAGTCATGTTTTATTTGATGTATAATTATTTCTTGATTGTTGGCAGCATTTTATCGTTGCATAATTATCATATTTTTTTCACAGTCAGAATTTTTGTAACCACAGTATGGTTACAGCCAATCATGATATAAAATAGAAGGTGCCAATCATAAAATAGTAAAATATTTACTAAATAATGATGGTTGTGACAACCATACCCGATTGCAGCAAGGACAATAAAGTAGCAGTGATCATATTGCAAACATGCTTTTTCTTTGCGTGTGTTAGCAGTATTCAAACTAATTAACATGCGCAAAATTTTACTAGTTTAAGCTCACTTGAAATGGTTGCAGTTTTCTTTTTTGAGTTTTTCCACTGTTCTCTCAATGAAACTAAACCAAAATAAGTACCCAATTAAAATTTGTTTAAACATCTATCTAACAGTACACTAAAAATATTTAAAGGTGTATAATTTCATTTTTATATATAGCAGGCAATGCATTAAAAAAAATTTGAGAAAATCTGAGCGATCGCTTTAAAATTAAAGTAAAACAATCAAATTCCTTCATTTTAAACCAACTAGAACAAAATTGGGGTAGTTTAAGGGACATCCTAAAAAACATGTATGAAATAAAAATCTATAGGGTTAAGTGTTCAATGACAGTTGTCATATATCAACTGTTACACACAATAAATTTTGACAGAACAAATTGTATATTTACGACACTTTACATACAGTTGAATTATTTTACTAGACATTGTTTGTAGTACATTAACATCTTTCAAAATGAAAACTAAAGTTAAAATAGATGATACGGAAACAAAAACAAAAATTTTTAAAGCAGTTTATGCTTTATAGTCTCATGAAAAAAGTTTTTGAATAGTTTAATTTAACATTTCTAAGATAATTTGGTCAAAACAGTTATTATTTATATTAGTTTGATAACTAAAATTTTAAATTATATCAAACAATATTTTTTTTTAATTATGCATAATCTTTTTTGAAAAACTTGTAAACGAAGCATCATGATTTTTAAGAATTTATACCCCACACCACAACATGTTCAGGGTATAACAAGTTTGTGATGATACTTGTAATAACCAAAAATAACACATTTAATCGTTGACGGTCGGTTCGTAAATCGCCTGTCTGTTTGTCCACGGCAAACCCGATTTAATTTAGTTAGAGTTGGAGCATATTTATACCTACCTCCCAAAGAAAGGTGTTTTTGAAATTGGTCTTAAATGGTATTTAAAAACACAAATCCGTAGATATAAGACTGTTCATAACGCTTCCAAATTTAAAGACAATCGGACTATATTTGAAGCTTGTTTCCATATAAACCTACCAATTCGCCATTTACTTATATGATCTTAGCTCAAACAAACAGGTTCGCATGCATATATATGAAAGGATTTCCTGAGTGTTGCTTTTTTAAAAATATAAAATATATTAAAACCTAGTCCTTTAAGCCTTCTATTTTTTTATGATTTTTAAAATAACTTAAAACAGCTTACCCCGTGTAAATTCATCGAGTTGATGTTGCGTATTTGTCATGCTATTAACATAACTTTTTTAAATTTAAATTCGTGTTATTTTTATGCGAAGGAGAAACTGTAGGGGAAAGAATATCTACGGTACTCTTTACATTAAAATAAATATGTTAAATTTTTTGCAATCACTGTCGTACGTCGTTATTGTGGGCGCGTTTTCCCTCACAGCAACAATCGTTGTATATCGCGTTTTAATTTTGGGCCGACACACAAATATTTTCATTTTATTTTTTCAACCAGAAAACTACAAATATACTTTTATTCCCTGGCACCTGTGAAATAACACTGTAAAATGCTGAAGCATGAAAGATAATCAGTATTAATCAAAAATATACATTTGAAAAATTTAATACCTGAGTGGCCGAAGCCCCTTCTACCTTAAGAGGTTGATTTTTTTTAAATTTAATAAGAAAAACAGCAGTTTTGTAAACGAATTCTTTATATATTTTGTAGGCATTTTTTATGAAATTTTATATAAATTTTTATAAAACATTTGTCCTAAGTGTTTGGTGTAGAAAAGTAATTTATGGTATATTGGCAAAATCCTTTGAGCTACTTAGTTAAGGTTTCACTTTAATGAAAAATCAATGATGTGCACCCAAAGAAAAGCTTCCTCAAATTTTGTCCAATATAACAATTTTATAAATATCAATGAAATTTTTCATTAACATATTTCTGTATGCATGGCCTACAATCTTTATGATTAGTATGAAATACCCATTTATTAAATTTTACCTTCATAAATATGTTAAAATATTTCATGAATAATAAGAATTAATTTTTGTGTGAAATATTTTATAAATACTATGTGACGTTACATCGGTCGAAAATCTATTTAACATTTTAAAAATATGTTGAAGCTTTGAATGTACACTCACAATATATTTTCCGTTACCGATTGTAGTTTATTTAAAAAGTAATACGTTAAGTTTGTTTTTAAATGAAGAATCAATTGAAATTCATAGAAATATATTTTTTAACTATTTGAGTCAGTCATTCAAAAAACAAACTATAAAAATTTACAGACATTCAGTAGAAGTTGATATTTTCTGTTAAATGTAAAATTTTATGTTTTCTGTTTCTAAAAATTGAAATTCGTGTAATTTTTTTTTTGTTTTTTTACCAAAATAATTTGTTTTTAAACAAAATTATTTCAATAAAAATTACAGAAAATTATTCAAATATACATACACACAAAGCCAATAAAAATATATACATCTGCATGTGTTGTGTTCTGTTTTGTAATTACATACAAATGAAAAAACTTTCAATTTGGAAAATAAACTACAAAAGTTGTTTTTTCTAACTTTTTGTCAGTAAAAAATTGATGGTTATTTTAAACGACTTTCTATTGTTTTTACTACTTTTGTTGGTTATTAAACAATGATTGAAAATAAACAACAAAATGGGTTGAATATAATGAAAAATCAGTAGTCCTCTTTTTGGCTGTATTTTCGATTAATTTAATACGTATCTTAAGTTGTTTTTAACAAAATAATACTGTGAGTTAGGAATACTAAAAAAAGGAGATAGTATATGCAGAAACTCTAAAAGTAAGCCAGAATATTCGATTGAGAAAATTGTTCGATAATACATTCTACGCAGAAAGTGTTATTATTTGCATTATGACATATTTTACCTCAGATTTCCACGAATGGCTGTGAAACTTATTTAAGGACATTAATTTATAATTTGCATTTATTTATTCTGTTCAAAACTTTAATTTAGCTTTTTAAATAATTTTCATGCATAATTGTGCGGATTCCCTCAATAGAAGTAGACGAGATAGTATATCACCATATTCATATCAGTTTAATGATATAAGTTTAAAAGATTTATTAAAATACAAAAGTCTTATAATGATGCATAAAATTATATATCTGATGGAATCAGAATATCTTAATAACAAAATTACTTTTGCCCAATCACCACGTGGAAGAAACTTGATATCACAAAACTACACTCACAATATATTTTCCGTTACCGACTGTAGTTTATTTAAAAAGTAATACGTTAAGTTTGTTTTTAAAAGAAGAATCAATTGAAATTCATAGAAATATATTTTTTAACTATTTGAATCAGTCATTCAAAAAACAAACTATAAAAATTTACAGACATTCAGTAGGAGTTAATATTTTCTGTTAAATGTAAAATTTTATGTTTTCTGGTTTTAAAAATTCAAATTGATATAATTCTTTTTTGTTTTTTTACCAAAATAGTTTGTATATATACAAAATTATTTTAATAAAAATTACAAGAAATTATTCAAATATAAATACACACAAGAAAATAAAAAAATATATACATCTGTGTGTGTTGTGTTTTGTAAAATTTCATACAAATAAAAAAAAATTCAATTTAAAAAACAAACCCAAAAATCGTTTTTTTCTACTTTTTACAACTTTCTATTGTTTTTACTACTTTTGTCGATTGAAAATAAACAACAAAATGGGCTCAATATAATGAAAAATCAGTAGTCCTCTTTTTGATTGTATTTTCGATTAATTTAATATGTATTTTAGATTATTTTTAACGAAATAATATTGTGAGTGTACAAATATCTTATGTCTACGAGACAATTTTTCAATTATACAACGTGTCTTTGGAACGACTTACCATCATTTATCCAAGTACAAAGCAACGCATTACATTTCAAAAAGGAACTTTCAAAATTATTTTAAAATTGTTTTGAATCTAATTAAACGTCAATTGTATTATGTTTATATTTATTACGTTAATTTTTAGGAATAAATTTATTATTTATTATTAATAATTAAAATTAAAATGTATTTGACTTAATGTTAATATGACCAATATAACTTGCTATCACTGTAATTTATTAGATTTATTCATGTTGTGATAGTAATTCAACCAATAAATAAAATAAATAAATAAAATTGGTCCCCAGGTGAAATGAATTTTTTTCATGTTTCTAGTCAAAGAGCAGACCGCCAAATAGAAAGCATTCCTAATCGTCATATGAATTTCTAAAAATCCGGTCTTGTCAGTAGTTAGTCCATACCCAAAGAAACTGGTATATAAAATCTCAAGTTGAAACTGCCTGTTTGAAAATGTTTAGCATGAGCAGAGGAATATCATGTTTCAAACTTAAGTTTTTCTCGCCCACATTTTGGACAGAGCTTAAGAATTTTGTTAAAAAACGACGTGACTACCTTTTCTCAAATACATATAACAGAAATCGAGCTAAATTGCTGATTGTTAGGTTTGTACTATGCCCTTTCATCATATCGCGCCACTTTTGGGTAAATGACTAAATATGTTGCAATTTTTCATTAATCAATTACGCTACAATACGTTTTACAGGAGCAAATATAAAGATATTTAAAATATTTAATTGTTTGAGAGATACAACGCCTACTACTTCTATGACGCCTACATTTAGTGCTGAGTTAAAAAACAATATTAGAAAATTGTGGTCAAAATTTTGTTCAAACAATTTAATGCTTAAGAATTTTGTTAAAAAATGCCACGATAACCTCTGCTCTTATAGTCGCGCTCGAATTCGAGCTATATTGCGGGTTGTTCTGTAAGTGCCACGATCTTCGGTCCTATCGTGTCCACTTTTTGTTTAGTGCTTAAAAAGGTAGTTGCAATTCACCATGCCAAATTTCGCTTCAATACGTTTTACAGGACCAAAAATAAATAAATTTAATTTGTTTCGGTGATGCCATGCTTACTGCTTCTATAACTCCCACATTTGATGCAGACTTAAAAATCATTATTATAAAATTTGGGTCAAAATTTTGCTCAAATATGTTTTAAAATGTTTGGTTCAATAGGATTATCCACTTCAGAAAAGGTTGCGGGTTCGATCCACATCAACGGCAATATCAGTTTAGTAAAAAAATATATATGAACATGAGATAGCATATTACAATGTTCAATATTTGAAGCCCTTCATCTTTCACCGTCTTTCATCTCTATCCCCTTTGCAAAGAAAGCACCACATCAATAAGTAGGAAGAATTTCCTGTGTTGCTTCTCTAAAATAAAATTTAAAAAAAAATCGAAGAAAAAAAATTAAATGAAAAAAATAAAAGAAATTAAAAAAATAAAAGTAAAATTAAAAAATAAAAAAAATCTTTAACAGAAATTAAAAAAAAATATTAAAAAAGAAAACAACAAAAAATTTAAGAACTTGCATGGGAGATGCCACACCCCACTCCAGAATTAATATGACATATAGCAATTTTCTGGGTTAGGTAGGTCAAAATATTTAAGGAAAATCGGTTCTGCCTGATGATAGAACAAAATACAGCAGACAGACAGATAAACAAAGGAATTTATTATATTTATAGGATAACTGCGTTGCAACCAGTACGAAAATAAAAAATCGAAAAATTCACCGAATGGGAACACACTTGATATATTTGGGAGTGGATCGAAAAAAATTTGGGTCCCTTTATTTTGTCTGCATATCCAAATTTCTGCAAAATTCTAGTTTCTAGTCAATGGAGATTGGCCAAGTCATTAAGAAGGAGACTTTTAACTTTCTGTACCTCCGAGTGTGAATTTCCTAAAATCTAGTCTTGCTGAATGTCTATTCCGGAGGATTAACATTCATACCAAATTTTTAGTTACTTGGCCCAACGATTTGGCCCGGACGAGGATGAGTCAGACAGTCTGAAACGTTATTTCTTTATAAATCGTCAGTTAAAATGCAAAAGGACGTTACTTACAAAAATTTTTAGTGATAATTATGATTAATTTGGCTAAACTGCATGCCATTTACTCTATTTTTGTATTTGAAAATACAAAAATAGTTTTATTTGGACTTTTAATATTTTCATTTATTTTGTTACAGCATTATTCTACCTTAAGATCAAAACCTAATTTGATATTGTTCCGATTTTTTGGTTGCCCTGTAATATATAATTGTATATAGCGACCATGTTTGGAATATTTTATATTCTAAGTTGTCCCTAAAAAATCTTTAAATGTTTTTTTTTTAATTTTCAACTACTCGTTTCTTTAATAAAAAATATATTTTGGTATAAATTTTCTAAACATATATGGACTCAAAAGTCAAAAATTTGATTTGAAGGGTTTTTGGAGTACATCACTTTTGCACCAGCGCTTCGCTTGTGTAATTTTTCGCCGAAAATTAAAAATAATTGGGAAACACTAATAATAATTATCTTCTAAATATACAATTTCATTTTTATTTAGTGCTTTCAGTTAAAATGTCAGGGTCAATATGATTGGTTAAACTCATAAAAGGTAAGTTTATTACTGCTGGGAGGTAACTATAATATATTTTTTTTTATACAATATTGTAACATTCTCTTCACTTATATCGATAGCATTACACAATATGTTTTTAAAATAAAATTTTATATTCCCTTTACTCTTATAAGCAACAAAATATTACGTATTAAAATAAGTTTATTATAACGAATTTTTAGTAATAAAAAATATTTATCAATAGCTCTTGTGGTCTGTTGGTGATAAAAAATTACACCATACAATATATAACGAAAGAATCAGTTGCAGATTAAATAAATTTAAAAAAAGTAAAACAAGCCGTAGTAGTGGGTTTAAGTTACACTGAAGAAGACAAGAATGTAGTTTTAAAAGAACTTGCTATTTAGCTGCTGCTGATGGAAAAGACAAAAATAAATACACTCTGTAAGATGATAATAATGAAGATAATATTTATTAACCCATTTATACAGCGGATAAAATTATCAGTAAATTTAAAAAGAATATAGTTTAAAGTGTTATTCGAGTGTGTAGAAAATTTTGTGCGCTATATAATGGTACTCATGATTAATCAAAAACTCTCCTTGTAAGTGCAATACAAAAAGATAAAATTATCATATTTTATAATGCTTTTGGATGTTTAGAAAACACAAAAAATGTAAAAATTAAACTATCGTTAAGAGTTTAATAAATTCTTATTTAGTTTACGTACATATTTTATAGTGTAACCTTAACAATGCTAACAAAAATCGATTCAGTTTAAAAACAGCATTAGATGTAAAAAATAATTTTCTTTTCTCAAATTAAACAGCATTAAATGGCTTAGTGCTGTAAAAACAATTATAATTATTGGTATACATACTAATAAACTGAGTAGTTTCCACTATATTAAATTTTGTATTACAACAGTCGAAATGTAATCAAAATGGGTTAAAGTTTAAAAAGCCTTAAAGTAAAGTTGTGTAGGCACTTTTAAAATCCCTAAAAAATGTGGTAATATGTATGTTTTGAGTGTGTGCGTATTTTGCATAGTAATATACATTAAGGTGGCATTCAAATTTTTTTTCGCAAAAGCCCAGGCGAAATATTGCTACAAATAATCTAAACAAATCATTATAAAAATTTAAGCAAAATGGGATCTTACTTATGTCTTGAGACACGTTAAAAAAAATATTATCATGAAATGAAAAATTTTTAAATGATTTCAAACAAATTTTTATATTTCTGTTCGGCATATTAAATTCTATACAAAATAATATGTCACAGCTTATAAGTTTTTTATTTTTTTTTTTTTTTGTTTTGACAAAATTATTAAATTTTGAGCTACAAGTAACACGGCTTAGAGTTTGGAAAAATTTCCAATTTATTAGTTTTAGTTAATCCTGCCTGGTTCAAGACTTGTTCGATACTTATGTATGGCAAAGGTTTTCTTAAGAAATCTTGTCTTCACTGAAATTAGATCAGAGAGCACTCCAAGCCGACTTGCGGTCTTAGGTGTATATCCGATTTTTGGGCATGATCTTAGATCATGTATTCCAATATTCCGTTTGCACTTAGCTATAATTCCAACAACATAAAAATCTCCTTAATACACCGACATAATATAAGCAAGTAAAACTGTAGCAAGTGATAGAGTATAAATTTATACACCATACAACATTACTTTTTGTTTTTTTTTTGTTTTTCTTTTTAAAATATTTCTTTAAAGTTTGCTAAAAATCTGACAAGAAATAAGTTCGAAAATAACTTAGCCTTTCTTGAATTTTTTTTTTATTATTTTTTCTTTTGTTTGTAAGAAAAAAAACTGAGCATATTGCCGCCATAAAAAATACAATAAAAAGAGAATACTTAAAAGACATCCAAGCGTAAAATGAGCTGTATACACATATAAAAAATGGTTATAAACAAACGCTGTATTTAAGTAAGTTTTAATAGATTGGCCTTTTATTTTCTTGCCCTTTAAGTTAAAGTATTGAAAAACTTAAGTTTATTATTTTTTTAATAAGTAATAAAATTTGAGCAACAATACACACTGACTTTTTGTGGCTGATTTTTTGGTATGTTCTAGGAAAAGGCAACAATATTTTTTATTTCTTTACTAAACATCGATGGCAACATATTTAAGAGATGCCATTTCCTATATAAAACGATAATATAAATTTAGAAATTTTCAGTCGATTTGTTAAACGATTAAACATATTTTTGGAAAATTTATACAACAAACTTTGTGCTAAGTTACAGTATTTTGATTTTAAGGCTCAAAATAGTTTGCAGTTTAAATTAACTGAAAAAGTAATTTAAAATAAATAAAAAATCACTGCAAAGTCGTTATATTAACTTTCTTACTTAAATCAAAGAAGTTTTCATTTATTTTAAAATACTTATATATTAACTTGCAATATTTGTAAATTATAAATGATTTTTAAATTTATTCTAACTGTGAACAGTAAAAACAATTGATATTTACTTTATTTGTTTCAACTAATATACTTTATTTGTGTCAACTAATGTACTACAAAATCGTTAAAAAAAAATAATTTTTTTGTTATAAAAAAAACATTCTTTAAAGAAAATATTTTAAATGAAAATTTAAACTTTAATAGAAAATCCATTGTTATTTAGTTTAAAATATTTGTATGTAAAAAGGGTTTAAAATATAAATTTTGATATATATTTAAGATATTTATTCACATAAACACAAATGTAAATGTAATTTTATAAAGACTAAAATAATTATGTTAGCAGTATTAAATTAAATTATAAATAAAATTGTAATAATAATAGAGTGAAATTTGGATAAAATAAAATCTCTGGGACCAACAAAAAAATTGATTCGTGTTAAATAAAATAAAATTTTAAATTAAATAAAAAAGGCTAAATTCTTCTGTGCCGAATCTTTGAATACCCTCCACCAATATCCTGAAAAGATAATATAAAAAACTTTTGAAGTAAAATTATGTAGGTAAAAAAAATTTTGAGGTGTAAAACTTTTTTAGATGTCAAAAGAACTTTTTTGGTGGAAAAAAAAATAAGAGGTGAAAAAAATTTTTTGAATTGAAAAAATTTTTTGTGGTGAAAAAATATTTTAGTGGTGGAAAATTTTTTGAGCTAAATACAAAATATTCACTTCTAAGCGACTGGTGAAAAAAATATGAGAAAATATGTTATGTACCAGTCGCTACTATTAAATTGTACTAAATTTGTATGGGCAATTTAGGGGCACCTTTACATTTTCACTAGTTTTTTAACCACTGGACTGCACAAAAACCCCATTTTAAAGAAAGAACATGAGTTTTAACTATTTGTCAATAGATGGCCCATCAGAAAGTACATTCTCTCCATTAGGCATATTTTGCTGCAGAGCTAGTCTCCATTAGCAGTAGAGTATTATTGATTTTATATTTTCTTCGTAACATAAATAAATATTTGCCAAAAATTATAAAAAATATATGTTTTATGTGCATATTATACCTTAATTTTTTAAACCAATATTCATTTAGATGTTTAAGAGCACAATATTGCACTTTATTCATGTGTATTTATGTAAAAGAAAAAATTAACATAAATATACATTTGCCAATCCCTCAATTCTCAAAAATACAAATGGAATAAAAAAAATACAATTTTCCTCTATGAAAATTTTCTTTTTTGACATTAAAATGACATTAAAATTATGTAATAAGTCTACTAGTAACATCTGAATGCATTAGAATTTAAAGTATGTAGTTAATTTAATATTTTTTGTAAATAAATTAATTAACAGCCTAATCCAAGGCTATATCGCCATGGGGCAGGGTATAATTTTAATGTGATTCTGCGCCACCTATTCAAAAGTAGCGGCACAAAAGCAATTATGCGTTTTGCTCTTTCATTATATATAAACTTCTTTGGACCTAGACATGGGGCAGGGTATTGTTTTAGTTAATTCAGCGCCACCTTTACAGAAGTAGCGGCACTAAAGCAATTATGTATTTGGTTACAAAAACAAAAAATACATTTTATGGAATGAAATGAAAAACCAACATAGCTTAACAGAAAAACCCAATCTGGTTTACTATATCTCTGGATCTTACCTCATTCTATATGAGCCCAGCCTCGGGCAATCATAGGGGCTGAAGATGATATACGTATATACTAAATTAAGCATGAACTGTAATATGAATATGTTTTGTAAATTTATGTAACAGTACTTTTGTTATTTAGTTTTAGTAATATTATTTATTTAGTTTTAGTAATGTTATTTACAGACGTCTGCTCGGTTAGCGACTTTAAAGGCCTAAAGCAAGCCTTCTCAAACTTTTAATTTTGTACTATTTTTCCAAATTTTATCGCACTTTAGCAATGTTGCTTTTTAAGTTAACTTAGTTATTAGAGTAAGACTCAAAGAATGTTATTATGTTATTATATTAAGTATGTAAGACAACCAATGTAATCCAAAAAGAAGAAGACTATAAAATTTATACTTACTTACTTAACAGAAAAAGAATAGATACAGAAAAATTGTACCAATTTGTATGGAAAATTTAGAGGTACCTTCACATTTTCACTCATAACTTTTGAACCGCTGAACTTAATTTTTTTGCTCATTTTTAATACCAAACTGTTCGGGAGGATGTTCAATAATCTGAGTAAAAATAGGCCCCCCGCTTGCGTTTTCGCGTCGTGATCGCCATTTCAACAGACAGACTGACGGACAGGCAGACAGACGGACATCGCTAAATCGACTTAAAATTGCATAAGGGTCACTAATATATTGTTACAAGAAATTTCTATCACTAGAAATTTCTTTACACAAATTTTGACAACTGGAAGATTCTAGTGTCGTAATAAACTGGAAATAACTAGAATACCTGATTACTCATATAAATACTGGTTCTCAGTGACGCAGTAGTTCAGTTTATAAGTAAAACGCAAAGTGTGAAGAACTAAAGTGTGGCTAACGTTTAGTTTATCTAAATCGTGTAAATAAAGTGTGCTATTAAAGTGTATTTCGGTAATTTTTAGTGACGGTTATAAATAAATAGAGCTATAAATAATTTCAAACGGTGTTTATTATTTGCAATATAGAAAGAACTCGATTTATTTAAAAGGTAAATAAATCAACGATTTTATTAAGGGTAAAATCGTAACAATTGGTGTCAGAAGTGGGATTGCAAAACAATAAGCAGTCATGAAATTGGAGGAGCTTAAGGTGGAACAGCTCAAGAAGGAATTGAGCAAGTTAGATCTACCGACAGCAGGAAATAAGACGGAATTGCAAAAACGGCTGATAGAAGAATTCGAGCGGCGTAACATTGACATTGCGACTTACGAATTTGATGAAAAAGAAGCAATGGAAATTAGTACCCGTAAAACAGAAGGTAATATGGAGCTAAGCGCAATGTTTGCTGCTATGATGGAAAAAATAGAAACTTCTCGAGCAGACAGCGAGAAACTGTTTACTAAGATGGAAACGAAACTGCTAGAAAGATCGAGAGCAGACAACGAGAAATTGCTAATGAAGATGGAAGAAAAGTTTCAAGATACTTCTAGAGAAATTTCCGAGGTTTCCAAAAGAGTTTCCGACTTAGAGAACGGCGTAGACAGATTCGACATGCAAACCAAAGATGTTAAGAGAAAACTACAAGATTTAGAAAATAGAGTAAATAATCTCCAATGTCAAGAGGGTCCAGTTCGAATTATTCAGGAAAGTTCTGGAAGAGCAAAGGCCCCTACTTTTGACGGCAGCGTACCGTTTAATGTTTTTAAGTTCCAGTTCGAGACAGTTGCCGCCAGAAATATGTGGAACAACGAAGAAAAGTCTATAGAGTTGATTCTGGCCTTAAAAGGAAACGCTGCAGAAATTCTAGAAAGTGTGCCAATCACCTGCAGAAATAATTATGACGACATAATGGTGGCACTGCAGCGAAAGTATGGCGGCGAACACAAAAAGGAAATTTACCGAATGGAACTTAGAGGTAGACTTCAGAAAGCAAATGAGTCGTTGCAAGATTTTGCAACAGAAATTGAACGGCTGGTGCAGTTGACTTATCCGGACGAAAATCATCCATTCTTAGATCAGTTCAAAATTGAAGCATTTGTGAATGGAATTCGGGATTCTGATGTGAGACAACCCACAACCGATGGCCTCACAATCTCCATATCAGTAATACAGCAGGAGAAAAGCAATCTTACTGCTTATGGGTACATCAACGGGCGAAAGCACATTTTTACGATAGACACAGGAGCATCACAGTCAATCATCAGGCCCGATTTAGTGAAAAAGGCAGTTGAACCACTATACGGGGTAAGTCTGCGCACAGCTACTGGGGAGCCTGCCTATGTCTATGGTAAAATAAATGTAAAACTAACGATTGCCAACATAAGCGTCAATCACGTATTTATTGTTGCCGATATTGTAGACGAAGTAATCATTGGTGCAGATTTCATGATTGGTCACGACATTAATCTGCATATGGGGCAAAAAGTTATGATTTGGCGTAATGTTGAAATACCCCTTGATGTTGGATATGAGCAAGCGGATCGAGTAAGAAAGCTAGTGACCATCAGTCATCAGAAAATACCGGCACGGTCAGAAACTTTATTATGGGTGCGCATGGAGGAAGATTGTGAGGACAGCAGCTTGTGGGTGGTAGAACCATCAGAAATAAAAAGTGACCTTATAACAGCGAAAGCCCTCGTAAAAACCAGCAAAGACAAAAGAGTTCCTGTAAGAATACTGAACCTATCAAATTCTGAAAAAGTTGTCCGGGCGAACTCTGAAATAGCCAAATGTACTGCGCCAGAAGCAATAATCTGTTGCGAAAAGAACTTGGAACCTTCCAGTGCGTCCGTTGAAGACCGAGAGATGCTTGCAGAATATGTGGAAAAATGGGTGAAAGAACTGGCGCCGCCTGATAGAAATAAAGCCAAACAGCTAATCAGGAAATACAGCTCTGTCTTCGCCATGAAAACCCAAAGTCAAGGAAGAACGGCGATTGTGAAACACCGAATAAATACTGGTGAAGCGAGGCCAATAAAGCAGGCGCCCAGAAGTATTCCTCTAGCAAAACGAAATGAAATAAAGGAGTTAGTCAACGAAATGGAGCGTAGTGGAGTAATCGAACCATCTTCTAGCCCATGGAGCTCGCCTATAGTTTTAGTTAAGAAAAAAGATGGCAGCACCCGATTCTGTGTTGATTACAGAAAACTAAACGATACCACGAAGAAGGACAGCTGTCCACTACCGAGAATTGACGACACTCTAGACACGCTAGCAGGAACCAAATGGTTCTCCACATTGGACTTGCAAAGTGGTTATTGGCAATTAGAAATTTGTGACGGATTATGGCAGTTTAATGTGATGCCCTTTGGACTCTGCAATGCTCCAGCAACATTCGAGCGGTTAATGGAAAATGTGCTGAAAGGACTCCACTGGAAAACTTGCCTAGTGTACCTTGATGACATAATTGTCATGGGAAAAACTTTCGATGAACACCTCAAGAACTTAGCAGAAGTCTTAAGGCGAATATCTGCGGCTAGACTCAAGCTTAGCGCAAAGAAATGTACACTGTTTCAGAGGGAAGTCAAGTATTTAGGGCACCGCGTAACTGCAGAGGGTATATCAACCGATGAAGATAAGATTCGGGCTGTAAAAGATTGGCCTCGCCCGAAAAATCTGCTCGAGTTGCGCAGCTTTCTAGGTCTATGCACATACTACCGACGATTTGTACCAAATTCTGCCACTGTGGCTGCGAGTCTACATGAGCTGACTAAGAAGGCGCGACCATTTCATTGGGGTGAAGCCCAAGAACAAGCATTCCTAAGGCTTAAGGAGTTATTATGCACGGCACCGCTTCTTGGATATCCTGTGGCCGGGGAAAAATTTGTGCTGGATAGCGATGCAAGCGGACACGGAATAGGAGGTGTGCTTTCGCAGGTGATAAATGGCACCGAAAAAGTCATAGGCTATTACAGTCGAGTGCTTTCGAAACCCGAAAGGAACTACTGTGTAACACGGCGGGAACTCTTGGCGGCGGTAGAATGTGTAAAGCACTACCACAAGTATCTGTACGGTCAGCACTTTCAACTAAGAACCGACCATTCTGCACTAAGTTGGCTGCTGCAATTTAAACAACCAGAAGGGCAGCTAGCTCGTTGGATTGAACGACTTCAAAGCTATGATTTCAGCATCGAGCACAGGAAAGGCATAAAACATTGCAATGCGGACGCCCTTTCAAGACGCCCCTGTAATTTAGAGTGCAAACATTGTTCGAGGGCTGAAGGAAAAGAGTAATTAATCTCTGCTTATACCGTATATGGGAAAGTGCGGACGGCAAAACTGAGACAAAGCTAATTGTGGTGCCGTCAAGCAAAATAGAGGAAGTGTTAAAAGAGTTCCATGACGGTTCCAGTGGAGGACATCTCGGTGTCACGAAAACCCTAGAGAAGTTAAAACAACGATTCTACTGGGTCGGCTGCCAGCAAGCTGTGAGCGACTGGATAGCGAATTGCGCGCAATGCATCACAGCTAAAGGACCAGTAAGAAGAAGTCGTGGGCAACTTCAACAATACAACTCGGGTGCCCCATTTGAGAGGATAGCAATGGATGTGGCAGGCCCTTTCCCTGTCAGTGATTCCGGAAACCGTTACGTTCTTGTGGTGATCGACTATTTCAGTAAATGGCCTGAGGTATACGCTATACCGAACCAGGAAGCCAGAACGGTAATAAGCGCATTTGTGAACAACTGGGTGTGCCGCTACGGTGCACAGTGCTTTGTCCCATAGGCAAAAATCAAAAACTAAGCATGGGCTCAAATTGTTCTTAAAAGTACATTTTTTGAAAGACAAGAAGTTAACTGAAATAAATATGCAAAAAAAAAATTTAGTCTGATTGCTTTCGCCGTCAGTAGAGGGCGCCAAAGTTTGAAAATATTAAGCAAAAATTACTGAACAAAAAATATTGTTTTCAGTTGTTCCACGAAAATAATTCTCAAAAATATATTTTTTTAAATATTGATTTAAAGTTTTATTTTTTGAATACTTAGATATATTTGTAGTAAACCTTTAATACACTATTTAATATATATTTGAAAACAAATATTTTTTA
The DNA here is from genome assembly GCA_949748255.1 of Eustalomyia histrio. Classification (NCBI taxonomy): domain Eukaryota; kingdom Metazoa; phylum Arthropoda; class Insecta; order Diptera; family Anthomyiidae; genus Eustalomyia; species Eustalomyia histrio. The sequence goes on along the minus strand of OX456523.1, from coordinate 211,357,516 downwards.
CTACTCCAAAAAATAGGTTTTTTTTTTGGTGAAAATTCGAAAATTTCTTAAGTTTGATGGAGTATAAAAAAAAATTATATAAAATTAAATAATTTTTTATTTCGGTTTTTGTAAGTCTATAATATTATCCAACATATTATTAAAAAAAAAGTGCCGGTTTTTCACAAAAAATCAAAATATTGGCTTTTGTAAAAATGGCTTAATTTGTGATTTTTACCGCATTTTTTTGACTTATATGATTGAATATTGACCAATTTTCAGCAAATTGGATATATGTACAAATATCAGTAAAAAGAATTAGTCACAATCATAATGTACCAAATTTCATTTGAATCGGATGAAAATTTTGAATAGTCTACTTACAAACTATTCTTTTAGCTCCCAATGAATTAGAAGAACATACTAGGAATATGGAAAAATTTATTATCTTTGATTGCGTATAAAAAAAATTATATAAAATTAAATAATTTTTTATTTCGGTTTTTGTAAGTCTATAATATTATCTAACATATTATTTAAAAAAAAGTGCCGGTTTTTCACAAAAAATCAAAATATTGGCTTTTGTAAAAATGGCTAAATTTGTGATTTTTACCGCATTTGTTTGAAAAAATGTATTATCTTTAATTGAGTATAAAAACAAATTATATAAAATTAAATAATTTTTTATTTCGGTTTTTGCAAGTCTATAATATTATCTAACATATTATTAAAAAAAAAGTGCCGGTTTTTCACAAAAAATCAAAATATTGGCTTTTGTAAAAATGGCTAAATTTGTGATTTTTATCGCATTTGTTTGAAAAAATGTATTATCTTTGATTGAGTATAAAAAAAAATTATATAAAATTAAATAATTTTTTATTTCGGTTTTTGTAAGTCTATAATATTATCTAACATATTATTAAAAAAAAAGTGCCGGTTTTTCACAAAAAATCAAAATATTGGCTTTTGTAAAAATGGCTAAATTTGTGATTTCCGCATTTGTTTGAAAAAATGTATTATCTTTGATTGAGTATAAAAAAAAATTATATAAAATTAAATGATTTTTTATTTCGGTTTTTGTAAGTCTATAATATTATCTAACATATTATTAAAAAAAAAAGTGCCGGTTTTTCACAAAAAATCAAAATATTGGCTTTTGTAAAAATGGCTAAATTTGTGATTTTTACCGCATTTGTTTGAAAAAATGTATTATCTTTGATTGAGTATAAAAAAAAATTATATAAAATTAAATAAATTTTTATTTCGGTTTTTGTAAGTCTATTATATTATCTAACATATTATTAAAAAAATCAAAATATTGGCTTTTGTAAAAATGGCTAAATTTGTGATTTGTACCGCATTTGTTTGAAAAAATTTATTATCTTTGATTGAGTATAAAAAAAAATTATATAAAATTATACAACTTTTTATTTCGGCTTTTCTAAGTTTATAATTTGGAAATTTTTTCCGAATTGGATAAAATCTCTTGTACCTAGTTTTTATCCGAATTGGATACAATAGGTAACCGCATTTATTGGTCGAATAACATGTTTTTAAAGCAAAGAATAGTTTTGACATTTTTTCACACAATCGAAACTTGCAAACATTTTAAAAAAATGTATCAATTCGGACAATGCTTCATTTAGAGTGCATTTCCAAAAAATTATAAAATTGCATTGAAAACGATTGCTATCGTTCTTAAACAAATTGAACATTATTTTGAAGTTATTTAACAAAATTTGAAGGGAATAAGTGTAGCCCTTTTTAAAATTATCAATTTTTGACATATTTTCTCTATACATACACTTAAAAAAGTTTGTAAGTTAAAATAACTGAAAATATCATTTAAAAGAAATGATATTTCATTTAAAAACCGGTCTGCTTAATTTTCATTTAAATTAAATGTCATTTGTTATTTATTTTTAAATGTTGATTAATCAACTGACACATCCGTAATAAACAACTGATATAATCAGTTAAAATAAATGTCAAAATTTTACCCACCAATTCTTAAAAAATAAATGTTTTTTTCATTTATTTGAAATTATTTCCGTTTTTGTATTTTTTGTTTTTTTTAATATACTCGTACAATACAAAATGTATGTACGCATATGAAGCTATAAACACTTTTTGTGTGAATTTATTTGTATATGTCTGTGTGTTTATGAAGTTCTTGTAAATTGTATTGAAAAATTTTGTATATATACAATCAATTTAAATAAAAAAACAAATTGAAATTTTTTGAATTTTTTTTTTTTGAAACAGACAGCAAACAAAATTTAAATTTGTAATAACTGTTACGGACACAAATAAACCACAAGTTTCCGTTTTGTTAAATTTCAAACAAATGAAAAAAATAAATGAAACTGAAAAATATCGGTAAATGATAGTAAATTATTTCGAATAAATGTATAAAAAAGTTAATATTGATGTTTCTTTGAAAAATAAATGTTTCTTCCTTTATTTTTAAATGGAACGGAAAACTTTTTTTATTAACCACAAACAGTTAACTACATAATATTCTGAGTGTATGTATATACATAATGAAGCCATTTTGTAAAATTTATTTTATAATTGTAAAGTTATACTTTTCGATAACGGTAAATTGTATTTAAAATTGTGTATAGTTGCTTTTTGGATATCTGTGTAAAAAAATAAAATCCCAGAAGTATATATCTGTATTTATAAATGGCAAAATTGGGAAAAACTTAGTTTTTGAGAAAAAGGACATGTGGAAGAAAGTCAAGTACTTGTACCGAATAAAAAAAAATCTCCAGAGATCTAAAAAGTATCTTTTTAAAACCTATTATCCGTTTTTAGTGCATTCTGATCATTAATGTAGCTAAAATTCAGTTTTTGAGGAAAAGGATATATGGGAGGTAGTAATTTCCTTGCACCGAATGAAACGAAAATTGTCACAGAGCAAAAAAGTATAATTTCATAAACTATTCCGAATTCTTACTGTATTCTTATCATTAATGTAGCCAAAATGTAGATTTTAAGAAAAAGGATATATGGGAGGTTGTTATGTCCTTGCTCCGAATGAAACAAAATTAAGCACTTAGCTAAATGACATAATTTAACAGAGATTTACCAATTTTTGCTTCATTCTGCTCATAATAGTAGCTGGAATTAAACTTAAGGATGTATCGGAAGTAGGCGTGTCCTTGGCCCGATTTTTTCGAAACTTCAAATTTTTCTTAATTTAGATATTCTGAGCCAGCATACCAAATTTTAAGTTTCTGCGACAACTCCTCTAATTTTGCCGATTCACTATATGGGGACAAAGCACTGTGCGGTGTTCCATTAGAATTACACTCTGACCAGGGAAGAAATTTTGAATCTGCTATCTTCAAGGAAATGTGTGAGTTGTATGGTATAAGAAAGACAAGAACCACCCCGCTGCATCCACAATCTGATGGTATGGTCGAAAGATTCAATCGCACTTTAGAGGAATACTTAAGAAAAGTGGTCAGTACTCATCAGAAGGACTGGGACGAACACATCCCCAAATTTTTGATGGCATATAGATCGGCTGAGGGCGAGTTGGTTCTGCTGTTTAACCCGCAACGAAAGAAAGGATTATCTCCCAAACTACAAACGCATTGGGACGGACCCTATAGAGTTATTAAAAGATTGAATGATGTGGTATACAGAATACAGAAAGATCAGAGCCCAAGATCCAAAATGAAGGTTGTTCATCTAGAACGACTAGCCAACTATGGAAAAGGAATATCTATGTCTGTTCGGGACGAACAGGCTTAAGTGCGCCGCAGTGTTACAAGAAATTTCTATCACTAGAAACTTCTTTACACAAATTTTGACAACTGGAAGATTCTAGTGTCGTAATAAACTGGAAATAACTAGAATACCTGATTACTCATATAAATACTGGTTCTCAGTGACGCAGTAGTTCAGTTTATAAGTAAAACGCAAAGTGTGAAGAACTAAAGTGTGGCTAACGTTTAGTTTATCTAAATCGTGTAAATAAAGTGTGCTATTAAAGTGTATTTCCGTAATTTTTAGTGACGGTTATAAATAAATAGAGCTATAAATAATTTCAAACGGTGTTTATTATTTGCAATATAGAAAGAACTCGATTTATTTAAAAGGTAAATAAATCAACGATTTTATAAAAAAATATATAGTTTATGGTGTCTTAAACCTTTATTTCGACATACACGACGACAAACGGAATGACAAACTGATATATATGTACCCTTACCATATATGGTGGAGGGTATAAAAAATTACATAAATTATTTCATAAAATTTTTTAAATAAACCTTTTTTTCGAGATTTTGCAGTTTAAAATTTTTTAAAATTAAAAAATATATAGGAAGACTAAAAACATTTTTTGGGAAGTTCTCATTAAAAACGGAAAATTATATTATATTAATATTTGTTTCTAGGAGCCAGGTTTCGTATAAAAAAAATTAAAAAAAAAATCTTGCCAGAACCTCAAGACTTTACATTAGTTTATTTTATCTGAAAATTCGTCTTTGCCAAGGTTAATTAAAGAGTTTTACAATACAATATAACGACAATTTTAAAACTTCATAAAAGCGAACTTGTAAGTATACATATTTTTATGTTTAGATATTATGTTTTTAATCGCTTAAATTCTGCGGAAAAAATATTAATTTTCATTTAGACGATTTTACAACTTTTTTATGTTGTATAGGGTAAGGCAAAAACTGCCATTCAATTTTCTTACGCTATAAATTTTGTTTAAGATGTGTGAGGACCCAAATCTTTGGGGAAAAATTATTGCACACATGAAGTATGTGTTATATTTTAATAAAGAATAGTTGTTTTGGTTGGGTTAAGGATAGAGGGGGTGGATTTTCATCCAATACGTTGGGAATGGATTCCTACCCATTATGCTGGGGTCGGATACACATCCGTCCCATTGGAGATGGATTCCCATCCACCATACGGGGGGTGGATTTTCATCCATTGGGGATGGATTCCCATCCATCATACTGAGGACGGATTCTCATCCACCACATTGGGGGTGGATTCCCATCCATCATACAGGGGACGGATTATTATCCATCACATTGGGGATGAAGTCCCATCCATCGCACTTGGGATGGATTTTTATCCATAACATTTGGGATGGATCCCAATCCACCATACGGACAAATCTTTTCCCAGAGGAGGATAAGGAGCAAGACTATAACGGGAATATGCCGAAGGGAGAGAAACTACCGGAAAACTCACAAGGAGGAACCACAAGAGAGAACTTCAGGGAAGAAGTAAACAACAAATAGCAATCTGCAAAAGAGAAACTACAAGAGATGTACTACAAGAGAGGTACTACAAGAGAGTTACTTCAAGAGAGAAACCACGAGAGATAAACTGCAAGTGATGTACTACAAGAGAAAACTACAAGAGAAAAACCACAAGAGAGAAACTACAAGAGAAGAACCGCATGAGTAAAACTACTTGAGATGTTCTACAGGAGATGAACCACAAGAGGAAAACTACAACAGAGAAACTAAAAGAAATAAATATAATAAATAATGAAAGGGGCAGCCGGCAAGCGGGAAACATCTGGTAAGAAAAAGGTACTAGTGTGAAGTGTTGGATTTCTATCTGACAGAGATAGCGTCGGATTACATCCGTCAATAGCCGGATTAACATCCACCACAGAGTTTAGGAGTATACAGAAAGCGTTCATAGGAAAGGCTTCCGGTTTTACAACCAGAACGGAAAATGGTTGGATATCCATACAACACAGAGTTTAGGAGTATACAGAGAGCGTTCATAGGAAAGGCTTCCGGTTTTACAACCAGAACGGAAAATGGTTGGATATCCATACAACACAGATTTAGGGGCAGATTACCATCCCCCACGGTTGGGTTCCTATCCAACTGTCGGATTCCCATCTGACTATCTTAGGGAAAGGAGAAACTGGTAGCGTCTAGGCCCAGATTTCAAGTAAAATTAATTGAAATTAAGTTTTAAATAAACCGTGAAGTAAAAAATTAAATCAAAGTTATTTTTATTTAATGTAAGGACCCTGGACTAGCTGAACTATTCCAGTTTCAAGCGCCGACTAACCGGAGGTTGCTTGCAAATGAAAACTCAATTGGTTTTTGACCGATTATGTTTATTAGCACACTTACAAATTTTGTTTCAATTAATTGTAGAAATTTTTGTTTGTTAAATAGCCGCAATTGGCGATAATGCAAACTTGGACACTATTTATATCCCTTTGCATAATTGTGCGCATCATTTGTGGTGCTACGTTCACATGATCAATAATGGTGGAAAATCATCCACTTCGTTCATTTCGCCATTCGTGCGTTCTTAAGGTGTATAACGATTAAGTGTTATTCACTTTAAATTTCTCACGTGTCTATTTCACGAGTGACAAACCCAAAGTTACATACTATGATGTTTGCAAAAATGACAGCACTTTTCAATAGGATGATATTTATTTCCCAAACTTAGGAACAAAAAACTAACAAAATTTCTCAAATAATTTCTTGTGTGGCAAGCAATTAGTAGTTGTGGCAAAAGGTACCAGACATTTATTAGTTCTGGTGCAAATAAGTCGGAAATATGAATATATTATAGGCTCGAATTTTAATAATAAAATTCAATGATTTACAAGTGTTATTTGTTTGTCACAAATCTTTTTTTTTAATGGAAAACTTTACACTGAAAACTCAAATAGCAAGAATGATGTACAAATACTTTTTGGTAAAAAAATTTACAACAACAGGTTTCCTCCTTAGCTTTTTTCATTCGTGTAATCCCTTAAAAAAGTTTTTCAAAGTAATTTTGATTGTGTCATAAAAGCATATGTTTTTTTTTTGTTTGTTTGTAGAGGAAAAACAAATTAACAACAATATTAAATAGTTTACGTGTTTTGCATTGCAATCATTTTCTTTTCATAAAAACATAAAATAGCACTAAATGAATTAGGCTTAAGTGATACACAGTGAGTGCCAAAAGAAAGTGTACATGATAGTATATTTATGTGTAATTTTTTTAAAGTAGTTTTTACAATGGCGGATAAATAAGTCCGTGACTTTTCGAACTTCCCTCGTAGTTATATGAAATACAACACTTCTCCCATCAAGTACCACCTTTTAGTAGACTACTGTCAAATTTTGAGCAAAATCCGAAAAATGTGAATTTCGAGTGCTCATTAAATATTAAACTATGGGGACTCTGCACCATCGGTTACAATGGTAAGAATGTGGTTTACTGACTTTCGTTGTGATCTTACAAGCACGGAAGATGCCGAAGTTTGTGGACGCCCAGTTGAGGTGTCCAAAACAATTGAAAAAATTCACGACATGGTGTTGGCCGATCGGAGATTGAATGTGCGATAGATTGTGGAAGACATAGGCATCTCACATGGCTCAGTGGTTTCAATTTTGAACGATCACTTGGGTATGAGAAAGCTTTCCGCAAAATGGCTTCCGCGTTTGCTAACAATCGACTACCAATGGAATCGTGTGACAGCTTAGTTTACATGGCAAAAATCCATGAAGTAGACTACGAAATGCCCCCTCATTCGCCTTATTCTCCGGCTTTAGCCCCTAGTGACTATTTCCTATTTCCAAACCTAAAGAACTGGCTTGGTGAAAAGAGATTTAGCTCTAACGATGAAATTATTTATCAAACAAACGCCTATTTTGTGGCCCTCGAAAAATCCTGCTGTTAAACGCAAAGTAACTGATGGAACTTGCACAAAATTTGACAGTAGTAAATAAGCAAGTGTTTTTTAAATAGTGTTATTAATTGTTCCACGTGATTATTAAGGTTTTTACCCATATTTTTGATAAGTGAAGTGATTTTGAGTTAGTTTAAAAACAAATAAAAGCTGTATTAAACTACATTTTGGAAAAGCCAAGACTGGGGATATGTCTAGATGTCGCAAAACCTGATTCAGCTGCTACAACAGCATTCTTTAAACAATATAATATTGATACGCGACTAGTTAAAAAAAAATTGGAATCATGCTCCAAGTTTTATGTTCAGGTCATAAAATTTGTATAAATAATTTTTAAACATTTTGTTTCGAAAAAGCTGAACTATATGGATACCACTGTACTATATGGATACACTGTGCATTAGAGTGGGTCGCACTCCATACAAAAAAAATTTTGTGCCGGTCACCCCCTAGAATTAAAGATAATGTAAAGACGATCTCAAAAAAACATTTTTTTGCCAAGCCCCTTGACCCCGCGCTTTTAGTTTTTTGTTTCTTGTGCCTCTATTTATAGTTCGTAACGTGTTATATATCATTGTTCTTAGAATGACAACAGCTACATTTTCTACTTTGATCACTTTTGACTCCGACTTCAAGTTCTAGAAGTGACTTCTGGAATCTCGGAAGAGGTACATTGATATCTCAAAAACACAAAAAATATTACAATAACAAAAATCATACATGGTGGGCCATTTATTGTAAAATTTTAAATTTGAACTACCGATTACTTTATTTTCAGGTTTATGTTTGACATTTGTAAAATATTAAAATTTTACTTCCAAAGAAATGAATCTTTAACGCAAACTGTAAGAAATTTACGTGGAAAATTTTCGAGAATAGATTGGCCTTCAGTTCAGTTTGTCCGGCAATTTGAGAAGCAAGTTCATGAAATTGGATCGTTATTGGACAAACCAACCCATGTACTTTCTCGTCCAGTACGTTCAATCGAAAACATTGCTGCTATGGCTGAGAATGACATAGATGACATTTGGTTTCAACAAGCCAACGCAAACATTGATAGTTTACGCACTGTTTTTGAAAAACGAATAATCAGCCGAAATTGTGATGTCAATTGGCTGCCTCGGAGCTGTGATTTGAGCCCTTTGGATTATGTTTAGTTGGGTTCAATTTAGTATAAATGTTACGCAAACCATCCAGAAACAATTGAAGCGTTGAAACATGAAACCGAAGTTGCCATTCAATAAATTCGAGCCGAAACAATCGAAAATGTACGGAAAAATTGGGTTGATCGGATGAGGTCTTGGTAGTCATATGAATTAAATTGTGTTCCAATGGCCCACCCTGTACAACAAAAATAAAAAATCTGCATATACTTAGCTTTAAAAGAAACTGTACAACTTGTGCCACAATTATAATAAATATAAGAAAACATTGTCGTTATTTTTAGTAGTGTGTTTTATTATAACATTATAAGAACTATAAGTTGACTTAATGTCGTTATTATCAGTTCAAATCTAAAGACTTCTGTGTAACCAAGTTTATTTTTAAAAAGTGTAAACAAACCTTCCTGAATGTTCGTAAATTTGTACTAAATGATTAAATGATTGAAAATAACCAGAATCCTATAAAATAGATATTGATAAGTATAGTTTTTGCATTTACAAATTTTTTTTAAACCCAGCAAATAAACTAAAATGGTAAAATATCCTATAACATTTCAGAATGATCAGGTGTCAACGTCAGTACACTCACCAAAAAAAAGTCTGTAATGGCAACTAAAAATTTTGCTGTTATTACGGGAAATTTTGCTAATTTGAGCCCAGCGGTATTTTTTGCTTATATTAGCAACACATGTCTGCTGACGTTGAGTACAATGAAATTAGTAGAAAAATTAGTAGCCGCTACTAAATTTTAGTAAACTTTTTGTAAAGCGGAATTTAAGACCGGTTTGCTAAAATCAGCAAAAAAAATTTTACTAAATATTGTATTAGTACAAAATTTTGAATTTATTTTTTTATCGAGCATCAAAATTTTTATTTTATTTATTATTTTCAAAAAATATTTTATACAAAATTATGCAAAATTTTGTTTTATACAAAATTAATTTCTGTTTTGAAAATATTTTAGTCAATATTTTTTTTTTTACTTTTAAGGTCAAATTTAAATTGTTTTTAGGGCTGATTTTTAGAACTAAAAAAACTTTTTAGTGCTATTTTAAGTGGATGTCCTATTTTCAGACATGAGTCGGTATATTCACTTCCGAAATCTTTTTTAATCTACACACATGTGCGACACTTGCATGCAACAAATTTAAAGTAAAAAAATACACATACATTTTGGGAAGAAACTAACAAAATTATTTTTGATTATAGTACAACAATAATTCTTCATTTTATGTAACAATTCAAACTTTGTTGTTGCAATTTAAAAAAACTACATTAAAAAGTATTATAATTTCCATTAGTCGCATGTGAAGGGACAATAGAGTTATAGCCAAGAGTGAAATACGTATGGGATAAAGAAAATCGGAACAGATTGTCATATGCATGGAATTTTAAAATTTTGTTTGTGCCAGACTAATTCGTTGGTATTGTTTATCAATTCTAAGCCATACAAAAGATGACCTGATCTCTATTAAGTCCTTAGAATGCTGATTTCCTATAAAAAATCGGAAATTATTTACAAATTTTAAAGAGCATCGAAAGTTAAATTTTGATTTTTGGGGTTTTTTATTTCACATTGCAACAATTAGTTGATAGTTTTAAAGTATACGTGTTTAGCTAACTGAAGGGATCAATATTTTTATTTAAACATTTATAGTTTTTAATTGTCAGACGTTGAAAAAACTTTTTAATATTCTTAATTGTACTTAGTTCTTAAAATAGTTTAAAAATAACAAAAAAAAATCATTATGATGCAGAATAAGATTTAAATGCATTAAATAATTTAAACGTCTTACTTATTTGATAATAAAATTATCAAACAAGAGTTATTTGATCGTTTCCGCTTTAATTGTGTCATTAATTATCCAGTTGCTTCGACTGGGAATACAGTAAAACCGTACTTATAATTTACTTGGTCTTAAATTAAAAATTACAAATCGTAGAATAAATCTCTTAATGTCATTATGTAGCTAAACATGTCTACTTTTAAAAACTATCAACTAATTATTGCAATGTGAATTTAAAAACCGCAAAAAACAAAATTTAACTTTCGATGCTCTTTAAAATTTTTACATAATTGCCGATTTTCGATGGAAAATCAGCTTTCTAAGGACTTAATAGTGATCAGATCTTCTTTTGTTTGGCTTAGAATTGATAAACCATACCATCGAAGTAGTCTGGCACAAACAAAATTTGAAAATTCCATGCATATGGCAATCTGTTCCGATTTTCTATATCCCATACCTATTTCACCCTTGGCTACATACTTGGTGCACTTATTTACATAAATATGATACAGAAATGAGTACATCTATTAGATACAATGACCACTATTATATTTCCATAAAAAAATATAAAATACTAATAATATTTCAAACCATTTTTTTACTGTCCCTATTTTTATTCACATTCGACCATTGGAAATTATAATACTTTTAAATGTTGTTTTTTTTTTCAATTGCAACAACAAAGTTTGAGTTGTTGCTTAAAATGAAAAGTTGTTGTTGTACTATAATCTAAAAATAATATTTTTAGTTTTTTAGAAAAATTTATGTTTTTTTTTCCTTTAAATTTGTTGCATGCAAATGTCCCTAGTTTTTCGCACATGACTGTATGTAACATTTTAAGGCAATTCAAGTTTGTAGGTGTAAGTTTTAATTAGAAATAATATTTCCTACAATATCCACTTTGTTAAAGTTAGTAATTTTTTTTTTGCTAATTTTAGCAAATCGATTTTCAAAAATTTGTAAAATGATTGCAGAAATAAGCAACAAAAATTTGTAAATATTCTGTAAAAACTCTGTAATTTGTAAAATGTAAATAGCAAAATGATTTGCTAAATTATAATTTTTTTACTAAAAATCAGTACAAAAATAGTAAAGTGGGATTGAAAACCGTTTACAAATTTTTCTACTAACTTTTTTTCTGAGTGTAAAAAACATAGAGCATTACGTAAAAAAAGACTAAATGGACGAGTTGCAAAAAGAAAGCCAAACCCACAGAGCAAGGAAGCAAAAAGTTGATATTAATAGAAAAAGATTTTAAGGACATTTTTACAAAATAAAAATTTCAATCTTGTTAGTGTAAAAACTAAAAACAATCTCTCCAAAAGCAAGGGCTGGATCCGCCACTGACTTTCTGCAACCTATTATTTGGATTTAGCCCTTTCTCCGTTTATTGTCCTCAATTACTATAATTATCTTGTTTTTTTTTGTTGCAAATCAAAAACAAAACAGGTATTTACTTTAAGCACATTGTTTCATCAGAACCTTGAAACTCTTTTTTTGTGTATCATATCTTTTTATCACCATAAAAATATATGTATGTTGTATACATAAAAAAGTATACATATGTTGCTGCTATACAACTCTTTATATAAAACTTAAGGATTCATAGCTTTTTGATCTTGTTGTATCATACAAGTAGGTTTATCTTTAACAAGCCACTTTCGGTTGGAATGATACATTTACTTTAGACAAGGACTGCCTGACTACATGTATTGCAAACTAAAATAAAAGTGAAAGATACAGATACCGTAAGACAATAATTTGTATTCACATGATAAACTCTGAAAACTCTTGAAACAAACAATAAAATTTTTATGTTTTTGTGTAAAAACCAAATTGTTACAGGCATATAGGGTGTGGAAATTCTGTAATTTTTTTTAACAGAACTTTGTTTATATGGGCTTCATGTGAATGCTACGATTCAATGGAAAACATCGATTTTCTACACCCTGCTTAAGTAATATTTCAAGATCATACCAGTGAGCCTATAAATGTGCTTGTTTTTTGAAATAAAATATCCCAGGTTGAGTTGTAAAGAAGCAGTTTTAAAAAATTACACAAAAAAATTTAATTTTTATTCAAAAAATTTTTTTTATTCGAAGGATCACTACATGTCATTAACATTTGAATGATTTGAAGCATTTGGCATTTTCGCTGTTCTTCACGAAGTCCATTTCGGACGTCCAATTTGGGCCAGTTTTTTGAACATTGCTGGCCGTATGTCATGAATGGTATGAACAATGTTGCTGGCTTATCAGTATAACCCAGTGACTTCACGTAGTCCCACAGGAAATAATCAATAGCTGTCAAATCGCACGACCTTGTATGCTAATTTACAGGCCCATTTCTCGAAAACAACTTATCGCCAAATTTTTATTGATCTCTCCTGAATCAATGCCATCCGTATTTCGGATCATTGATCATGGTGTGGAAATAAGGTCCCATTGGACCAGCGTGTAAACCTCACCAAACCAAAATTTTTTCTGGATGTAATGTGGATTGGTTTCACTCAATATGCGGCAATTTTGTTTATTAACAAATCCGTTAAAGTAAAAATAAGTCTCATCGCTAATCACAATTTCTCATTTAAAGTATCACGTTGTCGGTTTCGGCCAGAATGTCTTTTTTAACTCTTTTAAGTTGTGCAGCTTGTGGCGTACACCAGCCACTTTAAGTTCCAAGATCTGGCTCGCCAAATTAACGAAACGCATGATTACACGCGTTGCGATGTCATCTTTCTGAGTACGCATTATGTCGCCTAATGTGTGACAAATGTTCTTATCCTAAAATTCATTTAACACGGTTCTATAGCGGCCGGCTTTCACCACAATAGCGTTACCGTCGGCTCCTTCGAAAAAATAAAGTCTAATTATATTTTCCGACTAACTGCACACGACACGGTGATTCTTAGAGGGCGCTATTGTGCTTCATGAAATATGCATGGATTTTCCGACTTACAGACCTAATAATTTTGCTTTTTAACAAAACCGTTGAAATAAAATTAGCTTCGTCGCTCGTGATAAATTTTGATGAAAAATCATCCACAAACATTGTCACAATTATCATGCGTTCTTAAAGCGTGCATCGATTCATTTTTATTCACTATAAATTTCTCATTAATCTACTTCACGAATAATTAAACCAAGCTAATATTCCATTAAATTTTGCAATTATACACTTGTGTAATTTGTTCATATTAATTTTCCTTTCAGACATGCTTAAATTTGTGAAATTAAAAGTGTCTTTGGAGTAATGAATATTTTTGAGTTTTCAAATACCACACAATTGAATGCAATTACTTTATAAAAAAGTAATTGGGATTGTCCAGGTGTGTGTGTTAGCAAGGTTTTGCTAGGTAAGTTTTAATTTCCTTAAGGATTTATTTTTTCCCACTTTTACATAATTTTAAGATTTTCTTCTAGACATGTGTTTTTAATTCGATTATAGTGATTTTAATTTACATTAATCAATCAATAGAAACGAGTTTTACTACACACCTACTTATGACAGCAGTATATTATGTAAATGCATTTATAAATACCATATACGAACAATAAGTCCTATTAAAACCATCAATCATAAAAATAATAAAAATAAAAAACATAAATTTATTTTAAGAAACATTTATACTACATATTATTATGACAAACATGATAAATTTTGAAACACTTATTTATATACAACAGAATGTGTACTAAACATAAGAGAGTTACAAATTTGAAAAAATGTCTGTCCAGTCTACACACACATGTCCCTTAAATTGCTTTTAAATCACTCTTCTTCAATAGTATATATGTACCGCTTAAGAAAAGTTAAATTACAACTGAAATAAAACTTCGCAGTAAGCCACACATTACCAAATAATGGGTAAAATATTGCGATCGAAATGGACCTTATTGGAAAACCCTTTACTACTCGCTGAAATTTTTGCTTCTATTTAAACACCTGTAAATCTAAGAAAAATTTTATAAAAAGGATATTTCGGAACTACAGTTAAAACTTGATTTTTGCCCCAAGATGTTTCAATTTTTTTTTGTCATATTCGTGATCTAAATACCAAAATAAATTATATAAGATACTAACGAATAGTAAACACTAATTTTTTTATTAAATGGAAAAAAATTGTAAGGATCAGCGCTAGAGGGAGTGCACACTTTCGACCCGAGCGATCAGGTCATCTTCAGCCTCCTTCTGAAGCATCCAACACAAATAACTAATGGTTTTGAACAGGCATTTATATCACACATTGTAAGGAAAATGACTATGTGAAATTACATTCATCAGTTAGTGAATGATTATCCGAACAAATGAGCTTTTCCATCTATTTATAGAAATACCTTTTGGCAAACATCTTTAATTTTCGAAACACGAATTGACAGGGTTGCCATTCCAAATGTTAATGTTTCCATTTCTAGGTACGAATTGGGAATCTGGCATACTAATATTTTTTCTTTCACAACGTATTTGAGTGTTGTTTATTATATTAGATTATAAATTACATCGTGCCCTATGTTTTTGTATGTAAATTTTGTATATGTATATAAAGTGTGCACTCTCTCTAGCGCTGATCCTTACAATTTTTTCCATTTAATACAAAAATTATTGTTTACTATTCGTTAGTATCATTAAAAAATTATGATCTTGAGCCTGATAAAATTAAAAATATAAAACAAATAAGTTAAAATAAATTAATTCAACACTTCTCTAAACTCATCTATAGCCTTTTCCTGTTCACTTACATTATATTTTTTTTATTAAACACTTTTAATTCATAAATTAATAAAATACACATTAATAAATAAAGTAATTAAAACAATTAACAATGACTCATTATTATTTATATTAAAATAATAGAAAAGGTAAGCCATTACAGGTAACTTATTATTATTTAATTCAAAATTATAAAATAAGTAACATATTATAGATAATAATTTTTTTTTTGACAGTCTTGAAAAAATCTCCCGTTTTTTATATATGACTTTAAAAGTAAAGTTACATAACGAGGCGCCCTAACGTATATGTGGAACTCGTTTATCAAACTAGTGCCCATATGCAAATATTTTAAAGCAATCATATGATGGTAGAAAGTAGAATTTATTTTAAATAAATAAAATTTCATCTAACCTAAATATACAATTTTCGGTTAAAGGATTTGTTGTGAATGTATATTTTTGATATGCAGATTAAGGTCAGTGTTGTTAGACACATAAGTCCGTCACAATTGCATTTGGATTTTATTATTTTATTTATGTAAAATTGTATACATATTTGTTTTCTTTTATGTGAATGTACGTGTGATATTTCTCCAAATTATATTTCTATAATAAACATCTTCCACAACATGTTGGCACTATTTGAATTGTATATTAAATCTTTTTTTACACGAAACGCATTAACAAGGAAACTATCCCGGTGGGTTAACACTTTATAATATACGGATTTTATTCGTTCTAAATGGTGTTTAGAGAGGAAACTAGGAAACGTGATTTTATAACTTTTCCCCCTATCTCAGGTTTAGGGGTTAAAATGTAGGGTTAGTAATCATAGATGGGCTCTTTACAGTGCCAGTAAAATTTTAGTAAAAATAAATTTTTACTGGTAATGCAACGTAATTTTCAGTACCAGTAAACTGTTACTGATTACTGAAAAAAATTGCAGTAACCAGTAACGTTTTACTGATTACTAAAAAAAATTGTAGTAAACAGTATTTTTACTGCTTAAAAAATGCAGTAATCAGTAGGTAAATTTAAACCAGTAAATCATTTATACACTTACACGGATTAAATTTACCAACTAAAAATGCTTGTTATAAAAAATATGCCTATTTATCATTTTTAAATTTGTTTGATTTACTCTCTACATTATTGTCTCTTAAAATCTCCTCTTTTGTTTATTGTGTCTATGGTTGAATTTGTTTTGTTTAATTACAATAAATACTAATTATTGATTAATTTGTTATTCTCTCTGTTCTCATCTTTGTTACAATTTAATTTTTATGGACTTTGCTAATCTTTAACGGCCATGCACTAGTTAGTACTACGTTTAACACGTGAAATTTAGTATTACTCTGTGAATTTGTATAAATATTAAGAGTATTTCTATATTAAAGTATGAATGAAAATTTAAATATTAAAAAATAAAAGTGAATAATTAAAAAAATGAGTGACGATTCAGTAAATGATCCAGATTTTTTTGCGAAGAAAATCTCCAAAGTGGTGAACTAAACATTTCAACTGATCTAAGTGAAACTTCAAACGGCTCACTCGATTTGTTGATTAATGTAGAATTGGTTGGTGTTAACAAAATTCATTTTACTGAGTTTTTTCAAATTGTTCAGAAGGTAAAAAAAACGGCAAATCACATGTAAAATGTAAATGTGCTCTCACTGTTAATATTTTACTGATTACTGCAACTTTTTCAGTAATCAGTAAAAGTTTACTGGTTACTGCAATTTTTTTTCAGTAATGAGTAACACATTACTGGTTACTGCATTTTATTTCAGTAATCAGTAACAAGTTACTGCAGTAAAAATATAATGCAGTACGCCAATGTATGTTAGTAATGAACATGTTTTTGTAAGAAAACATTTCTAAAATTTACAAAATTTAGATTTATTGCTGGAATTTGGGTAACAAAAATTTTTATAATCAGATTGCTTATGTCGTGGGTTTAGGCCTGCCACTTGATATATTATTGATATATTAAGTTAAAATAACAAGAAATTATACTTCATTTAAAAACCGGTATACTTAATTTTATTTATATTAAATACCTTTTGTTATTTATTTCTAAATGTTGAATAAGCCACTGATACATCCGAAAGAAACAACTGATATAATCAGTTAAAATAAATGTTAAAATTTTACCTACCAATTCCTTAAAAAATAAATGATTTTATCATTTATTTTAAATTGTTTCTGCTTTTGTTCTTTTTTTAATCTACAAAATGTATGTATGCATGGCTATAGACAGTTTTTGTGTGAGTGTATTTTTGTATGTATGTGTGTTTATGAAGTAAGTAATTTTGTATACAAGCAACCAATTTATATAAAAAACAAATTGGAATTTTTTGAATTTTTTTTTTTTTTTTGAAACAGACAGCAAACAAAATTCCTTTAAATCGAGTTCAACAATTAAAACTTATATATACCTATAAAATTTTTTTAAAAAAGGCGGGAAATTATAAAAATACTTTTTGACAATATGAAAAATATAAATATTATATGGAACAAAAATATTTAAGTTTAAAAAAGATAAGGAAACAAAAATGTTTTTACAAATATTTAAAATGAAAATATTACACAGAACAAAAAACTATTTTGAAATTCATATATTATTTAAAATTAAAATAATTAGCTCAGTTCCTATTCACTAAATGTCTATAATGTTGGACTATATTCGCTATATCTGTTTTATAGTTAATGTGTTGTGTAGATGGTATTTTCATTATCATTATTTTCATGTGTATTCATTATTTTAATGTGTATATTTGAGTTTCCATTCACTCTGTAAAACGTATTAGGGATTCCAATCGGGAGTGATGTTTTAAAACTCTGGGATATTGGAATTTTGTACGTAGTGTTTTAAAAATATTTTTAATCATATAAACCTATGATTTTTGTTAAAATACAAAGCATTTGAAAATACAAAAATTATTAAAATACAAGACAATAACGAAACTAAATATAGCAACTCCAAAACGTAGGATGTACAGTTTTTTATTTCTGAAATACAATGGAATGTATTTTCGATTAATTTAATATGTATCATAGATTATTTTTAACGAAATATTGTGCGTGTAGTATTTCATATTAACCACATTTTCTCTCTTTTGCAGCAGGGTAAAATTCAAAACATTGAGACCGATGCCAATTAAGGTGCGTCAAGCATAAATGTAAGTAAAATAGTGCTAAATTAACAACTGCCCAAATCAGCGGGGTTTTGCTTAGTGAAAAAACTTAAATATAGAGCTCGCCACTACCCTGGTTTACGGTCGATAGGTCAGACCAGTTTTAAAAACTGTCGACCGGTCTACTTCGTCTAGACCGGTGGACCGAGTAGAACGATCTACCCGGTTAACCGGGTTGTAGTACTTTTTCCAAATGTACGCTTTTTGCACTTTTAAATAAATAATAGAAAAATTGCCACAATTTGTATACAGACGTGGTCACGCAATTAAGTCATTGTACTAACATTTTTCTATCCCTTGTCTAGTGTTTCAATTTTACTCGTACTCTTTCTATTTCATTTCTCTTCCCTTCCAATCTGCAATTTTACCTTGCAAATATTTTCCAATATAACTACCCGGAGTCCTTTATTTTTACCATGTCCCGGACCAAAATTCTAAAATAAATAATGAGTTAGCCAATACTCCAGGTAACAAATACTTTAAATTTCTGATTTTTCCCTTTGAACCGCCATTTTTACCATATACCAGAGCTAAAATTCTAAAATGTTATAATCTTTTCTCAGTTAAATACTGCTTGTAAACGAAATTAAGAAAAGCTTAAAGCACACTATTTATATAAGCTTATTCTCAAGTTGTATTGCAGTTTGATTGCTATATGGTATATACGAATACTATAAGCTGTATGTAACTTGATACACAAAACAAAATAGTTGAAATTTCTAGCGACCTCTAAATATTGTCCGAATGTTCCATTTTTTGGTATTCACACTTCTTTTGATGAATGGTACAGGGGCGGCCCTGTGCAGATAAAAAAATTACATGTGCAAATTCCATACATACTTAAGCCAGTCTAATATACTATGTTATATTGCATATTTGTTTCATTCCTCAACTATCTTTTACTACACCCAAACGCTAACATTGTCATACTGAATATTTGAGTTTCGATTCACTCTCTAAAACAAACGTATTAGGGATTTGATCGGGAGTTATGTTTTAAATCTCTTCCCTAAAATGTACGTAGTGTTTTAAAAATATTTTTAATCATATAATCCTATGATTTTTGTTAAAATACAAAGCATTTGAAAATACATATTATCAAAATCAGGATAATGATTCGAGTTATTGCAGTGTAATGATAATGCTGTTTTAAATCTTTTTTAATTTCAGTTTCCACATTGTTTGTGCCCTTTAGGAAAACAACTTAAATAAATGTGTGATTGCTAAAAAGACAGAAATGTAGCAAAATATTCCTGTTTAATAGGTTTTTTATTCAGGCTCTGTCTATTTCTGGAGGCTCTACCTTGTCCAAAACTTTGGGTTCTGAAGAGATCTTTTACCAGATCAAAATACATCTATCAACCTGGCTAACAATCGTGAATTTGCTTTGTTTTTATAAATATACGGAGGTTAAAATCTCGCTACAAACAGTCAAAAACGTCGTGGTATATGAAAAACCTAGAAAACAAAAAAGAAATTAATTTTTACTTTCATAAATTTTTGGTGTCTTTCAATTTTAGTGTCATCATTGCAAAATATTCCTTTTTAATAGGTTTTTTGTTTAGCCTCTACCTTCTTTTAGAGGCTCTAGCTTGTCTAAAATTTTGGGTTCTGAAGAAATCCTTTGCCAATTTTCGACAATTATTATAAAAATAATTGCTTAAAAAGTTATAGAGCAATTCCATATGAAAGCGATCACCTTTTGGACGACCCCTCTCCGATTTTAAAATAAATAGTCTCAATCGATTGCCCAGCAAAAAATAATGTACCTACATATTTTTTTTTTTTATAGCGACTGGTTTAGTGGTGGTGTACACCACTGTCATGTGACAAAATTGAAGAATTCTTCATAAGGGACCTCATTGAAAGTTGTTTTAAAAAAAAACTACTAAAGCGATCGCAAAAATTATTAGGAATTTTTTTAATTTTACCTATAATATTTTTTGAAAAATATATAAATTTGTATAATCGAATTCGTAAGGCAATATCAAAACAAATGAGCAGCTTAAAGTGTAACAATTGTATCTAAAAATACTTGAGTTAATTTGGGCATTTTAATAATATTTTTTTTATAAATTAAAATTTTACCATATTGAGTTACAGCAATTTCATTCAGTTTACAGCAATTTACTAAGATTTAGAAGCGCCTACTAATTTTGTATACTTATTTGGTTGTTCTAATATGAATAATATTTAGTACATTTTTTATATGATTTTAGCAAACCGATTTTAAATTTCGCTTGACAAAAAGTTTACTTAAATTTAGTAGCGGGTACTAATTTTCTACTAATTACATTGTACTACTCGCCAGCAGACATGTGTTACTAAGATTGACAAAAATACCGCTGGGCAAAAATTAGCAAAATTTTTAGTTGCCATTACGGACTTTTTTTTGGTGAGCGTAGTTGTATCATTGCGTCTAATATTTCTTGTAATTCACCAAATTTGTATAAAAAAGTTGTTAAGAAGAATTTTTATGTAAAAATTTTGAAAATGATGATCCCATTTTTCGGATGAAACTTTATTAGCCATTTATAATTATAATTAATTTAATAGTTTTTTTTTAATAATATATTTATATGTAGCGCATTGTTTACAACATCTTTCTTAATACAAAACAATATAACTACAATTAGATTCTTCATCATGTGATTGGTTTAAATTTTATTTTTGTTAGGTAACTAAAGTTTAAGAACAATAATCTGGTCTCTTACTAAATGTGTTTTTTGTTTGTTTAATATATAAAATATTTTTTTAACGTTTGCTAATTTTATGTAAAAATGAATTTTATATACGTTTTGTGTTTATTTTTATGTATATAAATTTTATGAATTTTTCTTGTTAAAAAAAATAATTGGTACTCTGAGGGCCAAAAAAAGTACCTTTGAATATTTTTTTTGATACCGAAAAAAATCCCATTTTCCATCCCAGGTTAGTAGGTGTATGTGGTATTAAGAAAAACATTTTTCAATTTTATTTTGTCACAATCTTATTTTGTAATCAATTTTGTTTTATATTTAATTTTATTTAATAAAAAAATTGTATAAAATTGTTTTTTATTTAAATTCTTCGGTTCTGCTAGCACAAACAAAACCACAAAATTTTTTTTGATCTCTAAAAATTTTTCACCTAAAAATTTTTTTCACCTCATGATTCGACACAGTCGAATTACGTAAATTGATTGATTGGGTCGATTAATCGGATTAATTGGCGATTTATCGATTAACCGTTTAATGCAAAATAGATGAATTTATTTCATTAGTAAATACACAAAAAACTGCATTTTTGGGAAATATGATATAAAATCTACTGCATTGGTTTTTAAAGTGCTTGTTCAGTATAATTTAAAGCATACTGAGACTTTAGAATCTTGAAGTTTTTTTTTGAGGAATCTTAATAAAATGTTGAATATGCCAGACATCTGTGGTCTTTTGACAAAGCAAATAATTCTGTAAGGATATTATACATTTCTGACAAAAAGACTTGGTTTACCTAGGATCTTTAACTTTTTCAAAATTTTTGGATAAATAAACTTAAGTTTTTAGTTTTTATCATTTTTTAAGTCTATTTTAATAAGGGAACAAAATTTTCGAATTGAAATTACTTAACGTCAAAGTTAGGTGTATGTTTACTTAGAACACAAGAATGGAACAAAATATATGTTTTAATAGGAGGCTCGACTTTTTTTTTAAACTTTGAGTTCTGCTGACATCTTGTCAGATCCTTTATCAACCTAGCTAAAAATAATTAATTTGCTTTATTTTTGTAAATATACTCATGGAGGTTGAAGGCACGTTATAAATAAATAAAAATTAGTTTTTCTAGTTTGTGAAAAGAAATATAATAAAATGTGTTTTTTTTAAACAAGTGTTTTTATTAAAAGTCTACTGATAAGTAAATTAAAAAGAAAACATTTTCCGCAATAAGTATTCACAAAAAATTTTCATATTCTAAGGTTGAAATACTTTCAGAATCTAACAAATTTCGAAAGGAAAAGGAATTAGACACAGAATATGGAGCAATAATTTAACAGCAATATTTTCAGTTCTAAAGAATGACTTGTAAAACAACTTCCTTTCTTATATAACCATCATCTGATTTATGTTTGAAATTATTCGGGATTCGTAGAATTGGTTGTAGTAAAACAATATGTAGAAATAGTGTGTTTGGAACCGATTTTACAAAAAATTCTTGCGAGATGTTAGAAAAGGCAGTATTCCTTGTCTTCAAGGACATGAACATATAACTTAAAGAAATTCAGGAAAAAATGAAAAATTATCATATTTCCTAAGGGAATTTAGGATTTAAATTTTAGGAAAAATTAACGGCAAAATACATATAAAATCGACGTATTTTAACCGATTATTTGAGCCGAATAATTATTTCAGTTTTAAATTATTTGTTTCGAAATTAACCGAAATAGAGGCGATTAATCGAGGAATCGGTTAATCGATTAACCGAATTAGAAACACTAGTTTTACCAGATTTCGGGGAAATTTGTGCAGAAGGGAGAAAAAATTGCTTTGAAATCATTGAAATTTGCTCAATTTTCACTTAGTTACCGAATCTTCTAATATGTACAGAACTTTATTTGGCCGCTGCTTACGATGAAATATCTATCCTTAGCCTTCCTCTATTAATATGTATTTACACACTCGAAATACACTTTTACATTTTGAAAACCCGGTCAATTGCCTTTTTTGTTTAATTTAACGCCTTTTATTAGCTTTCTTTAAACGTTTTCTAAGAAAGAAGTTATTTAAGGTTTATTTAGACCTCAGCAAAACAACAAAATAATAAAAACGTTAGAAAAAAATATGTATATGTAAGTAAATATTGTATTGTATTTTATGGCTAAATAAAGTCTAAACTAAATTCAGGTATCCAAATTTCTATATGAAGTTTTAAAAAGTTTTTTAAATAATCTTCAAACAAATTTTAAAACCTTTTGTCAATTTGTATTTTGTTTATTTAGCTACATCGCTCTGGGTCTTAATGGAATTATTTAACTTGTATATTTTCTTTTAAAATAATAAAATTCGTGATTCCAATTGTATAACCTTTTTTTAATAAAAAATTTGAGATTAAACTACCACATTAACTGGAATTCCCAAAATTTCAGAATCATGAGTTTATTTTTATATCAAAACATATTTATTTTAAATTGGAAACATTTAATTAGCAATCTAACTTATATAGACTTTCAAGGCAGAAATAGTAGTTAAAAAGTAAAAATTTATAAAAATGCTGTCAAAATTTTTTTTTTATCCAAAAAATTGTTTTCACATCCAAAAAAGTTTTTCACCTCAAATTTTTTTACATTATTTGTATCCAAAACACTGGAAGACAGGGATGATAAAGTTCTTATATAAACTATTAGAATCTTCACGCACAAATTTCCCCGTTTTTTTAATTTTAATTTTTTTGATGGACTCACCGTTTTCAATTAAAGATCACAATTGAGAATAATAAACTACAAAAAATTTAACAGAAGCAATGCAATTAACATAAAAACAGACATAACGGTGTTTTTCCAGTTAAAAAAGATAGTGATGAGCAGTGGCGTACCCAGGGGGCTCGCGCCCTAATTTTGTTTATCATGTTTTGTACACATATATACAAAATACCTTGTATTTTTTGTTTCCAATTAATTTTTTTTGTAAGACCAATTGATTTTTTTTGCAAGTCCAATTGGGTTTTACCAGATTTTGCTGAAATTTGTGCAGAAATGAGAAAAATTTGCATTGAAATCAGGAAAATTTCTCAATTTTTTCTTAGTTACCGAACCTTGTAATAGGCACGGAACTTTATTTGCCTTTTTTATTCAATTTAACGATATAATTGCTATATTTCGTGTTTTGTTGAAGTCAATATATGAAAACAAGTGGTTATAGATATAGTGATGTAAAATTAAAGCTTTTTCATAGTGAAAAATAGACAGAATTGCCCAAAAATGACGATTAAAATTAAAAAAGAAAAATCCGAAAGAAAAGAACACAATTTAAATTCATAAAATAAAAAATAAAATTCAAAACTTCGCATTTGATACTTAAAAAGATCAATTAAAATTAAAAAATACCCTCCGCAATAAACAAAATTATTGAAATTCAACAAATATTTATTTTATAAAGTAGTTTAAATTTTATATGATCTTTATAAGGTACATCTGGAGTGATTCCAAAAGTAATTGTGAATTTGAGTAAAAATTTGCACATTGCTATTCCATGTTCCCATGATATTGGTGTATTTTCAAAAATGGCCTAAAGAAATATGACGCCAATCTAAAAATGTAATTAAAACCCATTTTTTGGGGCAAAATTTCATAATAAAAATAAACACTAACAGCGGTATTCATAAAAAATCTTAATTCAAGTCTCTAATACATATTGGTTAAAAAACATTTTAAGGCTAAAAAAGGATTATTCAAAATACTCATAATCAGTATTTTAAGTAATCAACGATTTTATGTTTTTTTTTTAACTGGAAGATGGCAACACTGTATTTTTTATTTGTCACATAAATCCTAATGATGCAAATCAATGAATACTAAACCATACGGTACTCGTTTCTATATATTTTTTTTTTGTCGTTTTTCAGAAAAATATTGTTTTTATGAAATAAAAAATTTATGAAAATTAGTTTATTAATTAAAAAAAGAAAAAGAGACAAAACAAAATGCACAGTAAAATTGTGTTACATAGATAATAATCTTACTGTAGATAAAAAAGTATTCAAATAACCGGTTTTATTTTCTTTGTTTTGATTAAACAAGACACCACTAGTTTATTTTTAAAAAATATTATCAAAAAATAGTATTATTTCACGGGAAGCATGCATTCAACCTCTTTCACATTTAGTATGATCTGGAAAAAATGTTTATTATTTGAGTAGTGTATTTTGACGATTAGGGCGGGAATGGGAGCAAATGATAAGGCTAATAAGGCGCACTCGAAGGGTTTTCATAGGAAAAGTGGGGTCATTTGTGGGCCTAGCCGGGAGTTGAAGGGGTCAATCGACAGGTCTACCGGAGTCGAAACTTTCCCTAGAACATTCCGAGGAGATACTTTCAGGGCTACCCCCAAAGAACATAGCGAAAGAGCCTCATCATGTCTAGGGCATCGAAATACATGTATCAACCTAGCTAAAAATCGTGAATTTGCTTTGCTTTTTGTAAACATACTGATGTGTAAGCTCGCTACAAACAATGAAAAATAACAATCAAAAAACCTGGTGGTATATGAAAAACATTGAAAACAAACAAAAAATTTATAATTATTACTTGAGCCTGAGTATAACGGAGAAAACAAAATTTATTTATGTAAATAGTACATTTTTGGTCTCTTTCAATTTTAATATTATCATTGTGCCTGTTAGGAAAACAACTTAGCCAAGTGTGTGATTGCTAAGAAGACAGTAATGTAGCAAAATATTCGTTTTTAATAGGTTTTTTGTTCAGGCTCTGATTTCTTTTAGAGGCTCTAGCTTGTCTAAAACTTTGGGTTCTGAAAGAGATCTTTTGCCAATTTTCGACAATTATTATGTCCATATAACCCAAGGACGTACCTCCCATAGGGGACCCAGAAATCGATTTCAGAGATAAAGCGCACTCAAAGGGTTTTCATAGGAAAAGTGAGGTCATTTGTGGACCTAGCCGGGAGTTGTAGAAACTTTCCTTAGAACATTCCCAAGAGATACCTCTGGGGGGTGCCACCAAAGAACGTAGCGAAAGATATTGGGTACATGTACGGAAACTTTTTTCGGGTAATGTTACCTATTTCTGACCCGATTGGGGCGGGAGTGGGGGCAAATGAAAGCGCTAATTACCACGATTATTACGTCCATATAAACCAAGGACTTACCTCCCATAGGGGACCCAGATTGATTAATATTGACTTAATTTTTTCATTTAAAAAAAGGATCTGGCAAAAAACGAGTCAGGTAGCCAAGATCCTATACTGTATACTCATTTTCGTATCAGACGTACAGAAAATCCTATTATTTTGACAGTCAGATTCTGAGAATCTATGTGTTGCATTTTCTTAAAAACAAAGAAAAAAGCATACAAAACAGCTGTGAAGTAAATTGGCGGTATAAACGAAGGCAACAATGAAGTTGATAATTAAACATTTTTTATTAGAATGGGGATAAAAAATTCCGTTTAGGGATTCGAGGATTTGTTGGGGATAAGAACAACATTTAAGGGGATTTTTTTGGGATAAAATATTAAAAAAATAATCTTTTTTTTAATATTTATTATTTTTTCAACGCTGTTAATATATTCGAATTGGTGGTAACAGTACAGAGGTGCCAAATATGCTTACAGGAAGCATCATAGAAAACTTCGATTTCCGAATTATCTAGCGTGGTCTGGAAAAAATGTTTATTATTTGAATAAAAAATCAAGAGTGAATTTACTTACAGTCCTATTTCCCAGGATATCCTGCGCTATGCGGATAAATATTTTGTGTTGCTTTATATAAAGAAAAAGCGGTTAATAATAACACTGTGCGACAAATGGTAGGTGTCAGTGATCGTCACGGGATCTGCTTACCAGGAAATGTTATATCGGTCAAACAAAAAGTTATACGTGTCCCGGAGTTTCGCTGGGTGAGGTCTACGAATCGAAGTATATCGATTTCAAGTTAGTAAGCATCGTAAAGGTGAAATTGTAATTTGTTGTGCCTTTTTTGCGAATACCGCAAAGTGAGGTTCAGGAAAAATGTTAAGCTTAACACCGGCTACAACATAGTCAAAGGAAAGCGGATTTTTAAGGTACATAAAATGACTATTCCCCTATATGTTACTATACTTAAAATAGTTTGTAATTAAAAATAACAGAAAATGTCATTTATATGAAATGATATTAGTACAATGACTTAATTGTGTGACCACGACTGTATATTAATTTTTGGCAATTTTACTACTATTTAATTAAAACTACAAAAAAACGTACATTTGGAAAAAGTACTTCAACCGGGTAGACCGATCTACCCGGTCTAGCCCGTAAAGACCGGTCGACCTGCTTTTTAACCAGTCTGACTGGTCTTGAATTAAGGAATTTTTACTTACACTTTGCCGTAACACTTGGAGTTGTTGGAGGATATCCTCTTGTTTTTGGCGATTTTCGACTTGCTGTAAAAGAGAAAATCCGGTTAATATGTAATAATATAAAAGCGAAAAAACTTTGAACTTAAAACAAATTTAAAAAAAAATTATCCTTAAATTTGATAAAATTTTTTTAATAATTATAAAAATTTTTCCATGAACTTTTTTCAGTGTCCTTACAAGGCCTTCCGCTTTGTAAGGACACTGCTTTTAACAAGCTTTTTGCTATACTTTTTTGCCTTTAAATTAAATTGAACTATACTGAACTCCTTTATAATCTAAACATACGTTTTCAATTTGGAAAAATTTATCGATTTTTTTAGATTTATGGATTTTTATAATATTAATCAAATTTTATTTAAATTTACCGTTTTTTAAATTTATAAATATAAAAAAATATCGAATTCGTACTAAATTTATGGACTTTTATAAAATTTTGTATTTGGATAGAATTTATTTATTTTTTTAAACTTTTAAATTAAAAAAAATTTTTATGGATTTTTATAAAATCTTTCAATTTTTAAAAAAATTTCGATTTTCAAAACTTTTTCGATTTTTTTATTTTTAAACAATATATTAAATTTTAAAACATTTTTTAATTTCAGTATCGACATTGTGCCCTTTTGGAAAACAATTTAACCAAATGTGTGATTGCTAAGAAGACAGAAATGTTGCAAAATATTCCTTTTTAATAGGTTTTTTTATTCAGGATCTGCCTATTGCTGGAGGCTCTACCTTGTCTAAAACTTTGGGTTCTGAAGAGATCTTCTACCAGAT
Organism: Eustalomyia histrio; assembly: GCA_949748255.1. Lineage (NCBI taxonomy): Eukaryota > Metazoa > Arthropoda > Insecta > Diptera > Anthomyiidae > Eustalomyia > Eustalomyia histrio. The sequence continues at coordinate 211,329,100 of OX456523.1, read as the reverse complement.
CAAAATACATCTATCAACCTGGCTAACAATCGTGAATTTGCTTTGTTTTAACAAATATACGGAGATTAAAATCTCGCTACAAACAGTCATAAAACGTCGTGGTATATGAAAAACCTAGAAAACAAACAAAAAATTAATTTTTACTTGAGCCCGAGTATAAAGGAGAAAAAAAATTTATTTTTATTAATTATTGGTCTCTTTTAATTTTAGTGTTATCATTGTGCCCGTTAGGAAAACAACTTATGTAGCAAAATATTCCTTTTTAATAGGTTTTTTGTTCAGGCTCAGTTTTTAGCGAATTTTGCACAATAAAGCACACAAAATCTAATACCTAAAAGAAAGATGAATGCATATAAAATAATTCTAAAATAACTTATTTGCAGCCAAAACTTTTTATCGTTTTTAAGCAAAAGCCGTGAACCCTTTGTGACGCACGCGACGCACGTTACACTTTTTCTAGTAGTATATAAATAAACAGAATTAAGTTTATTTTAACCAAAAAAAAAATTAAATTTTTTAATAACATAACGCGACGCACGTTACGCTTTTTCTAGTAGTATATTAATAAACAGAGTTAAGTTTATTTTAACCAAAAAAATAATTTAATTTTTCAATAACATTTCTTACTACAAATTTTTAACTAACCAACTAAAAGTGCTGTGTAGCCTTTAGGAAACACAATAGACAATTTTTAATTTTTGTTCTTATTCCTTAAAAAATTTACATGAGGGGCGGATCCAGCTCAAGCTTTTGGAGGGGAACTTTTTTGATTTTTGTATGCCCTCCACTATATATGATGAGGGTATATATCAGTTTGTCATTCCGGTTGTAACATGTCGAAATATAGGTCTAAGACCGTTTAAAGTATATAAATTCGTGATCCTTATGTAATTTTAAGTCGTGTTAGCGAGGTCTGTCTGTGAAAATTGCGATCACGGCTTGAAACCACAATCAGAGTTGCTCATTTTTGCCTAGATTGAAAATGATGAAAATCGGTCCAGCTGGTAAAAAGTTATGAGTGAAAATGTAAAGGTATTTCTAAATCATAGTAGCGCCCGGTAAATAATATATTTTCTCAGATATTTTTCACGTTAAAAATTATTTTCACATCTAAAATTTTTTTCCACCCCAAGAACTCACCGTTTTCTATTCAACAAGCGCAATTTAAAATAACAATTACAAACATTGTTTTCACATCCAAAAAAGTTGCACCTACATTATTTCACATTCAATTTTTTTTACATTATTTGTATCAAAAACACTGGAAGACAGGGATGATAAAGTTATTACATAAACTATTAGAATCTTAAAAGTTTTACTATTCACATTTATTTTTTTAATTTTAATTTTTTTGCTTGACTCACCGTTTTCAATTAAAGATCACAATTAAGAATAATAAACTACAAAAAATTTAACAGAAGCAATGCAATTAACATAAAAACATACATAACGGCATTTTTCTAGTCAAAAAAGATAGTGATGAGCAGTGGCGGACCCAGGGGTCCCGGGCCCCAAATTTTTTTTATCATGTTTAGCACACATACATATATACAAAATAGCTTGTATTTTTTGTTTCCAAATTATTTTCTTTGTAAAACCAACTGATTTTTTTGCAAGTCCAATTGGGTTTTACCAGATTTTCCTGAAATTTGTGCAGAAATGAGAAAAATTTGCTTTGGCATCAGGGAAATTTCTCTCAGTTACCGAACCTTGTAATAGGCACGGAGCTTTAATTGCCTTTTTATTTAATTTAACGATATAATTGCTATATTTCGTGTTCCGCTGAAGTCAATATATGAAACAAATAGTTATAGATATAGTGGTATAAAAATAAAGCTTTTTTATAAAAAAAAATAGACAGAATTGCCCAAAAATGACAATTAAAATTAAAAAAGTAAAATCCGAAATAAAAGAAGACAATTTAAATTCAAAAAATTACAAATAAAATTTAAAAACTTATACTTAAAAAGATCACTTACAATTAAAAAATACCAAGCGTAATTAACAAAATTATTTAAATTTAACAAATATTTATTTAATTTAGTGTTTTTAATTTCAATTGATGCTTTATAAATTGGAGTGATTCCAAAAGGTTTTGAAACAATAATCTATGAATTTGAGTAAAAATCTGCACGTTGCTATTCCATGTTCCCATGATATCAGTGCTGTTTTTTATTTGGAAAAATTCTATGTAGTTCACGGTGACGTTGTGCAAAATGGCCCCAAGAAATATGACCCCTATCTTAAAATGTAATTAAGACCCATTTTTTGGGGCAAAATTTTATAAAAAAATAAACACTAATTTTTTGCTATCCCAATTAAAACTAGAAAAGTAATTATTGTAGATATCCACTATATTGTAATAAAAATTATAAAAAGAAAATTAATGTAATTATTGAGTTTTTAAGTTTTCTTTTAAAAAATTATCACTATAGTTGAATTGTCTTAAATTTCAATATGTTTATTTTAAAATAGAGTTTTTTTCAAAACAGTTTTAACGACAAGTTTTGGTAAATTTATATGCAAATTTTCATAGCAAACTGAATAAGAGTTGCCACTCGAAAATTACCGTTTTAAGTTTTTATTAATGCAGTTAACAAAATTATTGAAATTTAACAAATATTTATTTTATTTAATTTAGTGGTTTTAAATTTCAATTGATGCTTTATAAATTGCATTTGGAGTGATGTCAAAAGTTTTTGAAACAATCTTTGAATTTGAGTAAAAATTTGCACGTTGTTTTTCCATGTTCCCATAATATCAGTGCTTTTTTTTATTTTTAAAAATTCAATGTAGTTCATGGTGACGTTGTGCAAAATGGCCCCAAGAAATATGACCCCTCTTTTAAAATTTAATTTAATTTTGGGGCAAAATAAAAACTAACAGCGGTATTCATAAAAAAATCTTAATTGAAGTTTCTAATACATATTATAGGGTCCGCCAAATAACTTTTTTTTTTTTTTAAATGCTATAAAAAAAACCTACTGAATATTTTTCAAAGTAATGTCGCAATATTTCCCAGCGTTGTTCAAGCGTATACACAACCATATTCGTTCAGCGGAAGGATAAAACTATCAAATCAGACATGAGCTAAGTGTTACCATTCACGAAATAAGCACTAGTTGAAAAAAACGTTAGATGGCGGACCCTATAGTTAAAAAACATTTTAAGCCTTAAAAGGGATTATTAAAAATACGTATTTATAATCAGTATTTTAAGTAATAAACGATTTAATGTTTTTTAACTTGAAGATGGCAACACTGTATTTTTTTCACATTAATCCTAATGATGCAAATCAATGATTACTAAACCATACGGTACTCGCTTCTATGTATTTTTGTCATTTTTTGGAAAAATATTGTTTTTATGAAATAAAAAAATTATGAAAACTTGTTTATTAATTTAAAAAAAAAAAAGACAAAAAAAAAATGCACAGTAAAATTGTGTTACATAGATAATGATTTTATTGTAGATAAAAAAGTATTCAAATAACTGGTTTTATTTTTTTTTCTTTTGATTAAACAACATACCATTAGTTTACTTAAATAATATCAATATCAAAAAATATTATTTCTGCTTAAGTTCTTTATCCGGAATTGAAAACGGGTCGCTCCTATTTTTGTAAATTTCCGTCTGACTATTTTTTAAATTTGGGCAATAGTTTCTTTTATTAACAAAATATCACATTTTTCAAATAAAAATGGATCTTACCAATTCTTTTGATCAAATAGAGAATGTCCATTATTTATTAAACAAAAACAAATAACTTATTTTGATTAAATTGCAATTTTTTGCAAAAATGTTTAAAATGAAAATAAACACAAAGCAAAAATGTAATTTTAAAATATGGTCGAACCAATTTTAAAATTTGTTTATTTACACAAGATTTAAAAAATGTATTTTAGGCTAAAATTCGTTTATGAATACAATTTTAGCAAATTTTGCTAAAAATTGATTTGAAATGCTGTTTAAAATTTTTATAAATACCGCTGGTAATATTTTGCTATACCAATTGAAAATAGAAAAGTAATTATTGTAGATATCCACTATATTGTTGTAATCAAAATTATAAAAAGAAAATTGGTGTAATTATTGAGTTATTTAAAAGTTTTCTTTTAAAAACATGATCACTATAATTGAACTGCCTTAAATTTTAATATATTTAATTTAAAATAGTTTTTTTTTTTCAAAACTGTTTTAACGACAAATTTTGGTAAATATATAATCAAATTTTCATAGCAAACTGACTAAGAATTGTCAAATGTTCTTTCACCTAGAAAAACATTTATTAACAATTTGAATTAACTAGAAAATTTTTTATTAAAAAAATAAGGTTATTTGCAAATCGATTTCGAATGTTTCCACAGGTTTTGTTTTGGAAACAAACAACCAAAACCAGAACGTAAGGGTTAGCCATGTATCAAGATTTACAAAAATACCACGTGAACAATTTTATTAAATTTAAAAAATTTTTCAAAGGATTGACATAATGTTTACATTGTAATCAGTTTTTAGAAATTTTATTTTTTTGCCAGATTTTGTGTACATAAAACCGCCAGACTTAAAAATTTTCTTCGCTATTTCAAAATCGCTACGTTTGGCAATAAATCGCAATATTTGACAGCCCTGACACACATGTTGCTTAATTTGTGCATTTTTTGACGCTAATTATTTTCATAGGCTTTTAAAAATATTAAATTTGGACTTACCTTTTTAGAATATATATTTTGTAGATGTTTCACTTTATTTATGAGGATTTTGTTCTTGATTGAATTGTTTGCTTCTGTCGAACCTTGTGTTGTTTTGTTCGTGAACAAACTAGCTCAATTGAACAATTTACGTAATTGATCGAGTATAGTTCACTAAAGTTTAAGACCAATCGTTCATTTTATATGCCATGTTGTGAAAAAGATAAATCTCTTTTTCTCTTAGTTACCGAATCTTATAATATTTACAGAACTTTATTTGGCCGCTGCTTACGATGAAATATCTATCATTAGCCTTCCTCTATAAATATTTATTTCCACACTCGTAATACTTTAAATATACTTTAAAATAATACTTTAAAATTTTTAAAACCCGGTCAATAGCCTTTTTATTTAATTTAACGCCTTTTAGCTTCCCTGCGGGAAAAAAGGGTCAATTGGGAATTGGGACCTGTCCCGTAATAGGTGAAAACTGGACCGGTTCCGAAAATACATTACACGAGATAGGTGAAAAGAGGACCGGTTCCTAAAGTACCTACCACGTGACCGGTTTAAAAGTCATAACATGTTCTTTTAGACCAGTCATGTGACATGTCACAAAGGGCTATTGGAGGACCGGTTCCTAAAGTACCTACCACGTGACCGGTTTAAAAGTCATAACATGTTCTTTTAGACCAGTCATGTGACATGTCACAAAGGGCTATTGACCCCCTCCTAGGACAAGCCCATTAGACCGTACCTCAAAAATAAAGTTCACCTTACACCCTCAAATATAAAGTATTTTAACAAGAAAATTTCGAAAATGTTTTTTTTTTGGCCGAACGTAGGGGTCGCCATTTTATATTTTTCGTTATATCTTCGACACTTACCGTCGGATCATAAAGTGTTGTATATCAATGTTTTTTGTCTCTCGATGTTTTCCTCGAACAAGCCATTGACCTCAAGTAACCCGTCTAGTATTAACCCACCAGATCTTAGTTGCTACCACCTTAATGTACCACCCTAATATTTTAAAATGAAAGCTCGCAAAAAAGGGTTATATATCAATGTTTTTGTCGCAATGATACCAATTTTTTGCATCAAAAATCATTGACCCCAAGCACCCTTTTATACTACTTAAGGGGTAACACCTACATATGTAAAAAGCCTATATATAAAAACTTCCTTTTTTTATTTTTTTTTTATTTACGGAGATGTGTTAGATTGGTTTTCACAAGATATATGAAGGAGTACAAAAAAATATTTGTTTTACACAAAGTTTTACAAAATGATAGTATATTTACAACAGAGGTGCACGGCACGCAGCATTACTTAATCAATTTTTGGTGGATTTCTCTGAAATTTATAATGCATATGGAAAACTAAATTATATATGGAGTTTTTGATAGGACGGTAACGAAAAATATAAAATGGCGACCCCTACGTTCGGCCAAAAAAAAAAAAAAAACATTTTCGAAATTGTCATGTTAAAATACTTTATATTTGAGGGTGTACGGTGAACTTTTTTTTTTTGCCTATAAGGTGGTACGGTCTAAAGCCCATGTTAAAGTGACCGATCCCGTGACCGGTCCCAATCACAATGAACCGGTCACGTGACGTGTCCTGGGATATCCTTTACCCGGTTTCTTTAAACGTTTTCTAAGAAAAAAGTAATTAAAGGTTGATTTACACGTCAGCAAAACAACAAAATAATAAAAACGTTAGAAAAAATATGTAATATACATATGTATATGTAAATTTTGTATTTTATTAAATATTGTATTTTTATATGTAAGTATTGTATTTTAGAATTTATTTAGCTACATCGCTCTGGGTCTTAATGGAATTATTTAACTTATATATTTTCTTTTAAAATAATAAATTCGTGAATCCAATTGTATAAACATGGTTTAATAAAAAATCTGAGATTAATTAACCACATTAAGTCGTAACTTAATAGTTAAATAGTAAGAATTTATAAAAATGCTGTCAAATCTTGGAAATTCTTGGCTTTTCTCTTTTAAATGTAAATAAAATATTTGTCATAAAATTTGTTTAATTATTGTAGTTGATAAAATATTAAAAATAACAAAAGTTAACAAATAAATTATTTGTTTGTTAGTATAAGTAGTGCAGGTCATACAATACAATTGCTATATTTCGTGTTGCGGCGAAGTCCATGTATGAAATCAACCCAGCAAAAGCATGGTAAGAAACAGGTCATTACTGTGTGGATTACTATGTTATGATAGGTCATTACGGTTCGCATTAATTTAAAATACAAAATAATGAGCTACTGATAATGGGTGGTAGGATTACATGCAATATAATGATTTACTGGTAGTTACTGATATAAGTACCAAATTGGTATTTCGGTTTTTTTTTTGTTTTGAAAAACTATAAAATATAAAATTATCTGTTGTAAAAAGTGATTTTGCAAAAATTTTAAAGGGTTTCTAATAGCATTGCATTTATATAAAAAAGTAATTATTTTTTTTTATAAATTTAAATGCAAATTATTATTATCAATTTCTTTAAGTAAGAAAGTTTAACTTGAGTAAGATCCACTATTATTTTATTAACAGTAACTACTTACTTTACCGTTTTCAGTAACCACTTATTTCTTCACTATAAGTAACCAGGCTGGTAACTCATTATTCTCACTTTTTTTTTAATGACCACCCATGAATTTTGGGACATCGCGAACAAAAGTAATTAAGCGAGTAAATAGCCTGGTAACTAGTGAAACCTACTACTCTCTTACTCTACTTACTCTCTTAATTATTTGTTAGTCTGTTTTTGCTGGGAACTTTCGTACAAAGGTTGTCCCAAATATTTAAAGAAAAGTCAGGTAAGTAGGTTCTTTTTTTTACAAGTAGTTATACAGGATGGCGCAAAAATAACCTTCCGATGTTTTTTTGGCTGTAATTTAAAAAAAAAAATGAAAAACTTTGATTCTTCTTGTGGATTATTTTTATTTGATCTTTTAATTTTTTTTACATCAAGTCGAGAATATGATGTCATGTAAATGGCCGCCGCCACAGTTGATTGTCAGTTGAGCCCTTTTTATGGCATTTTCCATCACTTTGGCAAAAACTTCCGGCGGCAGGTCCTCAAATTCCTGACGGATATTGTCTTTATGAGCTGCAAGAGTCTGAGGCTTGTTGACATAAACCCGCGACTTCAAAAAGCCCCACAAAAAGAAGTCTGGAGCGGTCAAATCAGGCGATCTTGCTGGCCAGTGCAAATCGCCAAAACGGGAGATTAGGCGCCCGGGAAATGCATCCTTCAGCATATCGGTTGTGGCACGTGCAGTGTGTGGCGTTGCACCGTCCTGTTGGAACCACATGTTTTCCAATCCCAATTCATCAAGTTGCGGCAAAAAGAACTCGTTGATCATTGCTCTGTAGCGCTAACCATTCACAGTAACCGTTTGGCCCGCGACGTCTTCGAAGAAAAAAGGTCCGATGACTCCTCCAGCGAAAACAGCACACCATACAGTGACTTTGAGCGGGTGTAATGGCTCTTCGTGGGTTACACGCGGATTTTCAGTGCCCCAGAAGCGTAAATTTTGCTTATTTACGTACCCGCTAAGATGGAAATGGGCCTCATCACTCATGATTATTTTTGATGAAAAATCATCTTCATTATTGCTCAAATAAATAGTCACCAATATTCCGCGTTCTGGAGCAGTGTAGCGTAACATTGTTTATTAACGTGTATTTCGCATGTGTTTACTACACAAACGTAAAAACAGAACTGACATTAGGGGCCAATCGCAAAATTTATAGCATTTTCTGATAGGAGGATTACTTTTGCGCCACCTTGCAGATACAACAGAGTTAAAAAAATAAAGCTTTTTATAAAAAAAATTATTCATAAATGTAGACAAAATTGCACAAAAATAGCAAATGAAACAAAAAAAAAATCCGAAATAAAAGAACACAATTTTTTTAAATAAAAAAAAAAATACAAATAAAATTCAAAAATTCGCAATTGATACATAAAATATCACTTTTCTTTTTAAATGAAAGTCGAGTTTTTTTTAATATTCACGAATAAATAACTTTGTGCATTATTGCAATATTTCTGTAAATAAACCGCTTCTTTTCAGAACAATTATCTAAAAGTAGAAGATCTAATCTCACATACGTGATACGATTTGTAAAAAAAATTGCTAAAAAGGTTTTATTAGTTTGAACATGAGGTATTTACCCAACTTTGAGCCGCTAAAAGTATCCAAAACGGCACAGATTTTACAGGAACATGGAATATCCATGTCTAAATTTTCAGTGATATCCATAGGGTGACTCTTTGTTTTTTTTTTAATGGCATTTCATATTTAATTATTTCAATTGGTATTTTTTTAAATGACGTTTTTGAAAATTGGAAATAATCTTTTTTAAATTTAAAATGTGATTTTTTGATTTACAATTGATATTTTTTTAAATGAAAATGTTTTTTTTTTCTAATTAAAATTACTTATAAAATAATTATTTATTAGTCTGTAAATCTTAATAAAATAATGAACATATAAATTTAGTAATTGGTATGTTTAATTCAATGCGTAGAAAAGCTAAAGTAGAGTTTATTATTGAAGACTACTGAAATCGTAAGCTGCACTCAGAGTATTATGTAGTTATGCATTTATTCGAAATGATTTACTTTTTTTTTTATTTTTTTCATTTGTTTGAAATTTCATTTTATTAAGTCAATGGAATATATAAAATTTCCTTACGGACTATGTTAGATACAACATGAACTATATTAAAAAAAATACAAATTGAAAAGTAACATTTAAAGGTTTCTTTCGAAGTACAAAATTCAATGACATGGTTTGGATTTTTATTGAAAGCAATTTCATTAATATAATTAATATCATTACATGCGCGATTTAAAAAACTATCTTTGGCATTGTTAGTGCGATGACAAGAAATGTTAAATATATAATGCTTATGGCGAATTTAATAAAAATTTACACACAAAATGGAAATTTGTGTTTTTTTCTCGGTAGCAGTTTTTACAAATTTAAATTTTGTTTGCTGTCTGTTTCAAAAAAAAATATATATTCAAAAAATTTCAATTTGTTTTTTTATTTAAGCTGGTTGTATATATACAAAATTATTTCAACTCAAATTACAAGAACTTCATAAACACACATACATACACAAACACATTCACACAAAAAGTGTCTATAGCTATGCGTACATACATTTTGTTGATTTAAAAAAAAATACAAAAAATAGGATATCCACTTAAAATAGCACTAAAAAGTTCTAAAAATCAACCATTCAAAGAATTGAAATTTGACCTTAAAATCCAAAAATTTTACAAAAAATGTTTTTTAATACAAAAATTAACAAATTAATACCAAATAATATATTCGTTTATGTTTTTACAATTTTTAATTGTGTCCAAAATATATTTAAAAAAATAAATAAATAAGAAGGATAAAAAATGTTGCTTGAAAAAAAGAAAAAAAATATATTTTTTTCGTAAGACAATCTCGAAACGAATTAGTATACTTAAAATGTAACAAGTGTATTTAAAAGTAATTCAGTCAATTTGTGCATTTTTAATAATTTTTTTTATATATTAAAATTTTTCTATATTTTACTATTCATTGAGGTTAGTTCACTCTAATTTATCAAAAAATTTTGTTAATTAGAGATTTATAATGTGATAAACTTTGTACAGAATTTTACCAATGTTTAGTATCGGTTATTAACTTTCCTGCTATTTCTATTTCACTAATATTTAGTAAAATTTGGTGCTGATTTTAGCAGATCTACTTAAATTGCAGTTTACAGCAATTTACTAAGATTTAGTAGCGCTTACTAATTTTTTAAACTAATTTCATTCAACTAATATTCATTATATTATTAAGTATTTTTTTTGCTAATTTTAGCAAATCGATTTTAAATTTAACTTTACAAAAAGTTTACTAAAATTTTGTAAGGGCTACCAATATTTTCTACTAATTTCATTCTACTACATGTCAGTAGACATGTGTTGCTAAGATTAGCACGAAATACCGCTGGGTTAAAATTTGCAAAATTTCCCGTAATAACAACAAAATTTTCAGTTGTCATAACAGACTTTTTTTTGGTGGTTGTAAAATGCGTTATATAGAACGATCTTTTAGCGTGGTACTGAAATAATTTTTTTATATCAAATAAAAAATGCACGAAATTAAAATAAAACATAAGTATAAAAATAATTAAGTAATAACTATCGGTAGTACAACGAAGCGTATAAGTGATATCAACAAAATATTATTAAATAAAAATCACTCATACGCCATATGGGAAATTTCATTAATACCAATCAATACCTTGAATAGCCATTATGTCAACTTTGTTTCTTAATATTGTCTTAAACTGTTGCTGCAATCGCCTATGATTCTTCGAGAGTTTAATTTATTTTGTTGCTGCATCTTTTTAATTGTGCTGCTGTCCACAATTTTTTTTAATATAAAGAGATTAAGTAGTGGAATAAATCAGGTTCTTTAAAACTGATGGATTTTTATATTCTTTGAGGCAAGAGTCATAAAAACTTACATGTAAAAAATTACTCACCAAAAAAAAATATATATTTATTTTAAAAATTTCAAACAGGCTTTCATAAAAAAATATTTTCGTTTTTTAACACTCTGTTTCAATCCCTTCCCAGCAAAAAAAATGGTAGTCATTCTGTGACTATAACTTCTTTCATTGCTTCCTAAACTTCAGTTGACATTCTTTTATGATTTTTTGGTGTTATTCTTAGGCACTTCCAAAAGAATTCATGTGTTCATATTTCAAATGCAGTGATCTGGATATAAACCCTATGCATATCTTAAAAAAAATCACTCTTCATTACTTCTGAAGCATAAGTTATAGTATATCGTATATTTTTTTTTGAATCTTAAGCATTTATTCAAATTGAGAAAATAGTTCTGATGAACTTTTTTAATTTTTTTATTAAATCATTTTTATACCCTCCACCATATATGGTGAGGGTATATATCAGTTTGTCATTCCGTTTGTAACATGTCGAAATATAGGTTTAAGACCCCATAAAGTAAATATATTCGTGATCCATATGCAATTTTAAGTCGATTTAGCGATGTCCGTCTGTCTGTCTGTTGAAATGGCGATCACGACGCGAAGACGCAAGCGGGGGTGCCTATTATTAAACATCCTCCCGAGCAGTTTAGTATTTAAAATGAGCAAAATCGGTTCAGCGGTTCAAAAGTTATGAGTGAAAATGTGAAGGTACCTCTAAATTTTCCATACAAATTTGTACAATTTTTCTGTATCTATTTTTTTTTTTCTGTTAAGTAAGTAAAAATGTTATTAAGTCTTCTTATTGTTCGATTACATTTATTGTCTTACATACTATGAGAATAATAACATTCTTAGAGCTATATGTGTGTTACTCTCTAATAACTAAGTTAACGTAAAAATCAACAATTTTAAAGTCGCTAACAGAGCAGACCTCTGTAAATAACATTGCTAAAACTAAATAAATAATCACCCTTATTCTAGTTGTCGTTGTCAATGTCGTCGTCGTTTTTGAGTCAACATCACTTTGCTTCGACGTCAACATCACTTCAACACCAAATTGGTATTCTAAAACAGTGTTGTAACGACGTCGACAGTTTATCGATTTAAACAAAAACACATCTCTAAAAATTGTGTCGGCAGATTTATTTTGTTTTTTATTTTTGCGAAAAAAATGTGTAATTTAAATTCTGATACCAGTGATGAAGAAAATAAAAAAAATCTAGTATTGGAAAGAAGACTTCTCATACAGAAATCCAATATCTTTAATCTGCCGGATAACAAGTGAGTAGCAAAATCAAAGTCTGTTACTTTAAAGAATGTTAATCTTATAATTCTTTTAAAAGGTTTGAAAGTTACTTTCGACTGAATAAAACAGCCTTCAAAGATATGCTGGAAACAATTGCACCTAATTTGAAAACCGGAATCAAGTCCACATTTATTTCCAAAACAATAAAGTAGGCAGCTACATTAAGATTTTTAGCCCAGGAGTCGTACATGCTCAGTGTTGGTAATGACTTTAACTTAGGGTTCAGCTGTTTCTGAAACTGTAGAAGATTTGCCACAGCTTTCTCCAGCGGGCTCAATATAAATTGCTTGAATCTTCCGCCACCAATAGCATTAACTTTAAATTTTAAGTCTCGCCAAACCTATAAATAAATTTTGTTATATTTTTATAATGCACTTTTTATGATCATGCTTTCTTTACCTTCTGCCATCCATCTCACATTATTCTCTGTGAGCCAAGTGCATTTAATAAATTTGATATTTCTTCCCATTTTTTTTCAGTCATTACTTTTCCTCAAGTCGTTACTAAAAATTGTGTCGACAAAATCAGAGTCGTTTCAAGACAATATCGTCGTCACATTTTCTTACAGAATACCAAATACTTGTCGACAGTTATCAATTATTTTCGATAACGACAACGGGCATACCAATTTCAAAAAAAAATCCCAAGACGACATTGTCTTGTGTCGATGACGACAACTAGAATACGGGTGAATATTACTAGAACTAAATAACAAAAGTTCGTTACATAACTTGACAAAACATATTCATATTACAGTTCATGCAAAATTTAGTATATACGTATATCATCTTCAGCCCCTATGATGGAGGGTATTCAAAGATTCGGCACAGCCGAATTTAGCCCTTTTTTACTTGTTTATATTTTAGTTTAAAATTTCATGAAGGTTAGAATTTATGCAATTTTGCAATTTTTATAAAAGTTTTGAAAAAGAGATTTTTTTTTTACCTTTTATTGAAACTAGCTGGCCTGTCATTTGCATTTTTTCAGCCTCAAATATTTATGACGACGCAATCTGTGCATTTTTGCATTAGGTATTTAATTTAACACTACATCCTTTCCAGTTTTAATTCAGAATTTATCAAAATAATTTTAAAATTGTGTAAAAATTATTTTAAATTGCCCAAAAATGTTTTAAAATTGTGAAAAATTATTTAAAATTTTCCAAAAATGTTTTAAAATTGTCTAAAAATGTTTCAAAATTGTACAACCAGTTTTTAAATTACCAAAAATATTTTAAAATTTCTCTAAAAATTCATTAAAATTCTTGAAAAATATTTCAAAAATGCTTTTTTACTAATGCAGAATTATTTATTTGTTTTAGTAAAAAGTATTTGTATATCAATGCATAAATTTCGCTTCTTTCAATTTATTTTTTCTGCATTCTTATGAATTAAATTTTCATCAAAGCTTAAATATTACAAAGTATATAATATTTTCCACTCATGCATCAGAATATCTTATTAATGCATCGTCATTGCTTCCTTAGAGTAAAGTATGAGTAATGCTAGTAGCTACACTTGAATACTTCCATCCTATGACACGCTAATGTTAAATTCATCGATGAAACCATCAGAAAAGAAGTGATGCCTTTGCCATAGTAGTAATGCTTTTATTGCTTCTTTGGCAGCTTCATTTTTGCTGGGTTATTAAATAATTGGACGGAGACAAAAACATTTATTTTTTCTGCTCTACAACTTATACAAATATCATCAAAATCGCAGTGAACCCTCCGTTTGATACGAACATCTTGTTGACCCGTATAAAAGCTTTAGTATTTTTGCCTATTGGAAAAAAACTCTCAGCTAATTCATATATTTTTTGGTTTCTATGTTTTAGATTTTAGATAATGCTATTTTGTAAAAGTAATAGTTTTAAATATTTTTTTTTTAAGTTTTTTTTAATACATATTTGTCCTTTTTTTTGCTACATATTGTTTGCGAATATTTTCGTTTATAAGGTGAAATAAATTTCAAAGGGAAATTATCGAAATATTGTGACATGATTAATGTGGCAATAAATTTCGATGCCACAACGAATCTGTGTTTTTTTCCTGTGTGGCAAATTAAACATCATTGATTATATTATTTTATTTTTTTTTTTACAAGCAAGCATTGTTGATGGGTTCCTTACGATTGCCATGAAATTTGGTTATGTTATAGAGGGGAAGAAATAACAATTGATATTTAATTGTAAACTAAATTTTTGTTGGTTTGTATTTAATTTACATAATAATTAGGTAAATGTATATTTTGCCACAAAAAAATCACAATCGGGAGAAGCCCATCTACGTTGCTTCCTTGTTAGTTGAACTTATTTCAAATATTCATTTCAAATATCAGTTCGTAGTTTGGCATTAAAATAACATGTTTGTGAATAATTATGCATGCTGATTGTGGTTTTATTTGTGAAAACAAAGTTATTTTTTTTAAATGCACTTTCTCCTCTGGTTTTTGCTTATTCACTAAAAAATAATGATTATGCCAACAGTGTTTTCTTTGAATTTTACCCCAATTAAGCATTTAAATTTTATCTCAACTAAAATTGTACAAATTGTTTTTGGTGTGTTATATAACATACATGGCACATGCTGCCTACTATGACAGTTGGCCAATTTAGAACTGCAAAAATCTGAAATTTTGTATGTGATAGTTTACCCAACTTTTGGTAGGAAACTGTACTCCTATAAGTTGGGTAAATTTACTCTGTGTGCGTAAATGAAAAAAAAACACACATTATGCGTAAGCTGATGAACATTAAAATTAAAAAGTTAAAGAAATTTTAAAATTAAAAAATAAATCTACCAAATTTGTGCATAAAGTCACACGATTTTCCTGTAAATGTACACATAAAATGCGGAAGAATCCCACAAAAATGCATGAATTTTCTACCACGATCTCCTAAATTAAACAGCCCAAAAAAAAGTTTATTGTTCAGTAATTCACAATAAAAATAAAAACAATAAATTGAATGTTTCGTAACTCACAATAGGAATAAAAATAAGAAATTTATTGTTTGGTAATTTACATTTATTGATAAATTTAAACAAACTAATAAAGTTTTTTTAATGTTTAAAATCTTTCGATTTTTTTCCAATTTCAAAATGTCGTAGTTTAATTTGTTTAACATTACATAAAACTTTACCTATTTTACAGTAGTAAAAAGTATAGACTCCATGCAACATGTTATTGGAATTAATCTAATACTATTACTATATCCCCAAATATTCATCCTATTTGATCTACCAAATATGGATCTTATATGATCTTAATCCAAAATATACTGCTGGATCTAATTTGATCTGTCATTTTTCGGAATAATTTATATCGTAATAAATCCTCCAATATATTGCTGGATCTAAGTTGATCTACCATATTTCGGATCAAATAAGATCAAATTGATATTACAGCAGCCAGTTTTTATCGCAAATTAAAAAAAATTAAAAAATTGGATACACAATAACTTAAAACTAGTTGTACTTATATGTCAAATTCCATGTTAACTAGGTATAATTTTTATTCTCTATAACGAAAACATTTCTTTAAAATCAGTATACTTAAATAGCTGATAATAAAAAAAAAGTTCGAAAAAGTAAAGAAGTTTTATGTATTGTTGTTTTAAGTGTCAATAAACATAATCAGTTAAGAACCAAACGAGTTATCTCTTTAAACAAAAGTTATGGCGAAAGAAAATCTGACGATAGTTTTTGTCACACCCTGTATATATTTACTTGGAAACATATTCGACAATGTCTTTTTTCAGCGTGTATATTACACCCTCTGTATGGCTTTTAAATAAAAAATTTGGCCCTTCAAGCCATTCTTGTGGTCACATCTGGTATATAAGAACTAAAGGCAGTATGAACTTTTCGAATGAGTATTAGCCAAAGTTGCCAAAAAATTTGTTCGTATATCCAAATATTTGTTTTAGTATTATTTTCCAGTTTATTTATATAATTTGGCATGCAGTATGACTCTAACCATATTTTAAAGGCTGTAACATCTAAACAAATATTTATTTCATTTATATATTTAGATTTTAATATTTTGTAAAATTAATATTTGTGTAGCATGCATTTTTATAATCGTACTTTTACCAAAAAATGTGCAGCCACAGTTACATATGTTATTGTGCAAGAAGATCATATTTCCATTCCAAATACAGGTGAAATAGTATTTTCTATATAATATAAAAAATAAATGTAATGAATATTTGTTGTACCCTTTTTATTACCAATGAATATTTAAAGACATACCTACATTAAAAAGTCGTTGTGTTTGTAAAAATATAAAACTTGATATAGCTTGGGGTCATTTTATATTTGTTATTCAAAGTTAAACAAAAAAATATAAAAAAAAACTAGCGCACAGTGATGAAAAAAACTATAACTTTTAAATGCTTAATAGGTATTTCAAGAATGTGTTCCTGGCGGGACGATGAAGTAGATATAGTTATTAATTAAAAGTTTAAATTTTCCAAAACTGAAAATTATGTTATTGCCTATACAAATTACTATCAAACTAATGTCAAAAACTTTATCTTTCTGCCCTTAAAGCTTTTAAAAATTTTTTATACATTCCGAAATATTTTAAAATGTTATCCTTTATGTTTACAACCACCTACATACAACCGACATACCCGGGTAAGCACTTTCGCCTTTGCTTTTATTGTAATCCAGTATCATCACCAGTTTTCGTTTTGAACCTCCAATTTCGATATTGTAAGAAAATATAGAGTTAAGCACAACCGACTTGATTTTTTTCGGCATATATAAGTATATAATAATGTTGTTCCTAATTCCAAATACTAAAGATTATATTTCTCTTCCTCCTGGATTAGAAAACTCAGCCGGAACAAGTGTTTGCCTTTCGTGCCCAATATAGTCAAGTTATATTCCCAACGAAGCACGATACAGGGAATGGGTATTAGTTTTCCATAAGTGGTTGTATAGACTAAATTAGAGTGTGTAACTTCAGCTAAAAGGTATATAATTTACTATAGAGTGTTTTTCACACTCTACCAGAAATTCAACATGGTACAGAGTTCAGCGGCAACATTTTTAAATGAGCGGGCAACATTTTCAAAGTTGCTAAAGTGTTGAAAAACATTAAATTTGGTGTATGCAGTGCTGCCACATAAACAGTGTAATTTTTTATCCCAGTTTTTGGAATTCTTAACTGTTTACCAGTTTTTTCATGAAAACATATTTTTTTCAAATAATTGCATTTTTTTATAGGTTTTTTTAGTTATATGTCGCAACAACTAATAGCATATTTATTCTGTTTATTATATATTTTAACCAAAAAAATGGTAAAATAATAGATATGAATAGACAGAGTTGGTCAATGTGTGTACACACTTTAATATTTTTCATGTCACAATGTTATGTTTGAATTCGTAACCATTTTTTAACACAATTGCAAAGTTTGGTTGTATTTTTTTACTTTATTAGACATGTCTAATTTTATTAAATATAAATAGTATATTGAACAAATATTATATTTTTATATGAAAAATCTGAAAAATTACGAGAATAAAATAAAAAAAACATATTTTTTATGAAATAATTTGAAAAATCTCTAGCATCCCACAAAACGGCAAAAAAGTTAAAATTGGTTATATGGCAGCATCGCTAAACACTACTAAAAGTTGCCGACAAAATCTCACCTTTGTTGCCGCCAAACTATGTTCGTGTTCTAAGAGAGTACCAAAAAGTTCGTAAGAGAGAAACATACTCTTGAGAATTATATACTCTTTTGCTCCAGCTAGCAAAAATAGTTCAAGATATACATCAAATTCTGATGATATGAGGGGCATTGTTTTTTTGCTTTGTGTCTTTTTGCTTATGTTCGTAACACTGCTTTGATATTTGTTGCTCTAATAATTATTTTAATTTTAACGTATCTATAATACTTAGATTTGCTGATTAACAAGTTGGTCCAGTATTAGAATATCTGATAATATTATGTGACAAAACTTTACGTAGTGGTTGATTGGACCGAATTGTCCCATCTCCAGCCGAAGATTTCACTGGAGCAAAATCCAATTCTGTATCTGAATATGATTTTTCTGCAGGTGTATGTACTGGTAGCTGTAATTCCTTCATCTGCTAATGCGTGTAAAACTATTTCTTGTTCATCTTAAGTATTATGTTCCAAGAGTTCTTATAATTTAGAACTTATGTAATTCTCTCTTTCTTCGAAGCTAAGCCCCTGTAATTGACAGGGTGTTAACCATTTACCATCAGCCACTATATAAATTAATGTTTTTAATTTATGTGTTATTAAAAAATTACAAAAATTCATATTAACACATATCTTAAAAAACTTACATTTATATTCGTATACATATATTAATTGTGTTTTTTATGAAATAAAAACTAATTTGGTTTGCTAACAACTTGTCTATAGGCTGCTGTGTTTTCTATGTTTTTAACCAAAGCAGACGAATTAAAACAAAAATTCTTACCAAAATTTAAAAATTAACAACAATAACATTCATTTACATGAAAGCTTTCTCTACTCTCTTTGTGGCCAGCATAAATTTAAACGTACCAGCTAAGCTAACAAGGGGAATTCCCTTTATTGAAGCATACAAAAACTCGAAGCCATTTACCTAAGAACTACGGCGTCC